>CM074282.1:15815796-16238296 GCA_037194245.1 Opsariichthys bidens | reverse complement strand
CTAATCTGGCTGTTGGCACCTCCTTAGCGGCCATGTTGTTCTCTAAGTTTGATAGGCCTGAAGTTAAGCTTTGTGTTAAATTCAGTTAGAATTTTAAATCAGGTGAGAAAAGTCTTCTCTCTGCTAGAGACCTCTGTTCATATTTACATTTACATTTACATTTAGTCATTTAGCAGACGCTTTTATCCAAAGCGACTTACAAGTGAGGAAAACAAACAAGTGATTCTTCATGAATTGGCAAATAACACAGGAAGTGCTCACAATACAAGTTTCATACATTGCTCAGTACCATAAGCTAGAGTAGGAAGGGAAAAGGGAAGGAAAGGGTTTTTTTTTGTTTTTTTTTATGAGGGGATCAAGTGTTCACTGAAGAGATGAGTTTTCAGCTGTCTCTTGAATATTGCCAGGGATTCAGCGTTCCTGATGAAAGTAGGGAGATCATTCCACCAGCAGGGAGCAGTGAAGGAGAATGTTCTGGAGAGTGATTTTGTGCCTCTCTGTGACGGTACCACAAGCCTACGCTCCTTTAGCGATCGCAGGCTTCTGGTGGGGACGTAGTGTTGTAGCAGTGTGTGGAGGTAGGAAGGTGCAGAGCCTGTGGTGGATCTGTAAGTAAGCATCAGCGCTTTGAACTTGATGCGAGCAGCGAGGGGTAGCCAGTGCAGAGAGATGAAGAGGGGCGTGACGTGGGCTCTCTTAGGCTCGTTGAAGACAAGACGTGCAGCAGCGTTCTGGATCATTTGAAGGGGTTTGATTGCACTTGACGGCATACCAGCCAGAAGAGCATTGCAGTAATCAAGCCTTGAAATGACCAGGGCCTGGACAAGCAGTTGTGTTGCGTGCTCAGTCAGGAAGGGACGGATTTTCCTGATGTTGCGAAGTGCAAATCTGCATGACCGCGCCGTCTTTGAGATGTGGTCTCTGAAGGTCAGTTGGTCATCGAAGATAACTCCAAGATTTCTGGTTGACTTTGATGGGGTAATGGTGGTTGTACCAAGCTGTATGTTGATGTCATGTTGTAGAGTAGGAGTGGCAGGGAAGACTAAAAGCTCAGTCTTTGCCAGGTTGAGCTGCAGGTGGTGTTCTTCCATCCAAATGGAAATATCCGCCAGACAGCTTGAGATCCATGCAGCTACTGTGGAATCATCTGGTTGGAAGGACAGGTAGAGTTGTGTGTCATCAGCATAGCAGTGGTAGGAGAAACCATGTGCCTGTATGATGGGACCCAGTGATGTAGTATAAATGGAGAATAGGAGGGGACCAAGAACTGAACCCTGAGGGACCCCAGTGATCAGTTCATGAGGTTTGGATACCTCTCCTCCCCAGGCAACTCTGAAAGACCTACCGGTGAGATAGGACTCAAACCACTGAAGTGCAGTACCTGAGATACCCAGTGACGAGAGGGTGGACAGAAGAATTTGATGGTTTACGGTGTCGCAGATAGATCCAGCAGAATGAGAACAGATGATTTGGAACCAGCCTTTGCAATTCGCAGGGATTCCGTGACAGACAGTAGCGCAGTCTCTGTGGAATGGCCGCTCTTGAAACCAGATTGGTTGACGTCCAGATGGTTGTTCTGTGTGAGGAAGGATGATACCTTGTTGAACACAACTCGTTCAAGTGTTTTTGATATGAATGGTAGGAGAGAGACAGGTCTGTAGTTGTCCACGAGTGATGATGTGTTTAGCGTGGGTTTTTTAAGCAGTGGGGTTACTCGAGCCTGCTTGAATGTGGTAGGAAAAGTGCCTGTGTGGAGAGACGAGTTAATAATGTGTGTAAGTGCTGGTAAGAGAGTGGGAGAGATGGCTTGTAGAAGGTGTGAGGGGATGGGGTCTAGAGGGCAGGTGGTGGGATGAGTGGAGAGGAGAAGTTTTGATACTTCCAAAATTTCAAACAACCTCCTGTAAAACGTGCTTTTATGTTTTTCTGAGCCCTCCTGACTCTAGACATCTTATTTCCAAACTTTTTTATTTATTCGAAAGCTGCGTTGCAGCTCCTGAGAGATTTAAAGCAGCCTGAGAGGAAGACCTGGGAGTTGAACTTGATATGTGGGATAAGTGTCTGGCTATGATACAGGTCTGCTCAGTAAACAGCAGACACCAACTGATTCAATTCAAAGTTGTTCACAGTTTGCATTACACTAAAACCAAATTGCATAAAATTTTCCCCTCTGTTTCTCCAATGTGTTGCCCGGTGCAAGGTGGCAGAGGATACAACTTCTCATGCTTTCTGGTTTTGCCCTTTATTGTCTGGATTTTGATCAAGCATATTTGACTGGTACTCCAAGGCTTCTTCCACCTGACGCAGAACTTGCAATTTTTGTTTTTCCGCAGCGCGCCTCCCGGGGACAATACAGCAATCTCTAACCCTGGGTATGATTGAGGCTAAGAGGCTTGTGCTGAAGAACTGGAAGTCACCCTCATCCCCTTCCTTTCAAATTTGGATTACAGATATGATCTCTCTTATACAAATTAAAAGACTTCTTTTCTTGAGAACTAATTCCATTGAAAAATGTTCTGCTGTTTGGGGTCTATTCCTGGGCCATTTGGACTAGTTAACTGCTCAAACTCTGAGGCTAATGCTGGGCACCCTGACTGATTGTTTAGCAGGTTTTTACTGTAGTATTTCTGGCTACTGAACTAAACATTTATTATTTTTATTTTAATATTATTATTTTTTTTAAAATTTATTTACTTATTCATTTTTGCTTGTACGGTCTGAGACAGTGTTGTTTGTCTGTTCTGTGTTTATTTCTGAAAAATCTCTAAAATAAAACTGTAATGATTCATCACATGAGGTGGGATCCATGTGCAGGCTTTTATTGATAACAAGAATAATGAAACAGGCCAAAGTGAAACAGGAGCAAACAGCAATGTCAGTGATCAGGCAGACTCATAATCGTAAAGCAGGCATAAGTCAGGACAGGCAGCAGAGTATCGTTCAGAGATTAATCCAGGCAGAAATAACCAGGCAGGCAGCAAGGGTTGAAAACGGGAATACAATAAGGTTAGCAACAGTAAATCCAAAACAGGTATTAACGCTCAGACATGCACCGTGAAAGGAAACAATACTTCGCAAATGGTAACAGTCTGAGAGTCGCTTTTAAAGTCCACTAGATAGGCTGCAGCTGGAGCTGCAATCAGAACCAAGGTACGAGGATTATGGGAGATGTAGTGAAAGGCATGGTTAAGTGCGTGTTAGTATTCAGGTGAGGGTGCTCTCTGCTGGTCAGAGGAGGGGATCACGAAGTTCGATTTCTTTAAGGAAATTTGCCATGTACTGTACCTGATAGGCCCCAAATTAATCATTATTAAATCGAAGTTAATCAAATTGAAATCAAATCACATGCTTGTGAATCGAAATCGAATCCAATCGTGAAATTTGTGTCAATGCCCAGCCTAATCGTGTCAATAAACTTTTTTTGTTTGTTTGTTTTGTTTTTTTACTTGAAGCAAATGTTCTCTTCTCCCATTATTTTGGTGTCAGAGTTCACCAGAAGGCTTCGTTTACATGTTAAAATCATAAACAAAACAGACACTCTCTTGTCAGTTTACATCTACAGTTGTGTTCAAAATTATTCAACCCCCCAATGCTGTAAATGGTTTTAGAGAATTTAGAGTACATTTGTAATTGATTCAGAATGAAATCCTACAAGGACTTCTTAAAGAAGCATATGCAACTAAAATGACATAAATTGGTTTTGTAATACAGTAGTAAATGTTTCTTTTGTGAATTCTTCATTGACACAATTATTCAACCCCTTAAAGACTACCACTCTGAAGAACAGAGGTCCATTGAAGTGTTTTCAATCAGGTATTGAAAGCACCTGTGGATGTCAGGGAGCAGCAATAAAGCCTAATAAGCACCAATTAGGCAGCTTTAAAATGACTGTGATACTCAGCTCCTTCTAGACATTTACTGGTGTGGTTACAAACATGGTGAAGTCAAGAGAATGGTCCAAGAAGACAAGAGAAGAGGTGATTACTCTTCACAGGAAGGGCAATGGCTATAAGAAGATTGCAAAGATGTTAAACATACCAAGAGACACCATAGGAAGCATCATTCGCAAATTCAAGGCAAAGGGCACTGTTGAAACGCTACCTGGTCGTGGCAGAAAGAAGATGCTGACTTCGACTGCTGTGCGCTACCTGAAGCGTAGAGTGGAGAAAAGTCCCCCTGTGACTGCTGAGGAACTGAGAAAAGATTTGTCAGATGTAGGTACTGAAGTTTCTGCTCAGACAATACGGCGCACCCTGCGTAATGAAGGCCTCCATGCCAGAACTCCCAGGCGCACCCCCTTGCTGTCTCCAAAGAATAAGAAGAGTCGACTGCAGTATGCCAAAAGTCATGTGGACAAACCACAGAAGTTTTGGGATAGTGTTCTGTGGACTGATGAAACAAAATTAGAACTGTTTGGGCCCATGGATCAACGCTATGTTTGGAGGAGGAAGAACAAGGCCTATGAAGAAAAGAACACCTTGCCTACTGTGAAGCATGGCGGGGGGTCAATCATGCTTTGGGGCTGTTTTGCTTCTGCAGGTACTGGGAAGCTTCAGCGTGTGCAAGGTACCATGAATTCTCTTCAGTACCAGGAGATATTGGAGGACACTGTGATGCAGTCCGTCACAAACCTGAGGCTTGGGAGACATTGGACCTTTCAACAGGACAATGATCCCAAGCATACCTCCAAGTCCACTAGAGCATGGTTGCAGATTAAAGGCTGGAACATTTTGAAATGGCCATCGCAGTCACCAGACTTAAATCCGATTGAGAACCTCTGGTGGGACTTAAAGAAAGCAGTTGCAGTGCGCAAGCCTAAGAATGTGACTGAACTAGAGGCTTTTGCCCATGATGAATGGGCGAAGATACCCGTAGCTCGCTGCAAGACACTTGTGTCAAGCTATGCTTCACGTTTAAAAGCTGTTATAACTGTAAAAGGATGTTGTACTAAGTATTAAGATTGAATGTCACTTGGGGGTTGAATAAAACTGATAATGATGTGAGCAGAGAAAAGACATTTGTGGTTATTTCATTATAAATGTTATGTTATATTTGTCTGACCTACACGTGCCTCTTTGATTTAATTGTAAGCAGGATGACTGAATGATCAAAATCAATGTCAAACCGACCAAAACAATCAATTTCAGTGGGGGTTGAATAATTTTGAACACAACTGTAGATGTAAAGTGACATGACCCCTACTCCAAATTTGTCTTCTGCATTTAATCCAGCCAAGTTTGTTCCTAGAATGTACTGCTAAAAGTATAGGAGTACATTCTTTAAAAGCATTCTAAAAATGTTTAGTGATAACATTATTCTGTAATGCTATTATAAAGTTTTTAGTAGGAAGCTTCCCATCCAAACTTTGTTTGACGTCAAGCTCCAACATCATTAAATAACTCCGAAAACAGCATTACCAAGCTTAACCTATTATAAACCAGGGGTGCGTTTCCCAAAACCAACTATGGTCACAAAGTTCTGTTGTCATAGAGTTCATTGGAACTTACTACCAGTTGACTAACAGTGCTTTTGGAAAATGCACCACAGATTGACTTTATAACTTCTATCATATATGTGCAAAAGTTCTTATTGGTTTAGACATAGGATTTAGATGTTGATGCTTTATTGAAAATAATACTTTGGTTTGCTGTCACCATTATGGTGACCAGTGTTTATTTGGGCAGTTTGACTCTTGACTTTTCAATGTTAGTATTTCCTCTGGCTGTTGTGATCTTCCAGAGATTTTGTTATTCCTCTGCACTTGGGTCCTTAACCTTGAGGTAGTTCATTCAGGAAAAACACCAGGTCTGTGTCCAGGAAATTGGGAATCTAGTCCTGCCAAAGACAATATTCAAGATTTTAGTCTGGCAGTTCCTGCTTCTGTATCATTACATGATCAGATGATGTTGGCTACTTGTTTATGAAATATATATCATCATGTAGTGGTCTGATCAACTACAATCAATATTTGATATTATCTGAATAAAATACTGCTGGATCCAATGCAATAAAATCACAGAGTTGCATATTTATAAGAAATAATGTGAAATTAGATTAGACTGGGTGAAATCAGACCAATAATATCTTTATCATCAACAAATAACTAACATCTGATTACATTTTCTTTTTCTGTACATGCCATAACGGAGAAAACGAGGAAAAGAAAATGTGGTACTTATTTAAAGAATCACTCTTTATTTAAATATATTAACACAGAAAACTGCTGTTAAGAGGTTAATATAATGTTTCCCATTCCAAGACTGGTAAAATAATCATAACTTACTCTCTGTAAAATGGCGTAATCCGCAGGGTGATGGACATGAAGGTGGGTAAAAACCTCACTGACCGTAGACAGGCACATTCTGCATATTGGGCTGTTTTCTTGAAAGCCGAAAAACTCCCATACTGGCGAGCTTATTCTTTTTTCGGGTGTGGGCAGAGCCTCTCACTCTCCTGCTAGGGCGACATGGTTCTTCTCAGAGTAGCTGTGTGCGCTGCGTCTTCTTCTTGTTTGACAGGTGTCAGCATTAAGGTGCAATACTGCCACCTGAGAGGTCAAGCAGGTACTAGCGCTGGAGTATTTACTTGTCATGAGATCATAAGAGTCCTATTCATTTTAAATATTGGGTTGTCACCAATACCGGTATTGTCACACCCTAAATTAACACAATGTCAATATTTCATGCTTTGAATATCAGGATTATCGTCAATACTGGTATATTGCGACACCCCTAGTTCCAGTTATAATTATACACACCTAA
Organism: Opsariichthys bidens; assembly: GCA_037194245.1. Taxonomy (NCBI): domain Eukaryota; kingdom Metazoa; phylum Chordata; class Actinopteri; order Cypriniformes; family Xenocyprididae; genus Opsariichthys; species Opsariichthys bidens. The sequence goes on along the minus strand of CM074282.1, from coordinate 16,231,535 downwards.
GCAATATAAACAAGGTCTTCAGGTTTACTAGAACCTCTAGTGTATTGGGGAAAGTTCCAACTAAACTCTGCAGGACATTGGATATTGCAGGATATTTATAAATTGGCACCCATGGGTTATGGTACATTTACATTTAGCAGATGCTTTTATCCTAAGCGACTTACAAGTGAGGCAATTAAGGGTTAGGTGTCTTGCTCAAGGGCATCTTAATCATGGTGTTGAAGGTGGAGAGAGTGCTGTTCATTCACAATCCCCACCTTCAATTCCTGCCGGCAACCTTCAGGTTAAAAGCCCAACTCCCTCACCATTAGGCCACGACTACTCTATGTAGCAAATGGTAACAAATGGACTTATGGTTACCCTGACAAAATAATACTCTGGGAACATAGATAACTCCTGATCCAACCACTGTGCCTCAGTCACCTTATTTACAGCTTAAGTAATTTTAGGTTTAATCTGTAAAACCAGTCAACAAGCCAAACAAGCTTTTTTCTTCGTCTTTTTAAAATCTTTATTAAATAAACAATTGTGTCATAAATAGTATCATGCAGCACAGATAAAAATGATGCCTATACATCAGTTCAGAGTTGTTGTTTTTTGTTTGTTTGTTTGTTTGTTTTTCGTTTGTTTGTTTGTTTGACAAGAAGGAATTAAAATAAGAGATCAAACTCAAGATGGAGCCAGACATGTTTCAGTTTCAGTCATATATGAATATACAAACACTATCCCCAAATATTCTGGATCTCTTTTTAAAAGAGGCAACAACAGACACTTCCATTTGCTCTTGATGGCTTTTGGAGATAACATTTTTATTTTTAGCTATGCTACAGTCATCCAGACTTGGGACACTTGACTCCACTCCACTCATATACTTCTTGCATAGTGAGACATCCTGATAGAGTCTGATTGAGGAATATGCTGATGAATTTGCTGATAGCAGAGGCATTTCCGGCTGTGCCGGCCTTTCTATTTCAAACCGTGAGCACAATTGTTTTCTATGGTGTGAAACAAGCTCAATCAAGAGGTGGACTACTCTCTTTGGCATATTAAGCTGTCACTCCAACAAACCACAAAAGAAAATGAAAATAAATGAAACTTGCTCTTTAGAAGAAGAAAAAAAAGAGCTCTTTTAATCCTCTTTCAGCAGTATAAATTTTGCACATTGAGTTCTATATTTTGAAATAATAATTCATGTATTAGAGCTTTACCAAAGAACAAATAGAAAACCTCATGGCAGGAAAACAAAAGGTACATAAAATTAATGATGAAAATGATTTCACCATAATTCTGTTCACCCTTCACATTCAATGGCCTGCTTCCAAGAAAAATACAAAACCATAATATCTCACACCGGGGCTATGAGATTGGTACACAATCATTTGGTTGCATGTATTAGAGTTATATACTAAAGGTTACCAAATGAGAGCTTTAATAAATAAAATGCTATTCTATATAATACATTCAACTGTGAGATAAACTCAAATGATCAATATACATTTAAAAAGGATAGAAAAGCATATTATTGAAGTTTTGTAACATGTTACTCGTGTAGGAGCTCCTGAAGACGACTGGATGATTTAAATATCTTCGGAACCTCAGCGTCCAGTTTGCAAATGACTTTATAAATGGCCTTCTTCCACGATGGATCCACATCTCTACAGGCCACTATGGCATTGAAGAACTCATGTAACGCAATCTGAGTTACCTCCAGGAAACGTTCAGGGACCTGCAGAAACACAAGGGGAGAGGAAGTTAAATATAATATAAAATTAAAGTGCTGAATTGTGTTTACATGCACCCTCTACTGCATTTAATGCAATTAAGGCAATACTGTGATTTAAACTATAGTTCATGTAATCAGAATACTGCAATTATGTACAAGCGTGAGATCACTGAAGACGGCGAGAGCGCGTGAGTGTTTACTTAATACCCGTTTCGGCTCTATTGCGAAGTTATTATTTGCTGCTAGGAAGGATTTGTTTCGATTCTTTGCTTATTTGTATGTTTGCGCTTGGATTTGTATCTGTTTGTAATTGTATTCGCTGCAATTTAGAAGAACTGTAGCGGTTGTTAGTTTTTGGCATTGCTGGGCTGTGAACTTAAGTGCTGTACGTGCGCTTCCTGCAGTAGTTTCGATTTGGCCCATTCACGGCGAAACTCTTTTGCTGAGCTAATTGTTAGGGCGGGCTCAGCTATTATCACTCATACGTTAATAGGCAAGCTATTTATTTAGTGTGTCCGCGCTTGCGCGGAAGCGTTAAGCGGAAGCGTTCAGCCGTCGTGTTCAGCCTCCTTGTGTGAAGACCGACTTGGGTAAAGACCTGCGACACTACCTGCGCGACTCCACCGAGCAAGGACACCGACAGGACACTTAAGTATCCCCCCCCTTTTTTTTCTTTGCTCCCATACTCAACATGTGCTTTCAATATATTCCTGTTGTCACTCATATACGCTCCACTATCACCCGTAGAAGGCAGCGCAACACTACTAACCTGCATCCTATTTACTCCTCCCCTAACCAACCTCTATCTGTTTCTGTAGGCCTATGGAATTGTCAGTCAGCTGTTAACAAAGCTGACTTCATTCCAGCCTTTGCCACTAACTCTTTTCTCAATATCTTAGGCTTGACTGAGACATGTATTCGTCCAGAGGACTCCTCAACCCCCGCTGCTCTTTCTAACAACTACACCTTTACCCATACCCCTCGACAGTCAGGAAGAGGAGGGGGCACAGGTTTCCTCATTTCTAACAATTGGAAATACTTAGCTCACCCTGCTCTATACAGCAACTATTCATTTGAATCACATGCCATTACAATTACATACCCTGTTAAAATTCATCTTGTTCTCATCTACCGCCCCCCAGGTCAATTGGGTACCTTTGTCGAAGAATTGGACATGCTGCTGTCCTCATTCCCAGACGATGGTAGTCCACTTGTACTACTGGGCGATTTCAACATTCACCTCGATAAACCTTATGCTTCTGACTTCCTCTCTCTCCTAGCTTCATTTGATTTCAACCGACTCATCACCACAAGCACCCACAAATCTGGCAACCAATTGGACCTGATCTACACACGTAACTGTATCACTGACAACATTCTGGTCACACCTCTGCACGTCTCTGACCATTTCTTCATCACTTTCAATCTGCAACTTATTTGTGCACCACCAACCACTTCACATGTTTCCTTCAGAAGAAACCTGCGCTCTCTTTCCCCTTCTCATCTCTCCTCTGTTGTGTCATCCTCCCTTCCCACACAAACACAATTCTCATCTTTGGATGTAAATACTGCAACACACACGTTATGCTCCACTTTATCTTCTTCCCTAGACAGTATCTGTCCTCTGTCATCAAGACCAGCTCAAGCAACTCCCTCCAACCCCTGGATATCTGATGCGCTTCGTGATGACCGGACCAAACTCAGGGCAGCAGAGAGGAAATGGCGCAAATCACAAGACCCATCCGACCTAGGTTCGTACCAAGATCTGCTATCATCTTTTTCTGGTGGAGTCCATGCAGCTAAGTCCTCATACTTCCACGAAAAGATCAATGGCGCTACAAACACACGCTCACTCTTTAAGACATTCAACGTACTCCTCTGTCCCCCTCCACCACCACCCACCACGTCTTTAACTGCTGATCAATTCGCCAATTTCTTCACCGACAAGACATCTTCCATCAGGAGCCAGTTCTCTGCTCCACCCACACAGGAGCTCATCCCCTCCTCATCCACTAATCTTCTCTCTTCCTTCTCCCTTCTCACGGAGGCGGAAGTATCAAAACTTCTCCTCTCCACTCATCCCACCACCTGCCCTCTAGACCCCATCCCCTCACACCTTCAACAAGCCATCTCTCCCACTCTCTTACCAGCACTTACACACATTATTAACTCGTCTCTCCACACAGGCACTTTTCCTACCACATTCAAGCAGCCTCGAGTAACCCCACTGCTTAAAAAACCCACGCTAAACACATCACTCGTGGACAACTACAGACCTGTCTCTCTCCTACCATTCATATCAAAAACACTTGAACGAGTTGTGTTCAACCAGGTGTCATCCTTCCTCACACAGAACAACCATCTGGACGTCAACCAATCTGGTTTCAAGAGCGGGTATTCCACAGAGACTGCGCTACTGTCCGTCACGGAATCCCTGCGAATTGCAAAGGCTGGTTCCAAATCATCTGTTCTCATTCTGCTGGATCTATCTGCTGCCTACGACCGTAAACCATCAAATTCTTCTGTCCACCCTCTCGTCACTGGGTATATCAGGTACTGCACTTCAGTGGTTTGAGTCCTATCTCACAGGTAGGTCTTTCAGAGTCTCCTGGCGAGGAGAGGTATCCAAACCTCATGAACTGATCACTGGGGTCCCTCAGGGTTCAGTTCTTGGTCCCCTCCTATTCTCCATTTATACTACATCACTGGGTCCCATCATACAGGCACATGGTTTCTCCTACCACTGCTATGCTGATGACACACAACTCTACCTGTCCTTCCAACCAGATGATTCCACCGTAGCTGCACGGATCTCAAGCTGTCTGGCGGATATCTCCACGTGGATGGAAGAACACCACCTGCAGCTCAACCTGGCAAAGACTGAGCTTTTAGTCTTCCCTGCCACTCCTACTCTACAACACAACATCAACATACAGCTTGGTACAACCACCATTATCCCATCTAAGTCGGCCAGAAATCTTGGAGTTATCTTCGATGACCAACTGACCTTCAGAGACCACATCTCAAAGACGGCGCGGTCATGCAGATTTGCACTTCGCAACATCAGGAAAATCCGTCCCTTCCTGACTGAGCACGCAACACAACTGCTTGTCCAGGCCCTGGTCATTTCAAGGCTTGATTACTGCAATGCTCTTCTGGCTGGTCTGCCGTCAAGTGCAATCAAACCTCTTCAAATGATCCAGAATGCTGCTGCTCGTCTTGTCGTCAACGAGCCTAAGAGAGCCCACGTCACGCCCCTCTTCATCTCTCTGCACTGGCTACCCCTCGCTGCTCGCATAAAGTTCAAAGCGCTGATGCTTGCTTACAGATCCACCACAGACTCTGCACCTTCCTACCTCCACACACTGCTACAACGCTACGTCCCCACCAGAAGCCTGCGATCACTAAAGGAGCATAGGCTTGTGGTACCGTCACAGAGAGGCACAAAATCACTCTCCAGAACATTCTCCTTCACTGCTCCCTGCTGGTGGAATGATCTCCCTACTTTCATCAGGAACGCAGAATCCCTGGCAATATTCAAGAGACAGCTGAAAACTCATCTCTTCCGTGAACACTTGATCCCCTCATAAAAAAAAAAAAAACCCTTTCCTTCCCTTTTCCCTTCCTACTCTAGCTTATGGTACTGAGCAATGTATGAAACTTGTATTGTGAGCACTTCCTGTGCTATTTGCCAATTCATGAAGAATCGCTTGTTTGTTTTCCTCACTTGTAAGTCGCTTTGGATAAAAGCGTCTGCTAAATGACTAAATGTAAATGTAAATTATGTTACTGTGATTATGCTCATAATCAGAGTAAACATAACAGCATTAAGAGAAGCATGTAGAGCATTATGATTTTAATCACATTAGACAGATATCACTTAAAAAATGCTATAAAAACGGGCAGTTTTAGCAGTAACACACTGTTTTTCATCAAAATGGCAATTTACTGTAGAAAACAATGCATTCTGGGTAATATCACATTTTCATGAAAGCAGCCTATGGAAATATACTTTAAATCAACAGCGCTCAAAGTCAACACTCAGAGGCTGTGTCCCACATCACACCCTATATCCTCATTAACTATTTTTAGTTTACTAACGTAGTTCACTTGTAGTTGACAGAGTGGATGAAAAGAAGTGAATGAATTCAGACACTGATAAGCACCTGCAGTTAAGCAGAATCACTGAAGGAAAGATGAACAACAATGAAAGAAAAAAAGGAAGAGATGAGCAGAAACATAAATTACAACTGACTTCCAGCCATAGCTTCCTTTTACACTGAGTGTGTAATCAGTTTACTTACTAATTTCTTACATTCTTACAATTTTCCAAAAATTTTGGTTAGACACTGGATGAGATCAATGAATCAGAAGAGTTCATGATAATTAAAGCATCATCACAACATAGCCAATAACACCTGACTCATTTCTTCTTGTCATTACAAATGCACCTTATAAGCACACTGTTACAACTGCCAGAAAACAGGTTTACTGAGTATTTCATGTCTCCAGCTGGTCGAGTTCCCTGGCAAGAGCTATTCAAGAGCTATTCAATTCTACTGCTATTAAAACACAAAACACACACTTACACAAAGTATTGTTGCTGCAGCCTGTTCCAAGTATCAATTTTTCTGTATTTGCATGTTTTTGTTTACGTTTAGACAAGCTCCACCCAAAACTTACAAAAATAACCCACAACTGCTATCCTCAAAGAGCTTTAAAAAGTGGAAGCCTGAAAGCGAGAGCAGGCCTGGAGGTTCACAGACAGTCAAACAACTTAGCAAAAGCAGACGCTGATCGTGTTTGTGCTCAGTAACTTCCCTTAGATCGTTTCTTCTCCTCTGGCCTCATGCCTGCCCCACGAGCAAGAGAGCAGTGTTTTGATAGCTCTACAAAGTCACAAGACCTAATTCTTTAAGAATGAATTGCACCTGCTAAAAGGGATTTCTTATTTTTTTTTTCTTTTTTGAATGCACTAACTGCACTGGTATAGTGGCTGATTCACTAAAGGAAATATTTAGATTAGGCAATACTGCAAACACACCCATAAAATTAGAGCTGTTGCTAATTTACACAGAGCAAATAACATTGCCACAAGCCTATGAGGTCCCTGTGATTTTGCTAAAAATTAGTCCTAAGTCTATCTCTGCCCCTTAACCAAACCCTACCCATAACGGATCCCCAAAACCAGAGAGAAATGATGAATATGAATTATGCTGTAGAACCGTCTAACCTTTGTGAGCCACAACTTGACATAAACTGTCAACTTGTTCCTCAAATCTGATTGGTTGATTGGAATGTTGTTCCAGGATCAACAAAGAAGTGAACATATTGCACTTGGTGTATTAATGCTCACCAATCCGACATATAAATCGACCCAATACATGGAAACCTTTATTTTGTGAATAAAGCGCAAGCTAAAATAAGCCTAATTACACTTACATAGAAAGGCATTTTTGTTTGGAAAGGATTGTCAATTACTTTATTTATGTTTATTCGAGTCAATTATGGCAGAATTTTCATTTTTGGGTGAATTGTTCCTTTAAGAACAGTTGACAAAACTCTGGAGTTGACCTTGTTAGGAGTGCAGAGAACAGTTACTCAGTCTTCTTCTGGGAACATGTTTTTATTTGATCTGCATTCACCAAACACACACTGACCATGAGAGATAGATAGAGGAAGGTGATATACTTGAAGGACCCATGAACCACACACTCACTCTCTCTCTCTCACACACACACACACACACACACACTCACTCACTCTCACACTCACACTCTAAACTGCTCCGTTTAATCCATAACCAACCAACATGGGAATGCGGTTTAAAACACTTCCCATGGCAGTTGAGAACTGCACGGGTATAATGCAATCTTTCTGGTTGATTTGAGAGCTCAGAAATGGCCTCTATGAAAGCAAGGCTTCAAATTGAGCAGCCTTGATGATGGGTAAGTAAACACACTGAACTCTGTGTGAGAGTAAAATGCAAGGCTCAACTCGAGGCCAGTGTCATAACACTTACATTACAAAAATATAATGAAATATATTACATCATACATTTCCATATATAGGAAATATTTTATAATTGCTTATAAATTGCTTATATTTTACAATATACTGCAATATATGCACTGACCATGTATGGCTATAAATGTATGTGTGTGTGTGTGTGTGTGTGTGCATCAATTTAATCGGACATCAATTTTGGCTGAGAAAAATCCCCCCCCCCCAAAAAAAATAAAAATAAAATAATAATAATTTGAAGTCATTATTGTATTTATTTTATCCTGTAAATGAACTAGTATGAAGAGATGATCGGTTCATGAGCCATTTGAAGGATCTGTCATGACACATTAAGGAGCCACTATACAGTATTTAGTGTTTAAACTGCTTTAAAAAATTACAATATTTTAAATATGAAACTGTTTCATACGTTGTCAGTGCTCTCTTTGGTCTGCGATGTATTTTTCACTGCATGAGAACATGATGTGTGGCGTGCGAGTGCATGGGATGTTGGGCATTGCAGCAGAGGGCGGCTTATGCGAAGGGTCAATTCAACATAGAAATTTTTTTACATGAACTTTTGAACCATGAGGTTGAGTAAAGGATGACTGAATTTTCATTTTTGTGTGAATATACCTTCATTTGTTTTAATTAATTATTATTTAGAATAAATAAATAAATAAATAAGAAACTGAAACTGCCAGTAGGTGGCAGTAAATGTCTCGATGAATAAGTCATTCATTCATTCATTCATTCATTCAATTCATTCAAATGGCTGAATTTGTTCAGGAGTGAAGTAAATAAATGGTTCTCTTCAGGCATCTTGAACTTGAAGCGGCGCTACACATGTATGGCATCAAAGTAGAGCGAGAGCGATTAGAGAGCAGACTTTTAAATCGCTCTCGCTGTACTGTGATATCATATACCGATCTGTTAGTGTTTAATGTTGTGGCGAGGGGGGCGTGGTTCAGCGAGGTCTGCAGCGGGAGAACGAATCGGGAGAAGTGCGGTGAGTAAGTGGGTTAAGCGCAAATAACGATCACCTGCGTCTAATTACAGTGATTGGCGTGGAGAGACTGGATAAAAGGGGAGCAGAGGCGGCAGACGAGCGAGAGAGAGACGGACTGCTGCTGACGACGCTGACTGCCCGTGCCGAGATTCAACCCGTCGATGAGAGATTAATACTAAGTCTACAGTCTTATGTATAGAGGCGGAACCGGGATCACGGGGGGTTGAGCCAGAGGGAAGGAGCGCAACGGAGAGATTAATTCCCTCGGAACGCGATGATTTCCCTCTGGAACAATCCCAGGACGAGTCACTTAAAAATGCGTTTAACCAGGTCCAGTGTATAGACGGTCAGCCTCTCCAGCCGGGACGCCCGCTTTCCTACCCATATTTTGCCATAATCAAAGATCGGTTGTATCGAGTGACCCAAGACGCTCAGACAAAAGAAGATACAACGCAATTGTTAGTACCCAAAAGCCGTCGGGAAATGCTTTTTCAGGCGGCTCATTGTAATCCCATGGCAGGTCATCTAGGGCAAGCTTCAACACTAAATCGTCTCTTGGCCCGATTTTTTTGGCCAGGCATTCACGAAAATGTTCGCAGATGGTGCGCGTCATGTCGTGAATGTCAGCTGGTGAATCCAGCGGCCTCGCCAAAAGCGCCATTGCGCCCTCTACCATTGATGCAGGTCCCCTTTGAAAGGATTGCGATGGACCTCGTCGGGCCATTAGAACGATCCGCCAGGGGCATCGGTTTGCACTAGTCATTGTGGATTATGCAACCCGATACCCCGAAGCGGTGGCTCTCCGCAACATTTCAGCTAAGAGTGTGGCGGACGCACTGTTTCGCTTAATCTCCCGGGTGGGGATACCAAAGGAAATCCTCACTGATCAGGGCACGGCGTTTATGTCACGTACGTTACGCGAACTATACGAATTATTGGGCGTTAAATCGATCCGCACCAGCATCTATCACCCACAAACAGATGGTCTGGTGGAGAGATTTAATCGCACGTTGAAAACCATGATTCGTAAGTTCGTTCACGAAGACGCCAAAAATTGGGATAGATGGTTGGATCCCCTCTTGTTCGCTGTGCGCCAGGTCCCCCAAGCCTCTACGGGGTTTTCCCCTTTCGAGTTGCTCTATGGCCGTCAGCCCCGAGGGGTGCTGGACGTTCTAAGAGAAACTTGGGAGGACGGACCTTCGCAGAGCAAAAATGAAATTCAATATGTCATGGACCTGAGAGCAAAACTCCACACGTTGGGGCGGCTGTCTATGGAGAATTTGCTCCAGGCTCAGGACAAACAAAGCCGGCTGTACAACCGGGGAACCAGCTTACGTAAATTCACACCGGGAGAGAAAGTGCTTGTATTACTGCCATCCTCGAGCTCTAAATTACTCGCAAAGTGGCAAGGGCCCTTTGAGGTTACACGGCGAGTCGGAGATCTCGATTATGAGGTGATTCGGACGGATAGGGGTGGGGCACGTCAAATATACCACCTCAACCTCCTTAAAAAATGGAATGAGGCAGAATCAGTGATGCTGGTGTCGGCGGTGAGTGAGGAAGATGATCTCGGGCCAGAGGCAAGCATCAAACCGCATTCTCTCGCCCTGGCCCCGGGGGGGATCATCTTTCCCCCGCCCAGCTCACTGACGTAGCTAAGTTGCAGGCAGAGTTTGCCGATGTGTTCTCACCCTTACCGGGCCGAACGACGCTCATTCAGCACCATATCGAGACCGAGCCAGGCGTGGTAGTGCGCAGTCGGCCGTATCGCTTGCCTGAACACAAAAAAAAGGTGGTTCAGACAGAATTGGAGGCAATGCTCGATATGGGAGTGATAGAAGAATCCAACAGTAATTGGGCAAGCCCGATAGTTTTAGTTCCGAAAACTGACGGCTCTGTTCGATTCTGCGTGGATTATCGCAAGCTAAATGCTGTGTCAAAATTTGATGCGTATCCAATGCCGCGAATTGACGAACTGCTCGATCGACTGGACACAGCTCGTTTTTACTCGACGCTGGATTTAACAAAAGGGTATTGGCAGATCCCCTTAACGCCAGTATCTAAAGAAAAGACAGCCTTCACGACGCCGTTCGGGTTACACCAATTTGTTACACTTCCGTTCGGATTGTTCGGGGCACCGGCCACTTTTCAGCGGCTGATGGACCGTATATTACGGCCCCATGCTGCATATGCCGCCGCTTATTTAGATGACATCATCATTTATAGTAATGATTGGCGGCGGCATGTGGAGCATTTGCGGGCCGTGCCGAGGGCGCTGAGGGTGGCTGGGCTCATGGCGAATCCGAAGAAGTGTGCGATTGGGCGCGTGGAGGTCAGGTATCTGGGCTTCCACTTAGGTCACGGGCAAGTGCGTCCCCAAATTGATAAGACGGCAGCAGTTGCGACATGCCCGAGGCCAAAGACCAAAAAGGAGGTTAGACAGTTCCTGGGGCTGGCGGGATATTACAGAAGGTTTGTACCTAACTATTCGGACCTCACCAGCCCTCTGACTGATCTAACTAAAAAGGAAGCACCAGATCCGGTCCAGTGGTCAGAGCAGTGTCAGCAGGCTTTTACCCAGGTTAAGGCTGCTCTCTGTGGCGGACCCATTTTACATTCTCCTGATTTTTCTCTCCCCTTTGTGTTGCAGACTGACGCGTCGGACAGGGGGCTGGGTGCGGTCCTGTCTCAGGAGATGGGGGGGGGGGAGTGCCCGGTGCTGTACATTAGCCGTAAGCTCTCGAAGAGAGAGACTAAGTACAGCACCATTGAGAAGGAGTGTTTGGCCATCAGGTGGGCGGTCCTCACCCTCAGATACTATCTCCTGGGGCGGGAATTCACCCTCTGTTCGGACCATGCCCCCTTGCAGTGGCTCCACCGCATGAAGGATACCAACGCGCGGATCACTCGGTGGTATCTGGCATTACAGCCTTTTAAGTTCCAGGTGATCCACAGACCGGGTGCACAGATGGCGGTGGCAGACTTCCTCTCCAGAAATGGGGGGGGGGGCCGCAGGCCGGACGGCTCCCCGGCCTGAGTCGGGCGGTGGGGGTATGTGGCGAGGGGGGCGTGGTTCAGCGAGGTCTGCAGCGGGAGAACGAATCGGGAGAAGTGCGGTGAGTAAGTGGGTTAAGCGCAAATAACGATCACCTGCGTCTAATTACAGTGATTGGCGTGGAGAGACTGGATAAAAGGGGAGCAGAGGCGGCAGACGAGCGAGAGAGAGAGACGGACTGCTGCTGACGACGCTGACTGCCCGTGCCGAGATTCAACCCGTCGATGAGAGATTAATACTAAGTCTACAGTCTTATGTATAGTGAATGCGCTCTAGCGCCAGTTGTCCTTATTTAAAGTTTGTGTGTGAATAAAAGTGAATTCGCAGCAGCAGTCCTACCCGACCCTGTCCTCTTCCTTGTCAAGTTGTTGAACCCCGTTACAAATGTATTATTATTTTAGAATTTAAAAGGTTTTCTGGTATGTCTGAGTTTTTGGGGTCACCATTGTGCTGAAGAGTCGAGCCTGTGGTTAGGTTGATGATTGGTCTAGCAGCGTGAAGACTGCATGTAAACCTATTTAAAAGAAAAGTGACTGTGCGCTTCTTGCAGAATTAATAGTCTCTTTGCTGAAAAGTATGTGTGTTTATCCGGAGTAAATAAATGTGCAATATATATACACCCATGCAGTAGGCAACATCTTATCACATGTACATTTATATGTTATGAAGTATATTCCTGAATGTAAGAATACATATATTAAGATATATTAGTAAATATATTTTCACATATTTTTCAATGTACGAAAGTGGCAATTCCTTATATATTATTCATTACATTGTATAATTAACACAATGCATTATTCTGCATATTTTCAACATACCGTTAAATCATTTAATATATTATTCATAATATATTTTCTTTGCATAAGGGGATGCCATGTTATACTGGGTATGTGTGATAAAAATGGTTCCACTTCATAAATTTAAACAGTAGCACTACTCACTGTTATGTTTTCTAAATTGTTGAGAAGTGGCTAGGTTCAGGTTTGGGGTTAGGGGTGAGATTAATTGCTTAATTATCTATGTAACAGTATAATGTAACTACTAGTACCAATTTAGTGATGTGACGTTGAATTTAATTTATGTCATACATTTAGCTTTTTACTTCTGCCAATTGTATTTAGGCTTCAGAATTCATAAAAGATGTGTTCGTTGTCATGATCATTTGATCATTTGGTTTGATCATAAACCTTTAGTCACAGAACTTATTTTCTGAAATAATACAAAAAACAATTGAAACATTCTACACGTTTTTTTAGGGTTCAGGGTAATGCTGACTTCTGAGCTGCCTACAAAAATATGTCATCACTGAAGCACTGTATTAGTTTCTACAGTAATATTCGATTATGTCTAAACTTTAGTTTGGGAGTGTATATTATATCCTTCCTGAAAAACTTGAAATAATGTTGCTGTTTAGTTTTTTTTATCAGCTTTTGAAAAAAAAACCCAAGCAACAATATTTGTTTACCACTAATCTGACAATTCCATCCTGCTGTTGCGGCCTCTAAGTGTCTGGTGGTTTGGCCTCTGGAACATTGAGACTAATCAGATATGATTTCTTACAGTTCAGCAGCAACCTTTTAAAATTAAACAATTACAAAAGAAATATAATTAAACAGCAGTAATAATAACAATAAATTTATTGGCACTATTTTGTGAAGTGAAAATAACCTAAATGAAGTATAAATGAAATCCAATCCAAGAAGTTTTGAACATTGTTACATTTGGAGTTCCCTTTCATGGGAACTTCGAGCTGCGTCGAGAACTTCAACGCTTCTGCGTGATTGCGTCATGAAGCACATGTGAAATCTGTCCAATGGCGTGACGGAACTTCATGGTGACGTCACAGACCAGGAAACTATAAAGCACCCCTCCAAACAAAGAATGGCAGCTTCTCTGTCTTCAGCAAGTGCTCTGTGTTTCTGTCTGTGATTTACTGTTGTTTGTTACAAAGCATTTCACTTATTATGGCGAATCAGCAATTCAAGAAGTGTGTTCCTCCCTGCCCCCGTTTCATTACGAGTGGGGATACACACGATCTTTGTGTTGCTTGTTTGGGTGCGGAGCACGCACAGTCAGCTCTCGAGGATGGCAGTGAAAGTGCTTTGTTCCCGCCAGGCATTCTTCGAGGAGGGCGCTTTGGCTTGCGTTCCTCGTGGTTTGGGTCCCGCTTCTGCCGAGGCAGAGCGGCGGCTCAAATCATGGGGTTCGCAGATGGATCTGGCAGAGAGGTTAGAGACGGCCTTTCTCTGCCCTCACCTGCTGGGTCTAGTGCCTCATCTCAGGGGTAAGCACGCTTTGCGGTTTCTTCTCCCAGGGATGAGGCACCGGTGTTTACCGTCCAGGTCTCAGCCTACACATCAGGGACTGCTGTTCTTCCCCGATCTCCACTATCTCTCCCCTGGGTCTGCATGGTCGCTGAAGTCCCCAACATTACCCACCAAGCCATTAAAAACAACTTCAGCGCTGGTGGGTAAAGTGTACTCGGCTTCGGGACAAGCCGCGGCATGCCTGCATACAATGTCCATCTTGCAGGCGTACCAGGCTGATTTATTAAAAGACATTGATGAGGGTGGAGAGATAACTGTGGATGCTATTCGCGAACTGCGTCATGCCACAGATTTGTCTCTTAGGGCCACCAAGGAGACGGCCAAGTCAGTGGGCCGTTCTATGGCAGCCCTGGTGGCCACTGAGAGGCATCTGTGGCTTAATTTATCTGGGTTAGGATTAGGGTTAGGGTTAGGGTTAGGGTTAGTCCCTTCTGGCCTATTCGGCGACGCTGTTACATCAGTCGCTGATAGGTTTCAGGAGACAAAGAAACAAGCGGCGGCGTTCCAGAAAATTCTTCCTCTCCGCTCTCGCGTGTCTGAGTCTGCTGGACAATCCAAGCCGAGTGCTAGCTCCTCATACAGAGCGAATCAGAAAGTTAGCGTCGCCATTCGGGCCCCACCTCAAACTAGCAGAGGAGGAGGAGGGGGGTCTGGGTGGCGAGCGCAGCCGAAGCCTTCCAGGGATAAAGCTGATCTGAGGACAGTTATTATCGCTAGGAAGGCTTCGGCGAAGAGGTCCTGACGCTTACGGCGCCAGGCCTCTGGGGGCAGTCCTCACTGGGGGGAAAGTGGTGTACACCTCATCATACAGTGCCCATTTCTCATCGGTGCCCTCAGGGGGCCGTTCTGCCAACCTGGCCATTGAGTATGTGTCTGGGTGCAGAGCCCCCCAGCGGTTTTCTGAGGAAAACCCTGGTACAGTCAGATTGGTTGTTTCCTGCCGGTGCACCGCTTCAGGACACCGAGCTGACTGTCATAACACCATCTCGAGAGATTGGTTCCCTTAGTAGAATTTCTGACAGAATGGAAATGTCTACCGAATATATCTTTTTGGGTGCTGCAGATAATAGAAAGAGGCTAAAAAATGCAGTTCAGGTCATGCCCGCCCAGGTTCAGCGGGGTTCTCACCATGGTGGTGAATCCCGAGCAGTCTCTGGTTTTGGAACAAGAGGTTCTGACACTTTTGCAAAAAGGAGCTATAGAAAGGGTTCCTCCTCCCAGCAAGCAGTCAGGGTTTTACAGCCGCTATTTCATTGTTCCAAAAAAGGATGGAGGGCTGTGTCCCATCTTAGATCTTCGCTTATTGAATCTTATGGTCCAAAAGCTCAAGTTCAAGATGCTTACACTCAGACAGATTGTTTTCCAAATCAAATCCGAGGTTTGGTTTGTAACGATCGACCTCAAAGACGCTTATTTTCACATATCCGTCCATCCTCATCACAGGAAGTTCCTGAGGTTTTCTTTCGGGGACGAAGCTTATCAATTTCAGGTTCTTCCATTCGGCCTAGGGTTATCACCCCGCACCGTTACAAAATGCGTGAATGCAGCTTTGGCTCCTCTGAGACTCCAGGGCATTCGCGTGTTAAATTATATCGACATTCGCGTGTTAAATGATATTATATTTTAGCTCAATCCGAGCTCACGGCGGTTCGACATCGAGATGTCGTTCTCACGCATATCAAAAGGTTGGGGTTGAGGTTGAACGCCAAAAAGAGTGTGCTTCTTCCAGCTCAGAGAACCACTTTTCTAGGTATGGGATTCGACAACAATGCGGGCCCATCTTGCTCCAGCTTGCATTGCGTCAATTCTGTCAGCCGACAATGGGATAAAACTAGGCCAGTCCATCACTGTCAAACAGTTTCAGAGACTGTTGGGTCTCATGGCAGCTGCGTCCAACGTGATACCTTTTGGCCTGCTATACATGAGGCCACTACAGTGGTGGCTAAGGACCAAGGGATTTTCACCGAGGGGAAATCCTTTTCGCATGATCAAGGTCACGCGGCGATGCCTTCGTGCCTTAGTTATGTGGAAGAAACCTTGGTTCCTTTCCCTAGGGCCTGTGTTGCGAGTTCCTTGTCGTCGCGTAATGCTAACGACGGATGCTTCCCTCACGGGTTGGGGAGCGATCATGAGTGGTCGCTCAGCTCAGGGTCTGTGGCAGGGTCATCTACTTTCCTGGCACATAAATTGGCTGGAAATGATGACGGTGTTTCAAGCTCTCAAACACTTCCTGCCGGACCTGAGGGGCCATCATGTGTTGGTCTGTACGGACAACACATTGGTGGTCTCGTACATCAACCATCAGGGGGGTCTGAGCTCACGACACTTGTGCAAATTAGCTCAGCATATCCTTCCGTGGGCTCATGGGAAACTGCTCTCCCTGAGGGCAGTTTACATCCCAGGGCATTTGAATCAGGGAGCAGACATCCTGTCCAGGCAGGGGCTAAGGCCCGGGGAGTGGAGACTTCACCCCAAGGTGGTGGAGCTCCTATGGGAGAAATTCGGTCGTTCAGAGATAGACCTGTTTGCAACTCAAGAGACAACTCACTGTCCGTTATGGTTCTCCCTCACTCATCCAGTCCCGCTGGGGCTGGACGCTATGGTGCAGGCATGGCCGAGGCGGCGCCTGTATGCTTTTCCGCCGATCGCTCTGTTCCCAGTGGTTCTGGAGAGGGTTCGTCAGGATGGGGTCAGCCTATTGCTCATAGCCCCATTCTGGCCGACCCGAGTTTGGTTCTCGGACCTGATGTCACTAGTGGTTGGCTCTCCCTGGGAGATTCTGATCCGACAAGACCTCCTGTCACAAGTAGGAGGCACGATATTTCACCCTCGACCGGAGCTGTGGAAACTGTGGGCTTGGCCCCTGAGGGGGGCCAGTTCATGAGGTCTGGTCTCTCTACTGAGATAGTAGAGACCATTCTGCACTCCAGAGCCCCATCTACGAGGAGACTTTATGCCATCAAATGGAAGCTGTTCTCGTCTTGGTGTGCAGAACAGCATCTGGAGCCTGTTAACTGTTCTGTGGGTTCAGTTTTAGAGTTTCTGCAGGAGAAGTTCTCAGCAGGGTTATCTCCTTCCACTCTTAAGGTCTACGTGGCGGCCATTTCTGCTTACCACGTTCCTGTGGGTGGCGCTTCTTTAGGGAGAGACCCTTTGGTGACAAGGTTTCTTCGTGGTACTCTGAGGCTTAGGTCTGCACAGCGGGTTAGGACACCTGCCTGGGATTTGGCCATAGTGCTCGAGGGCCTGGCCATGGCTCCTTTTGAGCCTTTGAATTCCTCACTTTAAAAACTATATTTCTCCTGGCTATTATATCTCTCAAGAGAATTGGAGATCTTCAAGCCCTTTCTGTGGCCCCTTCATGTTTGGAATTTGCGCCTGGTATGGTTAAAGCGTTCCTGCATACCAAGCCGGGATATGTTCCTAAGGTCCCTTCTAATACTGTGGGGCCCATTGTGCTGCAAGCCTTCTGTCTTCCACCATTTGTAACTACAGATCAGGAAAATCTCAATCTGCTGTGCCCAGTTAGGGCTCTAGATGCCTACGTTCACAGAGCTGCCCGGTGGCATAGGTCAGATCAGCTGTTTGTCTGTTTCGGGTCACCCAGGAAGGGGTGTCCCGCTTCTAAGCAGAGGATGAGTAAGTGGGTGGTTGAGGCCATCTCACTTGCTTACGAGTCGGCCGGACAGCCCTCACCTTTGACTGTCCGTGCACATTCCACTAGGAGTATGGAGGCCTCTAAAGCCCTTCTGTCAGGAGTGTCTTTACAAGATGTGTGTGATGCGGCGGGCTGGTCCTCTCCGCACACTTTTCTAAAATTTTATAGCCTTGACTTTGGCTCTACTCCGGGGTCTTCGGTCCTCTCTTAGCTCCACAGTCGGGGCTTTTGGTATTATGGCGTCATGGATATAAGGTTCCCAATGCGTCTCGACGCAGCTCAAAGTTCCCATGAAAGGGAACGTCTCAGGTTACGTATGTAACCCTGGTTCCCTGAATAGGGAACGAGACGCTGCGTCGCGTTGCCACACTCCCTGTAAGCCCCCGAGCGCTTTGCTTAATCCAATTTAGAAGCTGCCATTCTTTGTTTGGAGGGGTGCTTTATAGTTTCCTGGTCAGTGACGTCACCATGACGTTCCGTCACGCCATTAGACAGATTTCACATGTGCTTCACGACGCAATCACGAAGAAGCGTTCCCAACGCGTCTCGACGCAGCGTCTCGTTCCCTTTTCAGGGAACCAGGGTTACATACGTAAATTGTGTAGCTGTGAAGTTACAGGTTTCAAAGTCAGCAGGTAAGAACATGAAAAAAGTAGAAAAAGAAGAAAAAATGGTTACACTTATAACGTTTATTTTTGTAATGACCTACCACCTATTGATTAAACTCAGCTGATAACAATTTGTCATTGTTTATAGAAGAGTGTTGCTGCTGTTTGTTCCATGAGCACTGAAGAGAGCATGAGCTTAAACTTCTGCTCTTTGGTTTGTTTTTTAAGACACATCACTTTTTTTTTTACACTTTTTTCACTTTGCAGATGTTAAATTGAAGTATTTTTTTTGATAGACCCTTGCTTTGGTCAAATTGTATGTTTTTCAGTGTGCGGACAATTTAGGTTATTTGGTTGATCAAATGTTTTTTTTTTTATTTATGCACCTGAGAACGGACTGTTTTTCTTTTCTTTTTGAGCGCATACAATATCTTTTCTGATACATCTTATAGCTATAAGTAACTTGGCAACTGCATGTCAACTACTGTAACTCTTATTAATTTGCAACCAAATGTCAACTAACTCATTGCCATGTACAGGTACTTGCAAAGTTACTTATAGTCAGTAGAATGTCTGTTGGGGGACCATCACAATGAAGTGTTAACAAATATTATGCAGACAGTCTACTCTAATGACTGGTGGTTCACATGTAGTTGCAAAGTTATTTCTAGTTATTAGACTATCGCAATAAAATGTGATAAACACACACCGTAAAATACATACCATAAAAACATACAAAGGTACATTATAATAGATCCATAAGGTGTTTATCAGTCCTCTATTGGATGTGACCATCTCTAGCAATTGCCTGAGACTGTGTTCAAATGAGGACCCTAGGAGATCTTGGAATGTGACTAAACTCAATCGCACCTCTGAAACTGTAGCGTGTTGTTTTTCATTGCACTGCAGAGACCTTGATTGCTCAAGGTCAGAGGTGTGGATATCCCAAAGACTGTGTTTCACCCTCAGGTAAAAGTGTAGAACAATTAAAAGAACACAATGATATCACTTTAGAAATCTGAATCCTGAATTCAGCACGATTTCTCACAGAAATGGAACATAAACATGCTGAAAAGGGACAGTCAGCAAGCTTGACACTTTTCAATAACTGCTAGATGTGCTGTATGTTTTGCGACATTGTGAATATGATAAACCTATAACTTAAAGATATAGTTCACTCAGAAATGAAAAATCTGTCAGCTTTTACTCACCCTTATGTCATTCCTCATGTTGTTCCTGTTGGTAACTAAACCAAGGATATTCAACTGGGGATCTGCAGCCCCAGCTAACAGATTGTTGTTATAAGAATATTCTCCAAATATTAACTGTTGGTTGTAAAAATAAAAAAAATTTTTTTCCAGTTTTCTTGATGTTAGAAGAACATGTTTTAAAAGGTATACTGGTCCTCAAACTTTCTTAATTTTGATTAACAATTCAACATTCTGGGAATGTTGAAGAACATGAAAATGTCCAGTTTCCTTAATGTTAATAGAATGTTATTTTAAGGTTGGTATGATGTTCCTGAAACAATCTTTAAATCATTCAAACACCTGCTGAAATAAGAACACAAACTACAACATTCTTCAGCACAGCCTTAGATAAAATCAACCGAAGATAAAGAAAAACATTAAATCTCAAATTCACCAACCAGAAGATTAAACAACTCCACAAAAAAAATTACCAGGTTCACTTACTATTAACTAGATTGACTTTATCAAACGACTACATTAAAGTGAAACATTTTTTGAAAAGAAAATAATTCACCGATTTTAAGTTCATCATTTGTGTCATTAAAATGATTTGTATAAGATTTTCCTAAAGTATTTCATCACTGAGATATTAAGACATACTTAGACATTAACACTCATCATACAAACCCAAACAATGGTGACAATCAAAAAAATAATTCAGCTGCATAATTTATTCATGCTGCAATGCATGCTGGGAGCAATGATTGTGTTTTGTTTGTTGGCATGAAACGTCACCATTGTTGTGTTTCATATGCTGAATGTTGACATCTTTAAGTGTGTAAATGACACAAAACATGTTTCACACATAAAATTAGCAATGTTATGTATATTTTTTTAGCAACATTCAGCATTAAATATATATATATACACGCATAATATGTTTCAGTAAAATTTACATACAATAATGTGGTTCTCACACTCCGTATCACGTATAAATATCAAAATCTGAAGATGCGTGTGAAAGCCCAATGTTTACAAAAAGTCTCTTGGAGCAAAACCTGAACACAACAGGAAGCCAAATATTTTGAATTTTCTTAGCAAAATTTGTGCAGTTTTGACATTTCCAGATGTTGTACTTTTAAAAAAAAATCCTCCCAGAGCTTTAATCAGATCAACATCATATTTGGTTAGTCTAATCTAAAGGCCTTTGCGACATTAATTTGTGGAGATCTAGAGTTCTCACTGTCTGTGTCAGCCTGACAAAGTTCAATGTTTCATTATGAAACAGTAAGTTGTTGTACCTCGGGCATAATGTGCAATCCACCCCAAACTTCACATGTTTTATTAGAGTCCTGACCTGTAACCTGCACTATTCAGTTACAGTTATAGTGCCACCTCCGGGCAACAGGAAATGTCATGTTTTACACTGTGATTAACATATTTGGTCAAGGCATACAATGTCATATCTGCTACAAACATGTTTGATAATAGACTTGGCCTAAATTCATCTACATGGCAATAATCAGTTATTATCGAATCGCCACCTGCTGGTATCAGGAAGTGTGGCACGTCAAAATGACTTTGCCATTTTTCTCCTATATTTACCAGCTTAAATGCATGTTGGCCACTGTTTACTGGTTTCCAACGGCCACTGGGTGCAGGGGCCATTTCAATGCTGCTTGCAGCTTTAATTTCTTTCTTTCACAGCTTG
Source organism: Opsariichthys bidens (assembly GCA_037194245.1). Classification (NCBI taxonomy): domain Eukaryota; kingdom Metazoa; phylum Chordata; class Actinopteri; order Cypriniformes; family Xenocyprididae; genus Opsariichthys; species Opsariichthys bidens. The sequence goes on along the minus strand of CM074282.1, from coordinate 16,210,248 downwards.
TTCACAGCAGATGTTTGAATAACTGAAAGAATGTTTCAGGAACATCATGCACATTTTTAATGTTCTTGGAATGTTACAAATCAACATTCCTAAACATTTCTTACATTCCAAGAACCAACACTGAATATTTGGAGATTTCTTATAACAAAAATCTGTTAGTTGGGCTGTACTATAGGGGGTCTTAATATTTGATGTCAAATAATTTTTCGTTAAAACAATAAAACATGGGTAAAAAACATCACAAAGTCAAATGCTGAGCAACCTCAAACGAAAGCAAGAGCATCCTCAGTTGATACTCTGATAAAACTATATATACATACATACATACATACATCCAACATTCAACATGTTTTTGCAGTGGGGAGAAATGTATTATGTAGCCAATCACAGACATGGTTGTTGATCTCCTGAACGCAATTACAGAGGGGTTTCATTTAGTCAGAATCAATCACTGTTCAAAACGTTTTTGACATTAAAATACTTTATTCTCCTTAATATGCATGCAGAGACAATTGTAAGCAAGTAATCTATTGGTAGGTTGAGTTCACCAAAAACTGTAAACACTGTGTCTCTATTAAAACATAGTTTTTCATATTTTCATCCTTATATATATATATATATATATATATATATATATATATATATATATATATATATATATATATATATATATATATATATATATATATATATATATATATATATAGGAGAAATAAACTTCTTGTGCAAAACTGATTTCGTTCGCTCGAAATTTGTGAGACTAACATTTCTCCTCAAAACTCAGTTCACGTGCTCGCGAAATGCCCTTTTGCACGCCATTTTCCAACCCCAGCCATTTGGGCACATTTTCCATTTGGGCACATTTTCAATTTGCAATTTTATTTTGCGCAATTTGAAGGGTAATTGAAATGCAGCTACTGATATGTCACATGACTTATCAGTATGGCAAATATAGTATGTCCATATTACATTCATCACATTTGTACTATATAGAACCTACTTTTTTAGGGCTCGTAAAGTAGGTACTTATTTTGAATAAGTATACTTGAGAGTATACTCGGAAGAGTACGTGATTTCGTACGCAGCCTATGAGTGTGTGCTGCTAGTTAGACATGGGTCTGGTTTCAGTTGATGATGTTGGCAGTAGGGGAGGGGTGTAAGGGACATTTAAGTTCACAAGTAACACAATTTTTCATTTCAGTGGATAAAAACAGACTCATAACACACACACACACACACACACACACACTTACAGAGGTAAAAGTTAAGGTGGTTGATTTGTGTGTGAAATTTGCATGGCTTGACACACTTTCCCTAAGCAAAGTTTTAATCAGCCATCACATCTCTTAGACACCTACTGAGAAAATCCTCAACATGCAAAACATGTTCCCTTCCATGTCTTCACACAGACACGCACTCATGAAGCATGTGATGGAGCTAACAGTAGATTTGTACACTGATCTCTGCACTATTTGCAAATTCCTCATTTATTTATGTAAATAACAGTATTGATGCAGTTCCTGGAGCCAGAACAGTGTGTATGTGAGTGTGTTCTCATTTCTTTGATCAACAGGAAAGAAAAATTAGATCACTGAGATCATTGGTAACATTTTATTTTAATGGTCCCTTTTGAACATTCTGTTGACTAGAAGTAAGTTTGCAACTACATGTGAAGTAACTCCCAGAGTATTAGTGACTGTCTGCGTAATACCTGCTAACTATTTATTGTGATGGTCCCCAACAGACATTTTACTGACTCTAAGTAACTTTGCATGTACATCAATTTTCTTCAAATTTGTCCAAGATCAAATGATCTAAGTAATGCAATCCACATGAATGTTAGGAGAAACATCTGAGACAAAGTTGATATTTGAATCATAACTGAGAGGCTGGGGGGAGGGGGGGGGGGGCTTCTCAGGAAGCGCATGGAGAGATGGAGAGATTCTGTTGCAGTGAGAAAGAGGGGGTAGATTTATATCACATGACTCCAGCACATTTGTGCCACAGGAACACTCAGCATTGACAGGTCACCTTCCCCTATAAACACACTCAAACAAACCCTTTCACAGCACTTCTGTCCCACTCTGCTGCTGCAAAATGACGTCCTCTGCACTCTCTAGTGAAGACAGCAAAGACTTTCCATTGTTTTTATAATAAGCTAATTATGTTGGCGATATGAATCCAAAAGCTCAGGTTACATGTTTTGCTATTTTTTTCTATTAGATCATCTCTTGTGAAGACTTTAGTATTGTGTAATAAAAAGTCATAGTTATTTTGCCTTTTTTAGTTGAATATCTGTTAGTTCCTCTATTGGGCTGTGTCCATACATCCCTGCAGTGTTTTTGTGTGTTTTTATGAGTGAGCTGCATGAGAACAGAAAAACATTTTTTTTACAAACTTAGAACTGGTTGACTGATTCACAAAATTATACAGTTTATATATATATATATATATATATATATATATATATATATATATATATATATATATATAAACTGTATAATATATATATATATAAACTATATATATATATATATATATATATATACATAATACATCTATTCAATATATTGTGTTGGATTACAATATCATAAATGGATTGCAACTCAAACAGCACAAAAATGTGTAAGAGTGTGATTTTATGCACTTTCGTGAAGCAATGTTTTGAAAGTGCAAACAAAGCCATGCTGGTTACTCTCTTCAGGAAATCAATTTTTTTCTTGCAGTTATACTCTCAATATTAACCAAAGTTTAACCTTAACTCTTTCCCTGCCACTGAAGGAATTTTCCGGCAATCCATTGTTCACTGTTAAGGCCTGTTCATACCAAGAACGATAACTATAAAGATAACTATATTAGCTTCTACACCAGCAGATGATATCATTCTTTTTATTCTAATCATATTCTTGTCTGTCACTTTAAATGACATTACAGCAGGATAGATACTGATTGGCTATCAATGTTTTTATCGTTCATTCATCAGCTATGCCATTATTGTTATAGCTGTGATGTGAACTCTGCTATTCTTTAACATTGAGAAAGATTTTTAGAACTATATCTTTATTGTTATCTTAAACGGTAGAAGGTGCGTTTACACATCTTCTAGAAGAGTAAAATCTCCAGATCAAAACTCAGGTGAAAAAGAAGCAGAAACAATCCATAGAAGCATTGTTTACACATATGTAAAATAATGTAATCATCAAATATTAATCAGCATATAAATCAAAACTGCCTAACATTACCAATGAAATATCAACAGAGGATTAAGAATAGGATTATGCAAGATTTAGGGGTGTTCATGGACTTAGCCTACTCCATATAAGTTCTGATCATTGGTCTGAATCCGAACCGGATGTAGCCTTTGAAAAAAATGCTATTTTATCAGATTTTTGTTCAAAATATAGATATATATATTTTTTAAGAAATTTACCCACATTGAAGTTTTGATTAAAAAAAGCAATGGATGAAAAGCTATAGTTTAAAAGCAAAGGTTCTTTTCTTTCTTTTTATATATTGCATGTTCAGATATTAATACAATATATATTCTGAGGGCCATGAAAGTTTTGTGAAAGATGATCAAAAATACAAGGCAAATCAAAAAAAAAAAAGAAAGAAAGAAAGAAAAAAAATGCTGACATCTGAAGAACATCTGAACCAATGTATGTGTTTGCAAGTGAGCACATACCTCAAAATCGTTGGCCTTATTGTAGTGCATGTTGAGCACTTTGTAGAGCTCAGAATCACGGCTCACCCTGATCTCATCCGCTGCCACCACACCATCATTTATGGCCTGCCTGGCAAACTTTTCCATCTGGATGTAGTAGAACTCTCTAAAGTTACTGAACCACTTTATCAACTGAGACGTGATGCACCTGTTAAACTAAGACACACAGCATGTTAAATATTAATGGGTTACATTAGGTTTTAAAGAATTGCTATCAGACACTCACCTTTACATCTGAGAAGTATATCTTGAGCATGCTGGAGCTTGGATACCTAGTGTAGAAGAACATTAGTTTGGCCTTCTTCAGGTGACTTGGGGACAAGCCGTCTTGGATGTGAGACCAGCAGTGAAGGAAAATAAGCCCATTGCTGAGGCACAATATTTGCTTGACATTATCATCTCATCACTCAAGGTGTCAGTTCGTCACGTTCAATAAAACATGAAAAACACCACACCAGCATATTTTACATCAGAAACTAATTTTACAGGCAAAGCGAGCAACGTCTTTCCCCATGCCCTGATCCTAAACCTCCAGATGTCAAAGAGATAAAGATAGTATTTGCATATCACCTTCAAATGTGTTTGTAACCTTAATTTTACCAGGGACGGAACACAAATATAGCGGTAAGGGCTTTGGGAGCTAGGAATGTTTTTCATAGGTGACAATAATCTGAATTGACAGATTATAATATATTTTTATTATATAAAAATAAATAATTAAAATAAGAGGGTACGGCATTTTTATGCACTCAGTAATGAAATTTGTTAAATTTCAGAGGTGGAGCCAGTAAGTTGTTAATTTATAATTAATAATTAGATAAGATGTGTTTACATGGAGAGTAATGTGCACAGATTCAAAACATTCAAAAAAAGTTTTAAGAAGTAAATAGTAACTAAAATTGATTTAAAAAAAAAAGTAGGTACTAATGAAATTTGTTGATTTCAAAAACAAAAACCCTGCATAGTGTATTGATGCCTGATGTTATTAAATAAATTCTAAATCTACCAAGGTCTATAATATTAGATGTTTGAAGAGAAACAAACAGTCTGGCTAACTGTCTGATCATTCTGCCAACACTGCACATTTTCCTCCATTCTTTCAGCATCCATCAATAATCAAGATAAGAACACATTGCGTGTGACACTCCCGCCGTTGTCCTGCACTAACCTCTGCCAGACAACAAAATTGCTGACTGGGCAAATTTTCTAGACAAAGAGGGCTGAGTTGCCTCCTTTAAGGCCTCTCTGAGCTCTGACATCAGTGCAAAGTATTTTTTGTGACTGTCAAACAAAAAACCTTGACCTCTGCCAATATAACAGCGGACAAACAGGAGAACATTCATCTGCTAAAAAAAATAAATAAATAAAAAAAGCCAACAGCAAGCAAATGTTTGTTGTTTAGGTTTATCCGAGTCAAAACTGATTAGTGCCAATGACATCCCAGTAAACACACAGCTATGAAATAGTTCCAAGTCTGTCAACTCCATTACAGGTCCATATCACTTTGCCAAGTTAATTTAGCTATTTCAAAGAGTTTTGCGGCTAGAATCAAAACAATAAAGACATCGACCAAGCAAATAAATTTGAAAAACAATAGAATACTTTTAATTACTTATGTAAAGCACAATATATCTTTCTCTTGGTCTCTTTCTCCCACACACAAATACTCGGACACACAATCATTCACACACAGAGAAACTTGTTGTCAGTGCCTATTTATTTCAATTTATTTAATAATATTCCAATTACGCTACTTCCTATTTGCAGAATACAGGGCACAAACTACCAAGAGAGGCATGATATCGTGTCCCCAGGCAATAAGCTCCATAAACATAAACCAAATTCAACTGCATTGTTCCATTTCTAGATAATTCTACACATGCTATAGCAATGGGACTTTTCTTTTAGTGCTCAAAGTTCTATATTCAAGTCTGAAGTTATTCTTTCTATTATTCAATAAAAAATATCCATAAAATGAAACGTACATTCACTTCACTGCTATATGGCTGCTGATTAACATTAACATGGGTGACATCAGATGGAAAGAAAGTGATTTCAGAGGCTAAGTGTGTAAGTACAGGAAAGTAATTCCAGAGGCGGAGTGTGTAAGTATATTTTCAATTAAATATTAATTAATAATTAGATAAGAAATTTCAGTAACATTTTATTTTACTGTGTCCTTATTACGTTACATGAAGTTACATGCAACTAACCGTAAACCAAACCCTTAACCTAACCCTATATAAACCCTAACCTTACACTCAAAAATATTTCAGTCTAAAGTTTTATATAATTTAATTACATAGCAATTTTCCATCCATTTGGATTACATAGTTTTAACATAAACAAACTAATAAACTTAATGTGATTCATATTTGTCAGTCATATGTAAATGAAATAGGTAAGATTTATGTAATAGTTCACAGAAAAATGCCCAGGTTAATTAACACTGTTTAGTGGTCATGTGTGTGTGCACTACTGAGTTAAAGTACCATTGAAGCAGTGTCAGAGTTAATGAGATCATTAAGTGATAATTGAACATTAATGATGAACACCTGCTGTTAACAAGCAGAATCACTGAAGGACAGAGAAACACAAGAACTACAACTGACTTAAGTTACAGCCTTCAATGAAATCAACTGAAGATAAAAGACATTTAATCTCTCAAGATCTGATTGAACAACTCCACAAACTCTACAAACTTTCCTAGCTTCACTCACAACTAACTACACTGACTTTATTTCTGTCATACGTCTACAGAAGTTCTTATGAGAACTAACAGGTTTAGATGTTAATGATTTAATGAATTCATTTGAAGTTACCGTCTTTGAGGTCAGTGTTGGCTTTAAATGGGGTCTTGACTTTATTGTACTAGATGTTTTGACAACTGAATGTTGTTAAAACACTTTTGTTATGGCACATATATCAAGCAAATGTTTGCTCATGTGCTGAGTGGTGATGAAGACAGTCAACATTTAGTAATCTGATCTTATTTAGAGTTGAAACTTTGGAATAGGAGTTGCATTGGAGTAAAACTGTGATTTTATGGTGTGAGGCTCAGCAGTGATGCAACAGTCAAATAATTCTAAATTTTTTAGAAGTTTGTTAGTGCACAATAAAATTTCAGTCTGCATGCATTGGAGCAAGAGACTTTTTTTTTTTTTTTTTAACTGTCACCATTGTTGTGATTTGTACATTGATTCTTGATGTCTGTATAACTCATTAGTTAAGGTGAGAATCACAAGAGAATGCATGATCAGGTGGTGATGGTTAAGTGATGATGAAGAGTCATTATTTACTCATCTTAGAGATCTTTCTCATAATTTAGTCTCTGATGAAATGGATGATGCACTATTAGCTTTGTGCTATACATTATAATGAAGCAGTGTTGTGATAAACTGCTATGAATTGTTCACCATCATTCTGACTCATACAGGCAAAATAAGTTTGTGCAAAAAAAAAAAAGGTTATACAGACATCAAGAATCAACATACGAATCATAACAATGGTGACAGGTTAAAAAAAAAAAGCCTCTTACTCCAATGCATGCTGACTGAAATTTTATTATGCACTAACAGATTTAAAAAATATATATATTATTTGATTGTTACAAACACTGCTGAGTCTCACATCATAGAAACACAATTTTACTGTAATGCACCACCCATTTCAAAGTTTAAACTATGGATGATTATTGAATGTTGACTCTCTTCATAATATCTCAACCATCAACACATGATCAAAAAAGTGCTTTAACAACACTGTTACAACAGACAGAGAACAGCTGATATAATACAGTCAAGAGCCCAATTAAAGCCAACCCTTACAAAAAATTACTGCAGTTTTTTAGAAGTAATACTGCAGTTTTTGTTACATTTAGAAAAATGCAGTTTTTTGGACACGAAAAAACTGCAGTATTGCAGTATAACCTCAAATTTCTGTAGTTTTACTGGAGTACTACTGCAATACATCTAAAGTACTTGTAAAATAAAACTGCAATACAACTGCAGTTGTACTGTTTTTATACTTCATGCAACTTTCAGTCGTACATCATTTTACTGCAGCTGTACTTGTACTACAGTTTTACTGCTGTTGAACTTCAATGTACTGCAGTTGTACTGTGACTGTACTTCATTATACTGCAAATCTATGGTTGTGCTTAATTAAACTGCAGTGAAACTACATGGTACTGCAGTTTTAATGCAGTTCTTTATTGTAAGGGAATATAATATGATTTTTTTAATTAACCCTATAATTAATGCTACTTGTTTGGTTTTGTATAACTTTTGTGATGCTCTTTGTTTACAGTCCAGAAGTCATTCTGGTTTCATCCAGAACATTACCACAGGGATCACACATTTATTAGTGTAATTAGAATAGCAGCTGGCATGCCCTCAACGTAAGCACAAGCTCAACACTTCACCACAATGGTAACCCCAAAACTATTAACATAACAGAAACTTTTAAATATCAACATAATAGAACAGTAAACATTAAAAACATCTCTCAGTTTTCTCATCTTGCTAAAAACGGTTTAAAATAACACTTTATTTCAACATTTACTCTCCTAGTTCAGCCGCTTTGCAAAGCATGATGGGAAGTGAAAGTCCTGTTCGATTGAGTCCTGGTTGAGTTTACTTGAGTGAAACATGTTATTTTAAAATGAAAACATTACGTTAAGTCAAAAAGTAATCATTTCAAGTCAATTTAACATGAAGCAATCACGTTTGAACCTAAAACCAATATAATGGTTTTGAATCAAAATAAGTTGTTTAAATAAAGTGAACAGCATCGAAAAATCTTTTTTTTTTGAGTGTGCAATACAACTGCAGTTATACTGCTTTTATACTTCATGCAACTTTCAGTTGTACTTCATTTTACTGCAGCTGTACTTATACTACAGTTTTACTGCTGTTGAACTTCGATGTACTGCAGTTGTATTGTGACTATACTTCATTATACTGCAAATTTGAATTAAACTGCAGTTAAACTACTTGGTACTGCAGTTTTACTGCTGTTGAACTTCGATGTATTGCAGTTGTACTGTGACTATACTTCATTATACTGCAAATTTGAATTAAACTGCAGTTAAACTATTTCAATGTACTGCAGTTCTTTTTTGTAAGGGAACACTGACCTCAAAGACGGTAACTTCAAATGAATTCAATGAATCAACATCTAAACCTGTTAGTTCTCATAAGAACTTCTGTGGACGTATGACAGAAATAAAGTCAGTGAAGTTAGTTGTGAGTGAAACTGGGAAAGTTTGTAGAGTTTGTGGAGTTGTTCAATCAGATCTTGAGAGATTAAATGTCTTTTATCTTCAGTTGATTTCATCGAAGGCTGTAACTGAAGTCAGCTGTAGTTCTTGTGTTTCTCTGTCCTTCAGTGATTCTGCTTGTTAACAGCAGGTGTTCATCATTACTGTTCAATCATCACTTAATGATCTCATTAACTCTGACACTGCTTCAATGGTACTTTAACTCAGTAGTGTGCACACACATGACCACTAAACAGTGTTAATTAACCTGGGCATTTTTCTGTGAACTATTACATAAATCTTACCTATTAATTTACATATGACTGACAAATATGAATCACATTAAGTTGATTAGTTTGTTTATGTTAAAACTATGTAATCCAAATGGATGGAAAATTGCTATTGACTGAAATATTTGTTTGAGTGTACATTTGGTTAATTAATATTTCTCAGTACTTAAATATCACTATTACACAGGCACCTTAAAATAAAATGTAACTGACATTTCTTTACTAGGGAATACTGTGCACTGATTCAAAACATGATGTAAGATGTTAGTAATTAAAGTTAATCATGATGTCAAGATCAATTATGTTGACTTCAAAACTGTGTAAACATGTAAATGAGAGAAGCATTGGAAAAAGTTATTTGTAAAATCTGAAGCACCAAAAAAAATAGCTTTCACTACAATGAAAAGGATATTGGACTCCCTGAGAGTGGTGAGATGTCTGACATTTCCTGCATGTCCCCATATTCAGATTTGAAGAGTGACAGTCCTTCAGCAGTGCTTTCTGAGTGAACTGGTGAGCAGGAATCGTTATGCATCAGATGGTGCCTGGAAGCTATTTTTTTTCCCAGGCTGATGGTCTCCCTTGACAGATCCATCAAATCAGGACAGTCTTTACTAGAGTATCCTGTTGATGAAGCACCAAGTGTGCTCTGAAATGAGTAACCCATGAGAGGAAACGAAAGTGGATGGCGGAATGATGGGGAGATGAAGCCTGTGTTTCCAGAAAGAGAAGAAGTGTGTAGGGAGGGATGTGGGTGGACACTTTGAGCTCCAAGATCTGTGGACTGGTGGTGATCAGATGCAGACTTTCGTACCACCAGTGGTAGTGCCTCCGTCTGGTCATTGGCACTAGTAAGAGGGACTCCAACAAATGAGTCAAATGGACTGGGAAAGATAACATCTCCAAAACACTGCAGCTTCTGATTAGCAGTGTGGAAGTTTGGTTTGTCCCCATTAAAAGCCAAGCGGTCCTGGGTTGCTGGGAGTGATGGGAATACTTGTAACAGTGGCCGTGGAGGTTTTGAAAAAACATTTACCACAGTGTCTATCACCTGAGACATGGCAGAGTTCAGCTCTTGCTTTAGGTTTTCTGCCAGATGCTTGCCTGCTTCATGCATAGACATCAAACCATTGCTCCTCAAAGAACCCTCCCGTTTGGCCATCTCTCCATCTAGCAATTCTTGTTCACTGAGCAGGACCCTCGCCTCATCTATAACGCATTCCGGATTCAAGTCTGCTATCTCTTTGTCAGTTCGATCAGCCACAGAATTTTGAATGAGGTGTTCAGTGATACCGCTGTGACCAAGCATGCCATTAGATCGTGTACTGTCTTCTGAGAGATTCCCTCCATCTGGTTCAGAATCCGTGCTGTCATAGATCTGGAAGAACTTTTCTTGAAGCTGTCTCAGCTGTTTCTGCATGTCTTCTAACTGTAGTTTCAATTGCCTGCGTTCTTCAGCCCTCTGCTCTTTATGTGTGGAAACCAGCAACTGGAAGCTCTGCTGCTGCTGCTGCTGCTGCTGAGGTAATTTTTGTTTCCTCTTGTTCTCACGATTGCCTTCTCGTGGGCTGAAGGACTGTGCAGGAACCTTGGTTTCTCCCTCTCCCTCTTGCTCACAATCATTTTCACTCGGGATAGACGTTGACATTGCATTTGGTGAGTGGTTCATTCCACGAATGATGTTCTCGACTCGTGCACGCTTGGCCTGAAGGTGCTCTTCATTTAGCCACTCAGAGTCCAAATGGGTCCGTGTGATTTGTCCAAATGGTAAGAGACACTCTTTTGTACTCTCCTGAGATGAGTTGCTGCAAGTGTCCTCCTGTGGTAGTTCAGGTTCTGCTTTCCTGGGGAATACTGGCTCCCTGCCTCTTGTTCCTCTCGTTGCCTTATTGCTCTTCAGTAGCTTGGTGATGATTGTGACACCAGAAAAGGGTATCATGTTATCCTCATATGAGCTGGCCCTTTTTAGCAATTTGCGGAGAACATTTGACTTAGCCTCATCTGAGTCCCGATGCTTGAGATGAGCCCCTTGGGACTCAAGAACATCCTGCTTCCTACTGTGATGGGAGTTCATGGCATCAAAGATGACAGTGGATTTGACTGCACGAGTGACAGTGATGAAAGTGAGTTGTATGTGTTGATGTGTTGCTGAGTTAACAATTCTCTTCACTCCAATGTCCACTTGTCTTCTCTTGGCCTGTTGATTTAGATGGAAATCTGTGCCATGGTATGGCATTTGTGGAGGTACTATTGACCTATTTCCCACAAGTCTGAACTTTCAAAGCATTATCTCAATCCCCTACTGACAAAAAAAAAAAAAAAAACGGACAAGTGAGACAAATACAAAAATTAAGAGATTAAAACTAGTATCTTCTAAAATGTTGATGTATTTTTTTTTATAAAAAAACTAAAACATAAAAAACATAAACAATTATATTATAGCTCATTATATTTGACATTACAACTATTACGAAGGGGAAAGAATGAATGGAGACATTTTAAATTTGCAGTTTTTAATTTGTATCAGAGCAATATTGGAGCCATCAGACCCTGAGTCTTATATTACAGTAAAGCCTTTTTTTCACATTCTTTCTGTACTTTGTGCTTTGTTTAGCCATAGAAAATGTGACTTCAATCTTCCTATTTGGACACCTATGCATTTACCTGTACAATCCTTGTATACACCTCTTTGAAAATGTTTGTGTTGCCACCCATGTTAATTGGACAATTGTGTGTTCACAATAAATAAATAGATAAATCTAAAAATAGACAAAAATAAAAGACAGATGCTCACCCAACTGTAGAGGGGCGTGGGAGTGGAATCACTTGACTTTATTTTGACTTTATTTCTGACATTATGGCCAAATTCAATGCCTTTATCACACATCTTAAGATCTTTATTTTTCTTTCTTATAAAGTTTATTAATAGTTTAAACAGAGGTTTAAAACTTAAACAGTTTGCCAAGATCTTAGAAACATGCTTTTATTCATGGTGGTTCCATACTTTTGAAAAACTTTTTTACCATTTTTTTTTTTTTTTTCAAATTTTCAACTTAACAATTTTAATTAAATTAATAATTGTCATTTGGTGTAGGCTAACCATCCATTAAAAGTAATAAAATTAGGTCATTTTAAAATGTTTGCACTTCATTTTACAGTAAGTACATTTCGAATGTCTTAACACTGTACTTACCAAGAAAGTACTGAATAATAAAAGGTAACTACATGGATTAAGATTTGGTTAAGGGGTAGGTTCAGGACTAGTAGGCTACCTAGTTATTACCCGTTATTGCAACCACTACAATAGTATGTACATGTGAATCAGGACTGTACACTCAAAAAAATGAACACAGCCGATTGTTCACTTTATATAATATATTTATATTCAGTTTACTTATAATAATTGAATTTTTTGACTTGAAATGTTTTTTCTATTAAGGTCCACGTAATTATATCCCAACTTAACTGTACAAAATCCTAACGTGTTGTCTAAACACAAACCATTTATGTTAAGTAAAAAATTCTTACATCCAGAGGGTGGCAGTATAGTGCGACCCCAACTGCCATGAAACCCCGAAGATGAAACCCCAAATTTCATTTGTTAGTTCTGATTCGCTAATTTCTGTTTGTATCCTGTTTACCTTTAATTATCAGTAGCAACTGATAATTTCAGTTTTCAACATATCATGTATGTTTTAAATTTAAATTTTAAATTATTTTAAGTTATATGGTCTGTTATTTGCAAAACTTAACACTACATAACTCCAATTCTAGAAAATGTTAACCACTGTACAACGTATATATACTGTACAAAGACAACATTGTTTTTAATTTTAGTAAACATTGTTTGGGGTCCAAAAAGACCCCCAAAACCCTATATGGGTTAATAAAATGCTCAGTGAGTGTACAAAATTTTGAGGAATCAGTTTGGACCAAAAGTTAGTACACTGTAAAATCCAATAGTGATTTTAACTCTTATTTTTTAGTTAAGTTTACTTAATGTCTTAACTTAATTGCAAATCTCTAGTAATCTGTACTATTCACATACTACGTCTTGTTTTACTCATAAACCCCAAGTAAAGATTAATTGACTGGTTTGAGTACAACTTTGTCAAGCAAAAAAAAAAAAAAAAAAAAAGAGTTTTGAGGCAGGGCTTTTCTTAATAGACTTTTCCCTCATTTCCTCCACTTCTGCAGTTATCTGTCTCTGTTTGAATTCACTGATTTGCCAAAGTCATCTTAAATGTTCAAATGTCAATTCAACTGAAAAATTTGAGAGAACATCAAATAAGCTGACTTCATAAATTGACACTGATTTTCCTAAAATGTTTTATTTTGGACTAACCATTATGGTGGATGGTGTTTCCTTTGCTTGGGCACTTCATTTATATTCTTATAAGTTCATTTATGTTCTGTTTTGATGCAGAGATGCAACAATAAATCACAGATCATATATACATATGTGACCGTAATTCACAATTCATATATTATTAAAATATGAAGTAAAATTATGGGTTATGTGACTTTCATATCCTGTTCCAAATAATGGTCATTTATTAAGTTAATAGTAACACAAATAAACAGTTGGTGAATCTTTTAAGTGGGTTGTTACAATTTTTCTAAATTTGTGACAATATTGAGTAATTGACTACACATGCATCACCCAGACTTCAATATTCAGCATGCTAAACCCAACAATGGTGACAAATTTTATTTAAAGTAAATTATCAAGTACACTCTACAGTTCTTTAGTCACTAGAACTCAGGTGTAAGTCAATTATACTTACTAAGCTTTTGTCAGTACAACATACTATTCCTATTTCACTTTACTTACGAATTGAATGTTTTGTTGTAAAATGATTACTTTGAATAGACAAATATGTAATATGCAACTTATAAACAAATTTGGTCAGTCCAAATAACATAACTGACTTAAGTTAGTAAAACTCAAACATCTCATGTTGAGCAAAAATAAGTGATAATATTTGGCTTGACTCAAAAATATTATATCTCTCTAAAACAACCACATTAAGTTAGATAACATTGAAATATTTGTTTTCAACTTACATAATTAATTTTTGTGGAACCTGTTGACAAGAAAAAATTAATTAAAGTCAAGGTTTCATTTTTTTGAGTGTAAATTAAATTGCTACCTTTAAAACTAGTCCTTAAACATTTAATAAGTGTGTACACAGCTTAATCATTTAAAAACGAATAATATTAGAAATTATAATAATAAAACATTATGTTTCCTCTTAAGAATTACGTTTTTAAGAAGATTTTTTTTTCTTTTTTGTATTAACCTTACAATTTTTAGGGGATTTCAAGTCATTGTATGAGTGAATTATCTTTCGAAGTATTTTTGAATAAATTAAGGCTACATGATTTTTTTTATCTATTAAAAATTATCATTACTTCATTGACTTAACATTTATTAGTATGACTTAATTTTACATCATTGTCACGTTTATGATTCATATGAATTTAAGTAAATCCTGTAAATACACATGTAACCAGTTTCCCAAATAAGCAAAAAACACATATAAAACAGAGCAAACTTCTCTCTCTCTAAATTCCGCAGATGAAGACATCGAGAAAAAAATATTACTAAACCTCTGGAAAAATAGCCACAAACATTGTGCTTAAGGTAACAATGTTTAATATTTCGTTTCCAATCTCTAAAAAACAACAGAAATATAATTAAATGTTCAGCATTCCAAACTCGAAATAATTTTAAATAATAGGCCCAGAGCTTTTGAAAAAGAAAACAACAATCGCGTAAAAGTCCAAAAGAAACACATACATGATACTAGATACAAAGCGAGAGAAGACGGAGCGTATTTTCAGAGGACTCTGATCAACAAAAATGTGAACGTCAGGAAATAGCAACTCCTGTAAACTTCATCATTCATTATCTTAGCCTCTATGGACAAAATTTCACTTACCTAGCAAATGACTGGAGAAAAGGCTGCTGTGGCTTTTGAGATGATAAATAGAATTATATTATATAAAATCTTCTAGCAGGACGAGGTGGCATATGAATGAAGCAGAAAATGAGTGACGGGCGATAATGATGGAATAGTACCAGCGCTCCCGACGCTCTTATCTAGCTGTAAGAAGCACTTAAAGACACAAATGAAGGAAATAGTGACTCCACGTCATTAAGTCAGTGTGATGCAACGCCGTAGCCTACCTACCAATAACAGCAATGAACCCAGCGTGATAATCCAATCGTTTATTCAAATTATTGTGCGTCTTTTTTTCTTCTTTTCATTTGACAAATCGGACTCATTAAAGAGATCAGGCTTTGTTCGAGCAGACTCAAGACAGACCTAAAAGGTTCGGTTTATTTTTCACATGATTCTGCTTCACACAATCCCAATGCCAAAACCAAACCAGTGTCAAATAAGATATATTTTGCGCAAACGTTGTTGCTGTTTAAAAAGAAATCACTACGTTTAAACATGAACAGTTAAAGCTGCACTGTTAAAAAATTATGAATTTTTTTTTTTTTTTTTTTTTTTTTTTTTTTAGTACAAGCAACTTGGCTAAGTAAGTAATTTTAACTTAAAATGTATGTAACTGTCTTAAAAATGAGTTGAATCTTGAAAATTGCTTATTTTGATCACATTAATGCATGGGAAACTGCTCCCCTCTCAAGTTCCTCCACACTGTAAAAAACCCAACTTGAAAAAGGTTCAAATTACTGGTTTTGTTGTGTTGGCTCAGCAAAAATCTGTGTAAAAGTCAGTATAACTATTTTTAATACATTTATTCAACCTAAACCAAGTTTCTTTCCATAAACTTAAAAAGTTTAGTTTTGTGAACAAGGTTTTGCAAGTTCATCCTAAAAAACTTCTGCCAACTTATTTATTTAAGTTAAGTTAGAAACTGCCCTCCCATATATATATATATATATATATATATATATATATATATATATATATATATATATATTTTTTTTTTTTTTTTTTTTTTTTTTTTTTTATTTACCTTGAGTCTGGAAATGAAGTTGAATTGAATTGAATAATAGTATTACTATCAATTAAATCATGGCCACTGTATGAATTTTCAGTTTTTGACTTGGGCAATGTAGATTTCAGTCGTAACATATTATTACTTGTACACTGTAAAATCCAACAGTGATTTTAACTGATACTTTTTAGTTAACTTTACTTAATGTCTTAACTTAATTGCAAAACTCTAGTAATCTGTACTATTCACATACTATGTCTTTTTTTTTACTCATAAACCCCAAGTAAAAATTAATTGATTGGTTTGAGGACCACTTTGTCAAGCAAAAAAAAAAAAAAAAGAAGTTTTTGAGGCGGGGCTTTTCTTATTAGACTTTTCCCTCATTTCCTCCTTATCTTTCTCTGTTTGTGTTCACTGATTTGCTGAAGTCATCTTAAATGTTTAACTGTCAGTTTAACTGAAAAATTTGAGAGAACATCACATAAGCTGACTTCATAAATTGACATTGATTTTCCTAAAATGTTTTATTTTGACCTTACCATTACGGTGGAGGGTGTTTCCTTTGCTTGGGCATTTCATTTATTTTATTGTAATTCTGACTTGATGAAATCACAGTTCATATATTTGTATGCAACTGAACTTCACAGTCCATATATATATATATATATATATATATATATATATATGAATAACATGACCATCTTAATTTATGCCAAATAATGGTCATTTATAAAGTTAACAGTAGCACTTATAAACACACAAACAGTTGGTGAAACTTTTAAGTGGGTTGATACAAATTCTTCTAAATTTGTGACAATATTTTGGAATTGATTATACTTGAGTCACACAGACTTCAACATTCAGCATGCTAAACACAACGATGGTAACAATTAAATTACACTGTACCAATTTCCAATAGTATTTTTTTATTCACTCAACTTCAGACATTGAGTTCTACAGACCAAAAATGTTGAATTGGCTCAACTTAAAAAGGCTTGTTAAAAAACAGTTGCACCTCTCCACAAAACTAACAATCATAAGTTAACCCAATTAAATATTTTTTGTATGACTGACAACTTAATTTCAGTCAGTATAACTGTTTTTTTACAAAAGTTGACTGAACAAGAAAAAGCTTAGGGAAATTAGTACCAAGTTTTTTTTTGTTGTGCTGGCTTAAAATTTTTTACAGTGCAGTATTTGTCTGCACCATTGTATCCATGAAAAAAATTTATTCTGAAAATATGAAATCTTTATTTAGTGAAAGACAAAATATGAGTGATGATAGCATTTCATAGCCTGCATGTCAAGATAAACAAATAACTTCAAATAGTTTTTTAGGAAAAAGGTGTAAGCCTTTGAAATTTAACTCCACATTATAACAGTGTTCAGACTACCTAACTGGAAATCACATTTTGTCCTTGTTTTTATGTTTTATCTGTATCTTCATATTGTTTTGTTGGCAATGTAGAAATGTAAGTATAAATACAGTTTTTAACAGAACACAACCACTCACCTGAGCAGTGTTACAGTTATTTGGGTAAGGGGACAAGCTCATGTTCATTTTAAATATAGATCATTAGGTGATAATCTACAGGCATGATTTTGATGATTTTTAAAAAAGAGAAAAGACCTTTGGAACAAGCAACTTTTGTCCCAAGGGAGACTACCAGCCACCCCAGCCCAATCTTTTTTTGCTATTTGAAAAGATTATCTTTCTACTTATAACATGAGAAAAGTCTGTGTGAGAGAGAAAAACAGAGGGCACTTAATGGCCAACTAGCAAACACATACTGGAGTGCAATGACATGCAGGCCACTAATCTGTGATGGTCATCATAGCACTGATCAGTCAGGATTCTGTCTCGTATGATTAGTGTCCTCTTTCTTTCTTTCTTTCTTTCTTTCTTTCTTTCTTTCTATCTATCCATCTATCTATCTATCTGCTGGTTATTTATTTTCATGTTTCACGAGTGCCCTACTCCTGTGCTTTAATGTTCTCTTACCTACTGACCTTCTGATTGTGTGAAGGGAGGTCACCAGACAGTCTACTTCAAACAGTACTCCAGCTTTACCTGATATATTAATAAAGATTAAGTGGAATAACATAGATAAGAGCGGTGCATTTGTAATACACATGTGGAAATTATATTTCACCTCATGGTGACTCATGGGTTAAATGGTCTCTCTTTCATTTAGCTGTCTTTACAATAAAGTAAACAATATCTTAATAACAACCACAGGTGAGAATCAACTGAGGCTTTGCCAAAATCTACTAAACTAAATTTTTTTTTGGCAGCTACACATCAAGATTACATTCTGGAAAATAGATTAGCTCCAAAATATTCTGACATGAATCCATGCCAGGGTTAGTTCGGCCCAAAATTAAAATTCTTTAATCTGTAAACCATGTGACTTTCCATCTTCAGGGTAACACAAAACAAGAGTTCATATGTATAGCAGAATGTATATGTGGGTCTTTTCCATTCAATAAATCTTAATTATGTCTTAATGTCTTTATGTCCCTTAATAAAAAACTAAAAAGTTAAAAAAAATTTAATAAAGGTTTTTATTAATAATTATAGGAATAGACATTTCAAATGACAGTTTGCTCCTGTTGGTCCATTTTTAATTCATTGCACTTAACACTTTTTATTATTGTACACACTTTAAGAAGTACATAACGGAGTGCAAAACTCTTGTTTTTAAAATGAAAGAATATATTGTGTCCAGAGTCTGACAAAACAGAATGATTACAAACTGAGATTGATAATTTTTTAAGGGAACTATTCTTTATTCTGAGCTCAAATTATTAAAATAAATAAATAAATAAATAAATAATAATAATAACTAATATATATATACATACATACAGTCGTGGCCAAAAGTTTTGAGAATTACATAAAAATTGGAAATTGGAAAAGTTGCTGCTAAAGTTTTTATAATAGCATTTTGCATATACTCCAGAATGTTATGAAGAGTGATCAGATGAATTGCATAGCAACTTAATCCCAAAAAAACTTTCCACTGCATTTCATTGCTGTCATTAAAGGACCTGCTGAGATCATTTCAGTAATTGTCTTGTTAACTCAGATGAGAATGTTGACGAGCACAAGGCTGGAGATCATTATGTCAAGCTGATTGGGTTAGAATGGCAGACTTGACATGTTAAAAGGAGGGTGATGCTTGAAATCATTGTTCTGCCATTGTTAACTATGGTGACCTGCGAAGAAAAGCGTGCAGCCATCATTGCGTTGCATAAAAATGGCTTCACAGGCAAGGATATTGTGGCTACTAAGATTGCACCTAAATCAACAATTTATAGGATCATCAGCAACTTCAAGGAAAGAGGTTCAGTTCTTGTAAAGAAGGCTTTAGGGTGTCCAAGAAAGTCCAGCAAGGGTCAGGATTGTCCCCTAAAGAGGATTCAGCTGTTGGATCGGAGTGCCACCAGTGCAGAGCTTGCTCAGGAATGGCAGCAAGCAGGTGTGAGCGCATCTGCACTCACAGTGAGGCCAAGACTTTTGGAAGATGGCCTGGTGTCAAAAAGGGCAGCAAAAAAGCCACTTCTCTCCAAAAATCAGGGACAGATTGAGCTTCTGCAGAAAGTATTGTGAATGGACTGCTGAGGACTGGGGTAAAGTCATATTCTCCGATGAAGCCCCTTTCCGATTGTTTGGGGCATCTGGAAAAAGGCTTGTCAGGAGAAGAAAAGGTGAGCACTACCATCAGTCCTGTGTCCTGCAAACAGTAAAGCATCCTGAGACCATTCATGTGTGGGGTTGCTTCTCATCCAAGGGAGTGGGCTTACTCACAATTCTGCCCAAAAACACAACCACGAATAAAGAATGGTACCAAAACACCCTACAACAGCAACTTCTTCCAACAATCCAACAACAGTTTTGTGAAGAACAATGCATTTTCCAGCACGATGGAGTACTGTGCCATAAGGCAAAAGTGATAACTAAGTGGCTCGGGGACCAGAACGTTGAAATTTTGGGTCCATGGCCTGGAAACTCCCCAGATCTTAATCCCATTGAGAACTTGTGGTCAATCCTCAAGAGGCGGGTGGACAAACAAAAACCCACTAATTCTGACAAACTCCAAGAAGTGATTATGAAAGAATGGGTTGCTATCAGTCAGGATTTGGCCCAGAATTTGATTGAGAGCATGCCCAGTTGAATTGCAAAGGTCCTGAAAAAAAACGGCTAACACTGCAAATACTGACTCTTTGCATAAATGTCATGTAATTGTCGATAAAAGCCTTTGAAACGTATGAAGTGCTTGTAATTATATTTCAGTACATCACAGAAACAACTGAAACAAAGATCTAAAAGCAGTTTAGCAGCAAACTTTGTGAAAACTAATATTTATGTAATTCTCAAAACTTTTGGCCACGACTGTACACACACATACACACACACACACACACACACACGCATACACACATTAATAAATAGCTGAACAAACAAGATTCCAACATAACTCAACTCATCTCAAAAGGGATAGGTAGAAGCCATAGGCTTATTAAATCCTAACCCCAGTACTTATATTCAAATCACAATTAAGCAAGATAAAATGTTACGTAACAGTGGTAAGGAACTCTCAAGACGAGGAAGAGTAGAGGAAGGTAGACACAAGAAACAAACAAACAAAAAAACACTCTACATACAAACGAGAACCAACAGGGACTGAGGGAGAACACAAGGTATATACAGTGGTGTGAAAAAGTATTTGCCCCCTTCCTGACCTCTTATTTTTTTGCATTTGTCACGCTTAAATGTTTCAGATCATCAAACAAACTTAAATATTAGTCAAAGATGACACAAGTAAACACAGACTGCAGTTTTTAAATGAAGGTTGTTATTATTAAGGGAAAACAAAATCCAAACCTGCATGGCCCTGTGTGAAAAAGTGTTTGCCCCCTAAACCTAATAACTGATTGGGCCACCCTTAGCAGCAACAACTGCAATCAAGCGTTTGTAATTTGCAATCAGTCTTTTACAGCACTGTGGAGGAATTTTACACACATCTTTGCAGAATTGTTGTAATTCAACCACATTGGAGGTGTCACATGTATGTCTTGTTTTGGTTTAGCTCTGTCTCGTCATCTATAGTTAATTTTAATCTGTCTGATTAGTTTAGTCTTGTCAGCTGTCCTCATTTAGTCCTTGTTATCTGTGTATCTAAGTTCCTGTTTGTTGTCTGTTTATGGTCTGTCGTTGTCTGTGCTTATGCACACTGTGATGTTACCAGTTTTTTTCAATAAACCTGTCTGTTTCGTACTTCTACCATCGTCTCCCATCAGTCTCTACATTACAGAACGGCAGACCGCTCAACGCGAGAAAAAATAAGAGATGGACTCACCCGCTCTCCAGCTCCTGCTTTGCCCAGAAGCCAGGCCTTACCTGGGCTACATGCTGGGAATGCTCCAGAGTGGTAGCAAATCCACGTCTGCCTGGAAGCCCGGGATGCGCGCCTAGGTCAGAGAAGGGATTGACGACTTCGGAGCCCGGAGTTGAAGCACGCGGGTCGGTCCATTGCAGAGCCAGGAGCGAACCACAATCTCTGGACCACAGATCCTTTCCCCATCCAAGTCCCCACCCTTGAACCTTCGTCAATGCATCCGGTTCCGTCCAGATACCATCAGTCTGCTCCCATACCTGTCGTCCTGATCCCGTTACCTTCGTTGATGACAGCCAGCCCCCTGGATCCGTTGGTCCCCCTGGTGTCATCAAGCTCCCCGAGTCTGCCCCCACCGCTCACTCCGTGCAGCTCCTCTTTGGCGCCTCGAGCTCTGTCTCGTCATCATTAGTTCATATTAATCTGTCTAATTAGTTAAGTCTTGTAAGCTGTCCTCATTTAGTCATAGTTATCTGTGTATTTAAGTTCCTGCCTGTTGTCTGTTCATGGTCTGTCATTGTCTGTGCTTATGCACACTGTGATGTTACCTGTTGTTTTCAATAAACCTGTCTGTTTCATACTTCTACCATCGTCTCCCATCAGTCTCTACATTACAGGAGGATTTTCAAGCATGAACTCCCTTTTTAATGTCATGCCACAGCATCGCAATTGGATTCAGGTTGGACTTTGACTAGGCCACTCCAAAGTCTTCATTTTGTTTTTCTCCAGCCATTCAGAGATGAACTTGCTGGTGTGTTTTGGATCATTGTCCTGTTCGCTTCAGCTTGAGGTCACGAATAGATGGTTGGACATTCTCCTTCAGGATTTTTTTGGTTGACAGCAGAATTCATGGTTCAATTTATCACAGCAAGTCTTCCAAGTCCAGAAGCAGCAAAACATCCCCAGACCATAACACAACCATCACAATATTTCATTGTTGGCATGATGCTCTTTTTCTGAAATGCAGTGTTACTCTAACACCAGATGTAACGGGACACACACCTTCCAAAAAGTTCAGGTTTTGTCTCGTCAGTCCACAGAGTATTTTCCCAAAAGTCTTGGGGATCATCAAGATGTTTTCTGGCAAAAATGAGACAAGGCTTAATGTTCTTATTGCTCAGCAGTGGTTTTCATCTTGGAACTCTGCCATGTAGGCCATTTTTGCCCAGTCTCTTTCTTATGGTGGAGTCATGAACACTGACCTTAACTCAGGCAAGTGAGGCCTGCAGTTCTTTGGATGCTGTTGTGGGGTCTTTTGATGCCTCTTTGATGCCAAGGTTAACCATTGTTTCATGTTTTCGCCATTTGTGGAAAATGGCTCTCACTGTGGTTTGATGGAGTCCCAAAGCTTTAGAAATGGCTTTATAACCTTTTCCAGACTGATAGATCTCAATCACTTTCTCTCTTATTTGTTCCTGAATTTCTTTGGATGTCGGCATTGATGTCTAGCTTTTGAAGATCTTTTTGTCTACTTCACTTTGTCAGGCAGGTCCTATTTAAGTGATTTCTTGATTAAGAACAGGTGTGTCAGTAATCAGGTGTGATAAACTATAGTTATGTTTAAACAGGGGGGTATTCCAAAAAGCAGGTTATGTGACATACCTGGGTAAGTTTAAGGGTAAGTAGGCGGATAACCTCAGCTTTCGGTTCCAAAAACGGAGGTAAGTTTCAAGGTATTTAAGTAGCAAGGTATTTAAGCTCTGAACTTAACCTGCCCCGGGGCAGGATATGTTTGAGGGTTAGTTTCAGAGAGGTGACGCAGCATGGCATGCCCTTTTGAAGACGATCCAGTGGATGTGGAAGCACAAATTATACAGAATCTTTTCCGCCATGAGAGAGGGTGATAAGACCACGTATCAATGTGTTTTCGTATGAAAGGTTCATTGAATCCTTACATATCAAACGTGACACATTGTGGATCAGCGCTTAACATAGAGCACATTTTATGCATTGCCCTTCTTTTTTTTGTATAATGTTGGTGATGCAGAGCATGTGGGAAAGGCAAATGTGTGCAGGGCTGTTCGTACGATATGCCTTGCACTCAAACGGTTCCTACACACGCCTACACAGTTCCCTGGCCATAAACCACAGAGAGTCATTACAGAGGAATTCCACAGAGTGGCAGCTTTGTCCTTTCTACGATATTCTATGAGAGATCATTTTAGTTACTTAGCACTACTTAATCTATCCATATATCTATACTGTAAACAGCCACAATAATTTTAAAATGTTTCGTATATAACTTTCAATTACAGGGTTCCCAAATGTGATTGGGTGCATTGATGTAACTCACATTCCTATTAAAGCTCCTTCAGTCAATGAAGGAGTTTATGTTAATAGAAAGTCAATCCATAGCGTCAATGTGTGGGGAACAATATATTTTTGGGTGCTAAATCTTTATGTTTAAACCATTAAATCGCCCTAATTACTGGTACCCACTAGGTAATCTATGATTCAACCCACCTTATCACTAATGTTGAAACCAAATGGCCAGGGTCTGTACATGATGCCAGGGAGTCATCATTGTGTTACTAATTTCAACAGGGTAAGTTTTGGCTTACACATTTTCTTTTATTATTATTATTATTATTATTATTATATTTATGTAATTACACACTTTAAGTAACATTATAGGACACCTCAATGGTTATTTGCTGGGGGACAGAGGGTAATCTTGTCTGCCCTATATGATGACACCCTACTGTAATGAGTGGCGAGTCAACGGAATGGGATCCAATTGCAAGCTTTATTAACAAACAGGGTAGTCGTACATGCAGGGTCAAACACCAGCAAACAGGAATGTTAGAGGATTAGCAGAATCCTAATCGTTTAACAGGTAGGTAGATTGAGACAGGCGGAAGGCAAACAACAGTCCATAAATCCAAAGCAGTAAATCCAACGGGCTGGCACAGAACAATCAGGAACACGATTGAGACAGGCAGAATGTCAACGGGAAAACAAGACAGAAAATAACGCTCAGAAATAACAATAGTATATCAAGACTTAGCAACGTCAGTGTGTGTGTGTGTGTGTGGAGCTTAAATAGTGTGGGTGATGAGGTGCAGCTGGTGTGGTAATCAATGACTGGTGAATGAGTTGCAGCTGGTGCAGTGATCAGTGAATGGGTACGGGGCTTATGGGAATTGTAGTGAAGAATGACTGCAGTGAAAGTGTCTGTGTGTGAGTCCAAAGTAAAACCTCACGGGAACTTCACCTGACAATCATAAGATGAACAGACAGAAAGCTCAGGGATGACCTTTGTGGTCATATCTAGACAAACAGGAATTTATTGGGTGACCACCGTGGTTGTATCAGTGCAGACAAGGAGTTAAGGAATGACCTTTGTCGCTGCAACATGGCAGACAGAAAGTTCATAGGTGACCATCGTGGTCGTATCAGAACATACAGGAAGTTGGTGACAACCTTGGTTGTATCTGAACAGGCAGGAAACTCAGGGATGGCCTCTCTGGTCATATCGGGACAGGCAGAAAGTTCATGGATGACCTCCATGGTCATATCTGGACAAACAGGAAACTTGGGAATGACCTCTGTGATCACTTCAGGGCAGAGAGAATGTTCAGTGGCGACCTCTGTTGTCACATCAGGGTAGTCAAGGATTTCAGAGGTGGTGATGGTGGTAGCAGGAAAGATTACGTCTGAGTGGTCAGCCTCAGATATGGAGTCAGAGCACTCCTTCAGGACCTCAGGAGATGGCGCAGGACCTGGGTCAGGACCTGCTGAAACGCTCTCTTGGTTTGCCGTAGTGGGCTCAGGGACTGACTCGGGAGCGCCCTCTTGGGGCAGGTCCGAAGCTTGAGCCGAGACGTGTGCTGCCCACACACATAAAATGGACATAACATAACCATCATAGCTGCATCCTCTGACCACTCAGGCATAGCAGGCATGACCTGAACAGTCTGTGACGTGGCAGGCTGTGCAGGCGTGACGCGAGTCGTTTGAGGCTGGGCGGTCTGTGGCTGGGCAGACGTGACGTAAGCCATCTGAGGCTGCTGGGCCGGCGTGACGTGAACTGTTGGCTGGGCAAGCATGGTGTAGACTGGCCATGGTTGGGCTGGCATGGCTGGAAGTGTCAATGGCTGAACAGGCATGTCCTGGGTCGTCAGTAGCTCAGGAAGATCTGCATAGATGTAATGAGGCTCTGGAAGTTCTGTAGGGAAGTGACAAGGCTTTAAATGCTCTATTGAGTCTGAAGCGGGCGTTAGGACGGACCCAATGAGCAGCTCTTGAGCAGATCTGTGAAGTCCTGGGGCGGATTCGTAGGGCGTTGGAGCGGCGTCGGGGAGCACAGTAGCGGCCTTCTTACGGCGCGACTTGCACTTACGTAGTAGTTGGGGATGCTCCGCGGTGACTTGGCTTGGTTCATGAAGATCAACAATGACTTGACTGGGTTCATGAAGATCAACGTTGACTCGACTGGGCTCATGGTAATCAGCAGTGACCTGACTGGGTTCACAATGATCCATGATGACTTGACTTGCCTCTGGACGATCAGCTGCGGCGTGCTGTGACTCTGGACTGGCGGCCATTTTGTGACTGAGTTCAGATGTGGGGATCACAGGGCAGAAGTGTTCAGTAGGTGCTTGTGCAGAGTCATATTTGACCTCTTCCACAGTAAATGATGACCCACTTAATATAAGCGCATAATGCATTAGGTCTCTGAGACTATAGTTAAAGTCTTCCTCGGGAAGGCAGTATCTTAGGGGTCAGTTTAGTCCCCGATGAAATAGGTGTTTAAACAAATTTTCATCGTAATGGACATGCTCAGACAACTCACAGAACTCTGTGATGTAATCCTCGATCGACAACTCATCTTGACGAAACATTAGTGGTTGAAATAATCCATCCTGTGACCGAGATTGCTCAGAAAAAGCAGCTGGATCTTGAGGTGGCCAAGTCTTCTGTAATGAGTGGTGAGTCAACGGAATGGGATCCAATTGCAAGCTTTATTAACAAACAGGGTAGTCGTACAGGCAGGGTCAAACACCAGCTAACAGGAATGTCAGAGGAAAACCAGAGTCGTAATCGTTTAACAGGCAAGTAGATTGAGACAGGTGGCAGGCAAACAACAGTCCATAAATCCAAAAGGCAGGCAGAGAACAATCAGGAACACGGTTGAGACAGACAGAATGGCAATGGGAAAACAAGACAGGGAATAATGCTCAGAAATTATAACAAAAGAAGATCAAGACTTAGCGACGTCAGTGTGTGTTTGTGGAGCTTAAATAGTGTGGGTGATGAGGTGCAGCTGGTGTGGTAATCAATGACTGGTGAATGAAGTGCAGCTGGTGCAGTGATCAGTGAATGGGTACGGAGCTTATGGGAAATGTAGTGAAGAGTGACTGCAGTGATAGTGTATGTCACTGAAAAACTGTCTCAGCTGGGACTCAACACAACACAGCTGTTGGACTTCCTGACTGGGAGCAGTAACATATCCAGCACCATCATTCTGAACACTGGTGCCCCTCAAGGATGTCTGTTGAGCCCCCTCCTCTTCACTCTGCTCACCCATGACTGCACACGAATATACAACAGCAACCTCTTCATCAAATTTGCAGATGACACTACTGTAGTTGGTCTCATTAGCAACGGTGATGAGACAAACTTCAGGAGCGAGGTGAGCCGCCTGGCCAGGTGGTGCGGTGACAACAATCTCTTTCTGAATGTGGAGAAGACGAAGGAGATTGTTGTTGTCTTCAGGAGAAAGTACACTCAGCATGCTCCTCTGACCATCAACGGCGCGTCCGTGGAAAGAGTAAGGAGTACTAAATTCCTGGGTGTACTCATCACAGAAGACCTCTCCTGGTGCGCTAACACCACAGCACTCACCACACAGCAGCGCCACCTTCTACAGAGACACCATCGAGAGCATCCTGACCAGCTGCATCACTGTGTGGTATGGTGCCTGCCAAAAGACACTTCAGCGCATAGTGAGAGCAGCTGAGAAGATCATTGGTGGCTCTCTCCCCTCCCTCCAGGACATCTACAGCACTCGCCTCACCCGCAAAGCCCTCAACATTGCTGGTGACCCCACCCACCCGTCACAAAGCCTCTCTGTGCAGTCTCCAGGCAAGGACCAGCAGACTGAAGGACAGCTTCATCCACCTAGCTGTCAGGGCGCTGAACTCCCTCCCGACTCTGTCCACTCTCCCCTCTTCTGCCCCACGCACCTGACCTCTGAAATGCCCGCTAGTGGTCCTCACGGGCACTTCACCTTACAATCATAACACCTACCCTGAACCTGAGCCTGGACCACAGGCACAGTTCAACCTGGCCAACAGCCGAACACGGGTCAAGGTGGAGATGACGATAGGCATTGTAGTATCCCTGAGGAAAAATTCCATTCATTCGCTGCTATAGGAGAGGAAGAATTGTCTAAACTTGTTAAATCATCGAAATCAACAACATGTTTGTTAGACCCAGTACCAACTAATTATTGAAAGAAATGCTTCCAGAGTTCATAGATCCTCTACTTAAGATCATTAATTCATCCTTATCACTAGGTTACGTACCGAAAACTTTTAAGCTGGCTATTATCAAACCTCTTATTAAAAAACCACAACTTGATCCAAGAGAATTAGCCAATTACAGGCCAATCTCCAATCTACCTTTTCTCTCAAAAATACTAGAAAAGGCAATATCATCACAACTGTGTTCCAACTTGGAAAGAAATGGTATCTGTGAGGGTTTCTAGTCAGGGTTTAGACCGTACCATAGTACTGAGACTACTCTCATTAGAGTTACAAATGATTTGCTCTTATCATCAGATCGTGGTTTTATCTCTCTATTAGTGCTACTAGACCTCAGGGCTGCTTTTGACACTATCGACCACAATATTCTTTTGAATAGACTAGAAAATTATGTTGGCATCAGTGGAATTGCATTGGCATGGTTCAAATCATACTTATCTGACCATTATCAATTTGTAGTAGTAAACGAAGAAATGTCATTTCGATCTCAAGTTAAATATGGATTACCACAAGGCTCAGTACTAGGACCGTTACTTTTCCCTCTGTACATGCTACCCTTGGGAGATGTCATTAGGAAGCATGGCATTAGTTTTCACTGTTTCGCTGATGATACTCAGCTCTATATTTCTTCGCGCCCTGATGAAACCTACCAATTTTCAAAATTAACGGAATGCGTAGCTGATTTAAAAAATTGACTGGTAATTTCCTACTACTAAATTCAGAAAAAACATAGATTAACCCTAATTATTGGACCAAAAATGTCTGCACATAATAACCTAGAATACTGACTAACACTTGATCGCTGCTCTGTTTAGTCGTTTTCATCAGTTAGGAACCTAGGTGTGCTCTTTGATACCAATCTTTCCTTTGAAAGACACATTTCTAGCACGAGTAAAACCGCGTTCTTCCATCTTAAAAATATATCTAAACTACGACATATGCTCTCAATGACAAATGTGGAACAGTTAGTTCATACGTTCATGACCTCAAGGCTAGATTACTGTAACGCTCTACTGGTTGGTTGCCCTGCTCGCTTGATAAACAAACTACAGCTGGTCAAAAACGCAGCTGCTGGAGTCCTTACTAGAACCAGGAAATATGACCATATTCTGTCAAAACTGCACTGGCTCCCTATTAAACATTGTATAGATTTTAAAATCTTGCGAACTCCGGGGCTGGAGCAGAAACTGGAGCGGACTCAAGGGCTGGAACCATCTCTGGGCCCTAAGGCATCCCCTCCTACATACTAAAGGGGCACATGTGTGGCTGCCATGACAGAATGAGACTCAGGAATGGTGGCCATCTTGGGACGAGGCGTGGGCATGACGATGACCGGCATCTGATCGCGAATGCTCTCCGCTCTGCAGGTGCTTTTTAGGACCTATATTTATTTAGGCTGAACCTCTCAGGCTTCACCCAAGTAGCACACTGACACAGAATCAACCTAGAACCTTTGACAAGGCATCAAAAACCAACGGAAAATAGACGCTGATGGTTTGCTTACCTTCTGCTGCAACAATCTGATATCAGTTGAATGAAGTGATGTTATAGAATAAACATGTGTTCAGCATGAAATCAATCTGGTTTGATTACCTCATGTTGATTTCAGTTGGGTGAAAGCTTTATACAATTAATACATTTTCTGTTTTAAAAACTGTAATAATCACGCATCAGATTCAGTTAAAATTGCTTTAATATTCACAAAATAGTTACAGCCTACAAATACTATATACAAACCTTCAATGTGACTAACAGAACAGACATTTACATTAAAATACACAAGAGGTATTCAAGTAAATTACAGGCTAATATAAACAGTCTCAAGTAAGAAAATGCAATATAACTCAAGAATAAAACTGGTCATGTTCTTTTGTTCCAAATGCGTTATTTTTATTGGAGCACAAAAGGAGAGTAATGCAGAACATAATGAGACTGACAGCCTGAGTCAAAATTTACCATCACTGTTTCTTTTCTAATGGCGACTGAGACTGCCTGACTGTCCTTTTGTGTTCCACAAAAATAAATACATATGGGTGGGTAGATGGTTTATAAAGAAATCTTACCCTTGAAATTAAAGGGGAGCAGAATATAGCAGATGAACTGATTTTCCTTTGCGATTAAAATGTAAGTTCCTCGCTCTTGTATTATCAGGAATGTAAACTCCTTGGATAAAAAAAGGTGACAAAGATGTAACCAACAATTTTAATACCATAGATAAAACTGTTTTTTAATTACTTTTTTAAAACATATTATGGGCCAGAAAAAAGGTTTAACTCACTTAAAGTTAAATACACATGAGAAGGACGCAATACTAGAAAACTAGTAAACCAGAAACTGTAAAACTATATGATCATTGGACAAGAAATACTGATTGGGTCAGCAGGGTCCAGCCAATCCCTTGTTAACTAAATATCACTTGTTTATATATTAATTATATACACAATTAATAGTAGTTAATTAGATGGACGTGGTTTGGCATTGGTAAAATGCGATAGGAAAAAAAAATTAATCACAACATCGACTCAACACGTGCTGTATAGTATCAGCAGTATTATTGTATTTCAGTAAAGTCATTGAGAATGTGTATTAGGAGTTGCAAAGTAGTTTTCTTTTCTCTGTCACAAACACAGTTACATTCATACATAAACAACATACAAATTCTATTCCACAAATCACAAATTAAGAGACTCAAAGGCTCACATTTTTGTAGATCACTCAAATAAAGTTTGTAATGGAAAAATCCTATCATCCATAAAAATGACTTATATCCCTCTCAAACATGATTGTAAAATAGTAATATTTATAATAATTAGCCAGTTTTCATTTATTGCCAAAACCGCAGTTCTACAGTGCAAGGGAATTTGTGGGTGCTGCTGTGTTGATTACTGATTGATTAATAATGACAAGAACATGTTTCATCCCTGAATAGAGCACAAGTGTGTGAGTGGGATCTCACATCCTGATAGGTCATATGACAGATCTCACATATCAGTTCACAAATAAAATCTGTCTATGACTTCACATTTTTGATACTGGTGTGCAGCTACTGCAGAATAAATGTTTTTCATTTCATTCATATGCACACAAATGCGGGAGACCAGAAACGCAAGCTCATGAAAAAAGGTGAACTCTGACCAGTGACTTCCCATCACACGAATATGTGTAAAGAGTAGATAATTGATACATGGTTTGATCTCTTACCTGAATTCAAAGAATTTTTTATTTTAGTAAAGTCAAGTAGATAGTATATTCAAAATGTATAAATATACAATTTGTTAAATGTTGAATTCATGTTTATATAAAAATACGCAGCAGATTATGACTTCATATCACAACTGTTACAGTGTCCGAAGAAATTTCGCATGCTCAAAGTCTAGCGTGTCCGCAGCTTAAATGAGAGCATAAGAATTTCTTAATTTGTGATTTATACAATAGGACACGTGTACAACCAGAAAAGAATTTGAAAAGGTGTAACCGTTGTGTTTGTAAGAGAGAAAAGTTTGCAACTTATAAAAAAACTTTTTCTCTGTGACTAAGTTTACTGATGTGTGACTATTCTTTAAAACTACAAACCCCACTGTCACAGGTGCTTAGTTTTACTATAGTATTACCCTCACAGAACATGGTAGTAATCAGGTGTCCATGCAGAAGCAGAGGTCACTGTGGTGTACTGTTGGTACATCTGTCCAGACCAACATCTGATGTCTTCATGCCTTCAACTGGAGATCCTAGAGAATCTGGAATAATAATAGTACAGTTCAACATCCATCGTACATACAGGGAGTGCAGAATTATTAGGCAAATGAGTATTTTGACCACATTATCCTCGTTATGCATGTTGTCTTACTCCAAGCTGTATAGGCTGGAAAGCCAACTATCAATTAAGCATATTAGGTAATGTGCATCTCTGTAATGAGAAGGGGTGTGGTCTAATGACATCAGGTGTGCATAATTATTAGGCAACTTCCTTTCCTTTGGCAAAATGGGTCAAAAGAAGGACTTGACAGGCTCAGAAAAGTCAAAAATATTGAGATATATTGCAGAGGGATGCAGAAGTCTTAAAATAGCCAAGCTTCTGAAGCGTGATCATCGAACAATCAAGCGTTTCATTCAAAATAGTCAACAGGGTCGCAAGAAGCGTGTGGAAAAACCAAGGCGCAAAATAACTGCCCGTGAACTGAGAAATGTCAAGCGTGCAGCTGCCAAGATGCCACTTGCCACCAGTTTGGCCATATTTCAGCGCTGCAACATCACTGGAGTGCCCAAAAGCACAAAGTGTGCAATACTCAGAGACATGGCCAAGGTAAGAAAGGCAGAAAGTCGACCACCACTGAACAAGACACAAGCTGAAACGTCAAGACTGGGCCAAGAAATATCTAAAGACTGATTTTTCTAAGGTTTTATGGACTGATGAAGTGAGAGTGAGTCTTGATGGGCCAGATGGATGGGCCCGTGGCTGGATTGGTAAAGGGCAGAGAGCTCCAGTCCGACTTAGACGCCAGCAAGGTGGAGGTGGAGTACTGGTTTGGGCTGGTATCATCAAAGATGAGCTTGTGGGGCCTTTTCGTTTTGAGGATGGAGTCAAGCTCAACTCCCAGTCCTACTGCCAGTTTCTGGAAGACTCCTTCTTCAAGCAGTGGTACAGGAAGAAGTCTACATCCTTCAAGAAAAACATGATTTTCATGCAGGACAATGCTCCATCACACGCGTCCAAGTACTCCACAGCGTGGCTGGCAAGAAAGGGTATAAAAGAAAAAAATCTAATGATATGGCCTCCTTGTTCACCTGATCTGAACCCCATTGAGAACCTGTGGTCCATCATCAAATGTGCGATTTACAAGGAGGGAAAACAGTACACCTCTCTGAACAGTGTCTGGGAGGCTGTGGTTGCTGCTGCACACAATGTTGATGGTGAACAGATCAAAACACTGACAGAATCCATGGATGGCAGGCTTTTGAGTGTCCTTGCAAAGAAAGGTGGCTATATTGGTCACTGATTTGTTTTTGTTTGGTTTTTGAATGTCAGAAATGTATATTTGTGAATGTTGAGATGTTATATTGGTTTCACTGG
This sequence comes from Opsariichthys bidens, assembly GCA_037194245.1. Lineage (NCBI taxonomy): Eukaryota > Metazoa > Chordata > Actinopteri > Cypriniformes > Xenocyprididae > Opsariichthys > Opsariichthys bidens. Next base: position 16,177,041 of record CM074282.1, on the reverse strand, counting down.
TAAAAATAAATAATTGAAATGGGTATAAATTTGTTTTTTGTTAAGGTGCCTAATAATTATGCACAGTAATAGTCACCTGCACACACAGATATCCTCCTAAAATAGCTAAAACTAAAAACTAAAACTTCCAAAAATATTCAGCTTTGATATTAATGAGTTTTTTGTGTTCATTGAGAACATGGTTGTTGTTCAATAATAAAATTAATCCTCAAAAATACAACTAGCCTAATAATTCTGCACTCCCTGTATTCATTACAAAGTATCTAATCTGGTCTCACAAATTATTATTCCAGGTTCAATTTAACTTTAGCTCAGTACACAATATTTGTGGCATAATATTGCCCAAAAGAAACGGTTTTGGCTTGCACTTTGAATATTCTTTTAATTTAACAAAATTAACAATTAATGTAAAATATAAAGCATCCATGCATTTACAAACCTCATTTGGGTTAATATGATGGTGGAAAACTTGAATAAGTGTTACACAGGAAAGTCTGTCAGTGATGTGCTGTAAAGAAAAAGGAAAGACATAACAGAGTAAAATTGTATTTCCATAGTGGGTCATTTTATAATAAATTAATTGTTTTTAAAAGATCTTGTTATTAACTTTGCTTGATAATACTAATTTAGTAGTAGAAGTAGTAGTAGTAGTAGAATATACACATTTTTCCTAAACACAAGTCATGCCCTACTCATAACTGGAAGCATGCTTCACCGGTCTCCAAGCTAATAATGTAACATTAAAAGCCTTTTTTTAAAGGTTTAAAAGGTTTTTTCTTTGTGTTGTTCAAGTTAGGTTGAGCTTCTGCTTACGTTCAATTGCAACCAGTCGTCCTGTCCCTGCAGCTGAAAAACACCCCCGCAGCATGATGCTGCCACCACCATGCTTCACTGTTGGGACTGTGTTGGACAGGTCATGAGCAGTGCCTGGTTTTCTCCACACATACCGCTTAGAATTAAGGCCAAAATGTTCTATCTTGGTCTCATCAGACCAAAGAATCTTATTTCTCACCATCTTGGAATCCTTCAGGTGCCATGCACTGAGGAGAGGTTTCCATCGGGCCACTCTGCCATAAAGCCCTGACTGGTGGAGGGCTGCAGTGATGGTTGACTTTCTACAACTTTCTCCCATCTCCCGACTACATCCCCGGAACTCAGCCACAGTGATCTTTGGGTTCTTCTTTACCTCTCTCACCAAGGCTCTTCTCCCCCAATAGCTCAATTTGGCCGCATGGCCAGCTCTAGGAAGGGTTCTGGTTGTCCCAAACGTTTTCCATTTAAGGATTATGGAGGCCAATGTGCTCTTAGGAACCTTAAGTGCAGCAGAATGTTTTTGTAACCTTGGCCATATCTGTGCCTTGCCACAATTCTGTCTCTGAGCTCTTCAGGCAGTTCCATTGACCTCATGATTCTCATTTGCTTTTACATGCACTGTGAGCTGTAAGGTCTTATATAGACAGGTGTGTGGCTTTCCTAATCAAGTCCAATCAGTATAATCAAACACAGCTGGACTCAAATGAAGGTGTAGAACAATCTTCTGAATACTTTGTCTGAATACTCTGTTTTTTAATAAATCTGCAAAAATGTCAAGAATTCTGTGTTTTTCTGTCAATATGGGGTGCTGTGTGTACATTAATGAGGAAAAAATTAACTTAAATGATTTTAGCAAATGGCTGCAATATAAAAAAAGAGTGAAAAATTTAAGGGGGTCTGAATACTTTCGGTACCCACTGTATATGAGTGACAGGTTCAGTTCATCTATCTGTAAATACCTTGATATTGATTAAACTTGCTCATTTTATGTTCTTGTTGAAGAAACAACTCCCCATTTATTTTGTGATTGTTGTGTTACCAATTTTATTGAGACCAATACCAATTTGGGGTTAATTTCAGTTCTTCTATTTTCAACCCTACTAATATTTTATTTTATTATTATGAAAACCCAAAATCGTAATCTCTTGAATATGTTCATTTATTTTATATGCAAAAATGTTCATCCACAAGCAAAAGTGACTTAAATCTCCTTTGTTTCCCTCTTTTTCTGTCATTTCATTCATCAGGCTCATATAAAAAATATATATATACATATATATTTTTGATGCATTATGAATTATTCAGATATTTAACCTTATCATTGTGCTATTTAATCTCATTATGATGTACAGTCGTGGCCAAAAGTTTTGGTAATTACATAAATATTAGTTTTCACAAAGTTTGCTGCTAAACTGCTTTTAGATCTTTTTTTCAGTTGTTTCTGTGAAGTACTGAAATATAATTACAAGCACTTCATACGTTTCAAAGGCTTTTATCGACAATTACATGACATTTATGCAAAGAGTCAGTATTTGCAGTGTTGGCCATTCTTTTTCAGGACCTCTGCAATTCGACTGGGCATGCTCTCAATCAACTTCTGGGCCAAATCCTGACTGATAGCAACCCATTCTTTCATAATCACTTCTTGCAGTTCGTCAGAATTAGTGGGTTTTTGTTTGTCCACCCGCCTTTTGAGGATTGACCACAAGTTCTCAATGGGATTAAGATCTGGGGAGTTTCCAGGCCATGGACCCAAAATTTCAACGTTCTGGTCCCCGAGCCACTTAGTTATCACCTTTGCCTTATGGCACGGTGCTCCATCGTGCTGGAAAATGCATTGTTCTTCACCAAACTGTTGTTGGATTGTTGGAAGAAGTTGCTGTTGGAGGGTGTTTTGGTACCATTCTTTATTCATGGCTGTTTTTTTGGGCAGAATTGTGAGTGAGCCCACTCCCTTGGATGAAAAGCAACCGCACACATGAATGGTCTCAGGATGCTTTACTGTCGGCATGATACAGGACTGATGGTAGTGCTCACCTTTTCTTCTTCTGACAAGCCTTTTTCCAGATGCCCCAAACAATCGGAAAGGGGCTTCATCTGAGAATATGACTTTGCCCCAGACCTCAGCAGTTCCATCCTCTTTGCTTGAAGTTGCTGATGATCCTATAAATTGTTGATTTAGGTGCAGTCTTAGTAGCCACAATATCCTTGTCTGTGAAGCCATTTTTATGCAACGCAATGATGGCTGCACGCGTTTCTTTGCAGATCACCATGGTTAACAATGGAAGAACAATGATTTCAAGCATCACCCTCCTTTTAACATGTCAAATCTGCCATTCTAACCCAATCAGCCTGACATCCTGACATCTGATCTCCAGCCTTGTGCTCGTCAACATTCTCACCTGAGTTATCAAGATGATTACTGAAATGATCTCAGCAGGTCCTTTAATGACAGCAATGAAGTGCAGTGGAAAGGTTTTTTTGGAATTAAGTTCATTTTCATGGCAAAGAAGGTCTATGCAATTCATCTGATCACTCTTCATAACATTCTGGAGTATATGCAAATTGCCATTATAAAAACTTAAGAAGCAACTTTTCCAATTTCCAATATTTATGTAATTCTCAAAACTTTTGGCCACGACTGTACACAAACCCATATTGTTAAAGATACAACCATGGTATTTTCCCTGATCTTGAATGTAATTATAAGTTCTGCAATAAAAAAAATAAATAAAAAAAATATGATATGACTGACAGCTGCACTAACACCTCATAGCATCAGTAACTGGACAACCCTACCTAGTAAGGTTTTCCCTCAGCATCAGGCAGCTGCTCGAAGATGCCACCTTTGGAGAAGAATGTTGATTTTGTACTCAGAAAATGTAAGTATTTCTACTAAAAATAAGATTTCGACAGAATGAATTGCATTAACAGCCCATCCCAACACTTAAATACAATAATAATGAAATGCTGCCCAATACTTAATTATATTACTTCTCACTGAAAATTATGTTTGAGTAAAACAAGCAAAATGTAATTTGCATGAACACACACTAGACAAATGCAGTAATAAATAAATATAAACAAGTCAACAACACATGAAACAAAGCTTTATTCAGACTTATTGTACTAATAACCACGTATTTACAGACGCTGAACCCTCCTACTGTCCATCCTTCTGCCATCTTAACAAAGCTGTACCAATTCTGCAGCTTTATTTTGATGAAGCAGCTGACCACCGTGAACACCTTCACCTGTCTTTGCTGTCAATCATGTCCCTCATTACTGCTCTTCTCAATGGGGACATCATTGATCCAGAGGATGAGGAAGACCATTGTCACGTGTATGTCTTGTTTTCGTTTAGTTCTGTCTTGTCATCATTAGTTTGTATTAATCACTGTGTCTAATTAGTTAAGTCCTGTCAGCTGTCCTCGTTTAGTCCTCGTCATCAGTGTATTTAAGTTCCCTCCTATGTTCTGCCCATTGTCGGTGTGGATGCACACTGTGGTGTATGATTTCCGTGAGCTTGTATGTTGTAAATAAATCAACCTTTGGACTTTATTCGTCTTTGTCTTCTGTCAGACCCCGTAGCGTTACAACCATGACGATGGACCCCTGAACCCCCCAACCTTGAAGCAAGAGGAGAAAATGTGTGGGACAATCTGGCTGGCACTGCGTCGGCTCCAAACATTTGTGTGCCTGATCTCCATGAGCATGACTACCTGTAAAACATTTAAAGATTAAAACAATTTACAATCCATGTCAGCTTTCTGCCATTTTTGCAGCTTTTAACTAAGATTTTATTTTCAGCAGTCATCATTTTTTAAATCTTATTTTCAGCCGTCATTAAACATTTACGCACTGGTCACAGACACAGATCAAGCTGATTGCTAACTCAAAAAATCTCACAGTCATCATATTTTCAGGCCATTTCAAGTTTGATTTTGACGTCACATAAAACAGTGATGTCTAAGTGACAGTTGTTTACTTAATTTTTAATTAGTCTTCCATGAAAGCCATCACTGTCTTCATTCAGGCCGATTCAATAAGAATGCGCATGAAACAAGAGGCAGGATTCATCACACAAACCAATCATATCCGATCATAACTGATCATGTCCAATTATAGTGCAATGGAGGCATTGCCTCCTCACATGACTTTCCCCCATTCATTCCTAATTAACCCCCACTAAACCCAACACATGCTTTGGGGTCTCTGTTTTAACTCAATGGGGACACTAAAGGCGAGCCTCTTCCTATAACTTCACCGGTGGGTGTTGCTGTTTGACAGTGTTACTCATAAAAACGAGTGAATTTTGGACGTTGAAATGTCACATTTTGTAATATTTGAGTTGGTTTATTTTTGTAATATTGATTATTTTTTATTATCAATATTTTTTTGGAGGAGGAGGAGGCACTGCCTCCCTTGCCTTCTCGGAGTAAATGCCCCTGCTGAAAATGTATTTTCATAAAATAAATTGTGGCATAGTATTCTACTCTACTTTAGCCCCCATACTAGTCATCGTTCTCATAAATGTACTTCTTTGTGGCGAGGAGGGCACTGCACACCTTGTCAGAAACACCCACATTTAATGCTAAATAAACCAAAACTTCCTGCTTTTCACAGCACTCCAGAGTCCCTGAACGAAGCCTGTGGCCCATCAGCAGTGCTTTGAGCCGAGGCAGGTCATGTCTCCTTCCCTTTCATTCATCTCTGAATCTTTCCTCAGGCACCTGGCATCTGTTTATATATTGTGTGGTTCACGGCTGTCCTCTGCTCAGGGCTTTAAAGATTTTTTTTTTCATTCTAATGACTTCCTGTTCCCCATGATGTCATAATGGAGGAAAGTCTGTACTTAAGAGGAGGATGCAAACACCCATTTCCTGTCGTGTGCCAGACCCACTGCTATGGTCAATGTGAGACTTTAATTGTGACCCTGCTACGGAAATGTTCCATATCTGGGACATTAGATAAAGAACATAGCCTGTCATGAGATTTTAATGGCTGTTCTGAATTTATGTGTGATATAATTGGCTTGTCGTCAACACTCCGACACATCACAGGAGTTTGAGTTCTTTCCAATCCCTTCTCACTATTCAGTAAAATGTTTCTTGCTGTCCTATGCAAACAGAGGTAAAAAAAAAAAAAAAAAAAAAAAAAAAAAAATTATAGTAGCAACCAGTTTGGGCAGTTTCCTGAAATTTATGTGGATCTCTTTGGTTTTAGAAGTGTTGATAAGATTTGAAATGTCACACGATGGGATAAACTCTTTCAAGATGAGTCCATTTTAGTTCTCATTCCCTTGGAAGAGACTAACTAATGTTGTGTCATCTGCATATTTGAATAAAATAGCTCTCCAGAAACAAACTAGTACAGTTATTACATTAACAAATCTACATTAGTAATCACTTTTTCAGACAACTAAATATTTTCTCTAAACATATGATGCTCATCAGCAGTCATTATCCCTAATGTCTTTTTAGACATATATGTTTTGTTCTTGAGTGATTTTTTTTGTAGATGTGGAATTACCAATTTAAGAATCTGTTTAAGATCTGCTGATCCTACGTCCTGACATGACATCACTTGAAATAATAAGGTGAAGTATATTGAATTTAGCATTTTATCAGATGAATGATTCTGTTAAGCAAAGTTTCCAGCAAGAATTTTCTGCCAGTTCCTGTTCTCTTTATTGTTTGTCTAATGAGTCAGATTACGGAGATTCTCACATTTTGTTGTAAGGGCTCTTGGAGCCCTTGTCCCTTATGAATACTTAATTTGCATGCTTTGATCCAAGATGGCGCCGTGCATGTGGCAACCCGTCGCAGCAGCTCTGAATGTTTTTACTCTTAATCTTTTTTATCTTTTTATCTTAATTTATCTTCTTTATATTAATTTCTTCCTTTGATGTTTGAGGCATTTGTTTATATGAGGATTTAAGTTTGAGAGTACCAAGCATTGGTTTACACAAACACAAACCATTTTTACCTGCGATTATTATGGGAAATGTCTGGTCACTTTGGAATAAAATGGAGGAATTTACGGCACTAACAAGAATGCAACAGGAGTTTCAGGAATTTAGTTTTATGGGAAGGCCGGACTCCGTTGCTACATTGGATAGCTTTTATCTGGTGTGAGCGGACAGGTGTGCTACAGAGATGGGTAAGAGGAAGGAAGGAGGGTTGGCACTGTTTATCAACGAACGTTGGTGCAATTTGGGCCATATCATGTTCAAATAAAAACCCCTGAATAAGGGGTACTACCCCGTACTATTTGCCAAGAGAATTTTCTCATGCGATCGCGATAATTGTGTATATTCCTCAGTCTGTCAATGTGATTAATGCTTGCGAATTAATTCTCTTACAGCCAGAATGCAGTTAAAACACCCTCATTCACTGATAACTATCTCTGGTGATTTTAACCGGGCATCTCTACATAATACTCTTCCCACGTTTACTCAGTTTGTGGACTGTGATATGAGAGATAATAAAACCTTGGACTTGTTTTATACAAATGAGAAAGATGTTTATAGATCTTCACCGCTTCCTCAATCGGATCATAATCTTGTTTACATTACGTCTGTTTATGGCATATTGGTAACATGCTTGTGGCCTGGGCTCATTCAGGCAACTGCATTTTAAGGAAACCTGGCACTCAGTTTTTTGGCAGTAAGTTTGTGTTGGGGGATAACAGCATATGGTTTTCCTTTGGGGGGTTATTGATGCTCTCCTTGCTCTTTTCCATGCTAGGCTGCATGGATGCGTAGGGAGTTCTTCCCCAGAACAGAACCATACGTCAATACAAACTGGTGGTATGCAATTATCATTCATATTTGATGTTAGTGGTTCTGACAGAAAAGGATAAAGTTGCTAAATCTTAATTGCTTTTTATTAGAAAGAGAAGGTTAGAAAGTATACAGCTTATATTATGGTCAAAGTAGGGAAAGAGTAACAAAGTTCAAATATTTAGGGTTATGGTAAATGAGAGGTGTTTATGGAGAACACATGTTAAACAGATTGAAACAAAATATAATTAAGCCTCATGAGATCAGTTTCTGGTTATGATTGGAGTGCAGATAAACAGTTGCTACTGGATATCTATTGGGCCTTAATAGGATAATGTATTGACTGATTATGGAGCAGCACATAGAGTGTTTTGAAAAAACTAGATAGAATACAGATAGGAGCTCTTAGACTTTGTATTGATACTATTAAAACAACTCCTACTAATACGTTACTTGTAGAAATGGAAAAACTACCATTATACTTAAGACGATTAAAGCTGTCAGTGACAAATTGGGTTAAGCTAAAAGGATCTGGAAAAGAACTTCCTACTACAAAGGTCCTATGTGAGTCCTGGGAGTATTGGCAAACAACAAAAAGGTAAAGGATTTGGTTTGGAATATTAATACAGTAGCGGAAGAATATGGTTTCTGGTCTCTTTAGACTAGAGTATGGACCAAACATTGTGTGGGGTAATGTCCCTCCAGTTCAACTTACAGAGCTAAAGAAAGAATGGACTGAAAGGAAAACTGATAATACTCACTTAAAAAATGTTCGTTAACCCAACAGTTGGGTTAACGGTAACCCAACAGTTGGGTTAACGGTAACCCAACAGTTGGGTTAACGGTAACCCAACAGTTGGGTTAACGGTAACCCAACAGTTGGGTTAACGGTAACCCAACAGTTGGGTTAACTATTTACTTTCATTCATGAGATTATTTTAATATAAAATATACTTTGTGTTCAAGATTGTTTATTTGTATAAAATACTACGTTTTAGCAAATATTTTAAATTACAAACCAAATATTGTAGAGTCATTTTAATGTAAATATACATAATGGTGTACATATCAAATTCAAAACCTATGCAATTTTGTACAAACAGTACACATTCAAAACCTGTACAGAGTAAACTCAAAACATAAATAAAATGTATACAGAACACAACAATTCAAAATGAACACTATATTTAAACCTACACGAAAGTTTTCAGTACAAAAATGTGAAGCAATGTGTTGAAAATAATACCCTCTTAATACACTAGTCAATGTATGAGGTGAATCAAAACCATTCAAAGTTGTCCAAAACCTTCTTACAACAACTTAGAACTTTTTCGATCCACTTCAAATGTTGACTACAGTATATTATAGCCTCCTAAATGGGAGCAGAAGGCTTTGAACAATGTTTCATAGATGTAAAAAAAATAATAATAATTAATTAAATACACATGCATAGATTAAAATAAGAATGAAATTGACAAAAAGAAAATAAAATAAAAACTTGCGAGTTCTGTTTGTCCTGATGCTTCAAGTCATGTAGATTCTGATTCGTCTCACTGCTCAGGTGATGCACCATATTAGCTCCAACCTTCAAGAACAAATAAGTTCAGTTGGCATGCACTGTGACAACATAGGCAGTGTTAAATTGAGTAAAAGTTACACCGAAGCAGTGCTGTACTGAATTAGTAGTGAGTGAAACTGGCAAAGTTTTGTAGAGTTTGTAGAGTTGTTCAATCACAGCTTGAGAGATTAAATGTCTTTTATCTTCAGTTGATTTCATCGAAGGTTGTGACTGAAGTCAGTAGTTCTTGTGTTTCTCTGTCCTTCAGTGATTCTGCTTGTTAACAGCAGGTGTTCGTCATTAATGTTCAATCATCACTTAATGATCTCATTAACTCTGACATTGCTTCAATGGTACTTTAACTTAGTAGTGTGCATGCATATGACCACTAAACAGTGTTAATAAACCTGGGCATTTTTCTGTGAACTATTACATAAATCTGACCTATTTCATTTACGTATAACTGACAAATATGAATCACATTAAGTGTATTAGTTTGTTTATGTTAAAACTATGTAATCCAAATGGATGGAAAATTACTATGTAATTAAATTACATAAAACTTATGTTTAGACTGAAATATTTTTTGAGTGTAAAAAATAACCCAACGATGTTAAAAATGGCCCAACATTTTTGGTGAATAATCCAACATAGTGACCCAACATATGTAACCCAACTGTTGGGTTGATAAAATATCCCAACGTTTTTTACTGTGTTTTGGATGTTTGGAGTTATTGTACAGTTTTGTTGGGTTCTGGCTCATTGGTGTGGAGGGCAATAAAAAGCAGATTTGACTGCAAAGAAAGCACTGAAATTAATCGATGAGGGAATAATGAAAGTCCCCTTTGGCAAAGTGAGGTTGAATCATTAAAATAAAAAAATAAAAACAGCTGTGAAAGAATTGTGGCAGAAAAAGTGAGACACAGATAACAAAGGCAGAGACTATTATAACATATAGAAATTGAAGTGAATGTTTTTAAAGAAATGTACAGAAGAAAAAAGGGATTTTATCAAGACGAAGACATAATGTCATAAGGTAAAAAAATAACTTGTAAAAAATAGAATTCAATAAAGGAGCATCTTGTGAGATAACCTGTAAAGGGAATGGAATTTGCAGGGTATATTGGGGACGGGTGAGAAAATTAGTGAATGTAATAAGGCTATTCTTACTTTTCTCAAAGATACAGGGTTAGAATACAGAATATAACGTTTTATAATAACTTTCTTTTTTTTCTTCCTTTCTTTCTTTATTAACCAAGGGCACAAAAAGCCATGCGGTTGCACATCCCAGTACAGTAGGTGGCGGTATGCACCTGAACAAGTTGGTTGCGACCCGCCATTAAGTAAACAGAGAGAGACATGTAAGCGCACGCGCGAGACAGGAATTTTTCCCTCAAATATGGCAAACACCAACAAGCAGCTTGCAATCCAAGTTATCTGTGCGCTGATTTGCAGCGAAAAAGAAAAAAAGAAAAAAAAGCGAATATGGAGGAGAGAATGTTTGAAGAGACGCGGGCAGCAAGGATTGCCAGTTCCGCAGAGAGTGTTGGAGGTAAATAATTTTGTAACGTACACAGGTGTTGTAATGCGTCAAGGTTTGTTGTTGTATTTATTGTTTAAAACAATTGGGTAACAATTGCTTTACAATAAGGTTTTATTAGTAAGTAGGCCTACTTTAGCTAACACGACCTAACACTGAAAACTTCTACAGCATTTATCAATCTTAATTCATGTTAATTTCAATGTTTATTAATACTTTATTTTATTTTAATAATGTATTTGTTAACCTTATTTGATGTACTGTGATTCTGAACTAAAATGAACAAACAATGAATGGTAGTATTTTTATTAACTTGTACATTAACGAAGGTTAATAAATGCTGTACAAATGTATTGCACGTTGTTCTTTCATGTTGGTGAATAATGAGACCTTGTTTTAAAGTGTTACCAACTGTTGAAACGTGTATGTGTATATACTCAAATTTATTCTGATAAAAATTGTTCTTGTGCCCTCCATACAAATAGTTGAATGATGAGACTGGATGCAGGGAGCTGCTGCGGATGACAGCGGAGGAGTTTGAGTTCCTGCTTGGCATCGTCGGAGCCCTGATAACCAAACAGCACACAAAAATGAGACGGGCAATATCCCCAAGAGATCGCCTATCTGTGACCTTGCGGTATTTGGCATCAGGTGGATCTGTCAGGGCAGTATTAAAATAATTGCAAATGAATTTAACTGTTTTTTATTTAATGGTCTATTACTGTATGTTTTGTAATATATTTTTGTTATGCAGGTGAAACTTTCAGTTCCCTCAGTTTACAATACAGGATTGGGGCCAGCACTATTTCACAAATAGTCATGGAGACCTGTGCTGCTCTGCACCAGGTCATGAAAAAAGACTTCCTGAAGGTAAGCTCTGATATCCACCATTTACTTGATACCATCTCGGACTTAGTAGTATCTCTTGACCAAGCAATGTGAAGTCATGGCCTTGAGATCCTATGTAAAAAGAACAAAGTTTAATGCGTAAACAAACCTGCACGACTATAGCAACCAATTATTAATTGACCTTTTGTTTTAAATTAAGAATGACAAAGACAGTGCAGTGTTGAGGCATGGCTATGTTATATTGCATTGCTCACGCCAAGTATAAGACAGCATTCAGATGAGTAAGAAATAATTTTCATTTAGCAATGTATGTTTCAAGAATATGTATTAACTTAAGTTAATAATTAAGTAATATGAGCTTACAAAAACATTATTTATCCTATCCCCCAATCTTCTAAATTCATTCCCTTATTTTCTAAATTCTATTTAATATTTGTATATACTGTATTTTATATTTTGCCCATCATTTCATATACTTTTTGTCATTTTGTATTCTCTATTTTAATACTTAAAGCACCATTATGGATGATAATTATGCCAAATAAAGCTTTTACTCTGACTATTTCTGTAGGCTTATGCCAGTAGGTTGTGAAAAATTTGTATTTTATGTATTATTAGAGAATCATTATTTCCTTGACTCAACTGTTTCGTTAAAAACAGTGAATTATATGCAAAGGAAATAATGAACATAAGCTAAATGATTGTCATTTATACAATTCATTCACAAACACCACTAATTATAACTTTACAGTTATCCTTACTATAATAGCTGATTATTGATTAGCCTAAGTGAAATGAAATATTATAGCCTAATATGAGGTGTTAAATTCCCATAAAGCGAAGTCGGTTAATTTATTGCCTCCTTGCATAGGCCTATAGAAATATAATATTTTAAACAGAAATATTACTTATAAAACCAAAGCTTTTTTTTTTTTACCGACTACACCCCGTGTGTGTGTGTGTATATATGTGTATATGTATATATATATATATATATATATATATATATATATATATATATGTATGTATGTATGTGTGTGTGTGTGTCTGTTACAAATATAAGAATTAGCGCACAAATTGAATTTAAATCTTATTTTGTTCTATTCTTTTGTTCTATTGCTAGACACCATCAACAGAGGCAGAATGGCGGACAGTAGCCCATGACTTTGAATCAAAATGGCAATTTCCACATTGCCTAGGTGCGCTTGGTGGAAAACGGATCTATTTACAGCCTCCAGCAAAAAGTGGCAGCATTGACCATAACTGCAAGGGCAGATTCTCTTTGACAATCATGGCTGCTGTAGATGCAAATTCCAAGTTTATCTATGCCAGTGTGGGAACCCAAGGTAGGGTCTCTGATGCTGGACTGTTCACTCACTCAGACTTGTGCAAAGCGATGGATCGGGGTTCGCTGAACTTTCCTCCACTTAAACCATTGCCTAACAGTGATGTAAAAATGCCGTACATGTTTGTGGGTGACGAGACATATCCTTTAAGGCCTGATCTCATGACGCCATATCCATGCAAGCAGACAGACAGCAATCAACGGGTACTGAACTACCGCCTTTCAAGAGTACGTAGAGTGGCAGAAAATGCATTTGGAATTCTTGCGAACAGATTAAGGGTTTTCAGGAACACCATATTTTTGGAGCCAGACAAGGTGGTTAAGATTACTATGGCCTCCCTATGCATTCATAACTTCCTTCGTGAGCGCAGGTCTGAGGCATATACACCTCCTGCCTTTGCAGATTGGGAGAATGAGGACCATAGCTTAATTGAGGGAACCTGGAGAAATCAAGGAACTGGGTCTTTCCAGCCGGTGGAGCAAAGAAGGGAAGGCAATGTATCAGTTACAGCAGAAAGCCAACGAAACCTTCTGTGTGACTATTTTGTCTCACCTTCAGGTTGTGTTCCTTGGCAGGAGGAACACATTTAGTATTGTAAGGATATCGGAGTAGTATTGCAAAACATTGATACAAGTACGTTATTATTTAACGCACAATCAATGATGATTTTATGTGTTTTACAGCAGTTAAATAAATTCAACCTTGAGATCATATTCCTTTTCAATCAGGATGTATTTGCTGTTATGTCCATCATTGTGTGTCATATCAGCCATTCAAAAAAAGACGGATTTAATTTCGAAGCCAAAAACCACAGCACTGATCTGGGTATATTTTGGTTTTACAACAGATAGGACGGCTGAGACACATTGACATGGCAGTGAGTCGAATCCACACATCTTCCACAGAATTTGCCTATGTTTGAAGACTTCCGCTGCTGTACATGCTTTCCATAAGGTGCCAATAGCGCATGCTTTCAAAGGGTAACAAAATATAAATGCGCACACTGACAGACAGTCTAATGAGATTCATTGTAAAAGATTTGCAGCACTGTAATAATGTTGGAAAAAATGGCATTTAAATAAATGCTCAGAAACTTCGACAAGTGGAATTAATTAATCAACATATTAGTCTGTTTCATATAATCTACCAAGCCATTAAAGAGAAGGATTGGTTTTGTTTGAGAATATGACATTTATGATGACCTGTCCTTTTATGATCATAGTTTTGTGTCTTATTTACAGAATTTCCAAAATTTGGAGAAACATTTTTCATTGAATAAAGAACTTGTAAGTGTTAAGTGTAATAATATTTTACTGCAAGTGACAACTTAGAAAGGATTTAATTAAATGTTCACAAAAAATTGAGAATTATTTAATCAAGCACAAAAAAATGTATGACAATTTGTATGAAAATTGTGAAAATAATTAAAGCCCTAAAAGATGTCATAATCACTATCACTACATGCTGGCAGTCGATGGGGCATCTAATTAGTAAACCGGGGAGAAATTGCGCAGCACAGACTGCCATGGTCATCCACTCCACTGTCTCCTCCATTGGGGTTTCCTACACCGGGTTCATCCCTTCCTCTGGCTATGCAACCTCGCCTAGTGAGGGGGTTATTCTGTTCTAAGGTTTCTTGTTTTGAAGTTTAATTCATTCAGTTCTATCTATATTCATTTTCTACCTTTACTTCCTGGATTGATTTCTTGTTTCCAGTGCCCTTTTTTATTGGTTGCACTCAAAAAATGTTTTTAACCCCAAACGTTAAAATTTAAATAATTCAATTAGATGACAATTTTCCATCCAATTTAATCACATAAATCCAACGCAAAAGTTGACATTTTATTTCACCCCTTCATTTCAGGTTTATGTGAATGAATTAAAGAGATTTTATGAAAACTGATAAATTGTGATTTAAGCTTAAACTTTACTCATTTCCAAAAACTTGTTACTTGCTTTATATAATCACCTTACATTTTCTTAATTCTATTAAATAAATGGTCAAAACATGTTAAATTTTCAAACATTTATTGTGTTGTAAATGCTCCATGAGTCAAAAGTAACATCCAATCTGACACAAATAAAAAAAAACTTCCAGTGGTTATGACTCATGTTTGAGTAACAAGTAACAGGGATCAACAAAGAAGCATGCTTCAAAATCAGACATTAATTTTACATTTTAAAGGTAACACTCATATCATGGCATAGTATGGTAAACAATATGCTTTCTGTTTAACACCAATGTAAATGTCCCTTCTCTTCCTAAATATTTGTAAAAACAATTAAACAACCAGGACCCTTAGAGAAAAATACAGTACAATAAAATAAATGAATAAAAATAAGTGAAAAAAGAAAAGCAGTTATTTTACTTCACATTTAAAGTTTTCAGCACTTTTTAAGACATATAACAGATTTTCACATTTCAGCATTTAGGCCAGCCAAACAGTCTCAATGATTCTGGAAAACGTATCAGATAAGTTGACCTCCTGGACTTCTCTACATGCAAAATGGGGTAACATCTCCTGAATCAAAAGTTTCAGAGTTGGAGGAAAGTGCAGTCTCTTGCATGCTGTAGTTAGTGTCATCTGCTTTTTAAAAAATATATATATCTTTTAGGGTGTTGTCTAAAAGTTCAAAAGTTTTCAATGTCCCTCCAGTTGTTGGAAACATGTAGGCAAACAGTGAATGTCCTATTCACAGAAATATTTTAATTTTAAGCGCTTGAACCTTTGGGGAAAGCTTGCTGCCATCTAAATTCATCAGTACCTTCTGGAAGAATTCAAATGTGAACTGGAGACTTTGACTTATCTTAAATTGAGAGCGTAGATCAGTCCGAACTGCATTACTAATCCAAAGGAAATACTCTTTAAGTGTTGTAGTAGCTTTACACCCTCTATCACAACTCCAACATCAGCCGGCTCATCTTCAGCACCAGCACCTTCTTTCAGAATCACAAAAAGCCCCAGAGTGGTCTCAGATGTTCCTCTTTCTGCTTCAGGGTTGCAGTCCTAAAGCCAAAATAAGTTGATAGATATTAAATAATTTTTATAATAATAAATAATTACCACATTTTCAGTTTCACTGGCAACATACAGGCTGGTATTGTATGTTAGATCTTTTTTTAAAAAAATGGCATATATTTATACAAACCTGGAATTCTCTGATGACTGTTGTCATGTCTTCATTGAGGTACACAGACAGACTCTGACACAATCTTGTTTAATGTCCATGTCGCCAAACTGAAAATTTGACAAAATTAAACAATATCAGAAATGGCATAATAATAAAAACTGATTATAGTTTTAAATGTGTTATTACTTCTAAAGAAATGAAAAGCAATTTACCACACCTTGTCTGCAGCTGCCATAATGTGTGATATCTTTTGACCAGAAGCACCTCCTTTGCTGCTGAAAAACATCTGTAGAGTAGCAGTGTATTTGTCCAGCTTCGCCAAGAACTTTGACAGAAGTGGCACAGTTATCCGCATGAATGCTGCATTTATCTGAGAGAAAAGAGAAATGAAGATGATAAAATATAGGCGTATTGTGGAAGAATTCATTGAAATTTACAAAATATTTCTTGTGTAAATATCAATAACTCTTACATTTACTGTGAACAGTGCAGGCCACCTGTTTTGTAAATCAGAAACCATTGGCAGGTCCTGAACCACCTCTTGCCGCCTATAGGAGAAGGTCAAATGCATTTTTTCCTTAACGACGGATTTCTTATTTTTCTTTTTCACTTCAGTTAAGAGAGCAATTCTATCCTTCTACATGCTTTTTGCTGTTTCTCATTTTGGAAGGCAAGGAAGGAACTTCACCTCAGCTTTTTTTGGCTTTTTGATGTTTGATGCTGCGCCCCCAACCTTTGCACTTGTTTTGAAATCTCACTGTTATCTCAGTGCCTTCCTTTTGTCTTTTTTCATGGATATTATGTTTTACTTTATTTATTCATGGTTTATGTATGGTCCTGTTGTTGTTACTGTATGTCTGAGCCTCATCACAAGCATTTCAATGCACAGTTTTCCCCAGTGGTAACTATGTAAATGATAAATACACGCCTCTTAAATCTTGACTTGTTTCCATCCTTCATGGCCAGTGCGAGTTCCTTTTTCCCTCAAGCAAGGGTTGGCATTTATCAAGGCTTCAGCTGCCTGATCAAGCTGACTATCAGTGCGGTATGATGCATACCTAAAGAGAAGATCTTACTTTGGGTGGTGGAATAAGTAGTGTTTCACTTTTGTTGAACTCTGTGTTAGCTCTCTGAAGCTGAATTTTAGCAAAACATAAAAAACAAGTAACTACAAAAACCTGAGACCTTTTTTCCAAAGTCCTTATCTTTGTACTGGAGCCTGAACTTTTGCTTCACCCCAAAAACAGTCATTATTTCAAAGACAATGTCATCCATCGACTCTGGAATTCCTGTCTTAAGGGTAAGCTTTCTTGCATCATCATCCCCACTAAAAACAATCCTCAGAATGACCGGACTCGACATTTTCTTTTCTTTTCTAGAAGAGGGAATGAAGCAGAAAATGACATAAATCAGTAATACAATTTTTGCGCTGTAACTTATTTACATTTACATTTAGTCATTTAGCAGACGCTTTTATCCAAAGCGACTTACAAGTGAGGAAAACAAACAAGCGATTCTTCATGAATTGGCAAATAACACAGGAAGTGCTCACAATACAAGTTTCATACATTGCTCAGTACCATAAGCTAGAGTAGGAAGGGAAAAGGGAAGGAAAGGGTTTTGTTTTTTGTTTTTTTTGTTTTTATGAGGGGATCTTATTTAAATAAAAACACTTTATAAAGACATTACCTTACATAAGGATGTGCCTCTCCACGGTCACCATTTTCACTTAGGGTCACATGTTTCAATAACTCATACCGACTGGATTCTTCTGTCACACACTTTACATTGCCACATTCCCAAGACTCCCAAATCTAAAAATAAAAAAATGAGTGTGATTGTGTGAAAATATCTAACTTTAGTTCTTTCGCCAAAAAGTGCAGTTATGGCAATTACGGTAAATCAAGTGTGATCAAATAAAACATAGTTTATGTTTAAGTCTACATCAATTATAAATGAAGAAAATATCTTACCTTGTATAATCTCCTCATCTGTTCTTCATTCATTTTCCTTGCTACCGTCGAGTCAACATCGCGCCCTAGTCGACTTGCTGCCATTAGTGTTTTTCTGTTTTTTTGTTTTTTTCCCCCCAATATGTGCATGTGCATTCGCATATACTCCAACAAATTAGGTATAGTTATGTAATTTTACCAGGTTGGTTACAGATCCATTATTTTCATGTTGAGAAAGAGCAATTCGGAATAATAATAGTTATTTTATACTTTTTTAATATACTTTATTTAAAATGTTTGCTTCATTTCAATTACTGGCAGATTGTTTTGAGTGTGTCCTATTGTTTGATTATTAATTGAGCACTTGTTCCTAGTTCAGTTATTCATTATTTAGCCTACTACATCTTCAATATTCATCTTCATGGTGTGACGGCCTGCAAAACGGCCTGCTGTGTTAGTTCTGTTTGTGTTGTGTTTCAGTAGGGCGGGGCTGCAGTCTGAGTGCAGTTGGAGGACACCCGGGTCCGGAGTCTTCCTTCAGTATAAGACCTTCCCATCTTCCCTCTTAATGGAGAGTCTTTCTCTCTCGCACGTGTTTTCATTTTGTTTTGTGTTAGCCGGCATTTGTGTTTAATTGTATTGTTTGTTAAATAAATTTGTTATACTTTGAATAAGTTTCCGCACCCCACCTTTATTTGTCATAGTCTCTGAGCCGGGCTGTGACATCTTCACACATCAACTTCCTTTACTGCTCTTTCCACCTTCTTGTGTCCAGATAATAGGCTTGTTCAAGTTGCATCGGTGCTGTGCAGAGCAATCGCCATATGACATCACAGTACCGCAAAAGCGATTCAAATATGCTCTTCTAACGCTCTCGCGGTACTTTGATGTCATAAGCTAATCGGTCTGCAAAGCACTGATGCATCTGAACAAGCCTCTTCTTTTGCAGTTCTGTGATTCCTCCCCCTGAATTTATCCTTGCCCTGTATCTTCCTCTCATTAACCATGTTTCCATCCAAGGATTTTTTTTGCGAAAAAAGATTTAGCGCTTTAAAATGTTTAGCGATATAGCTGATGGAAATGCCCTTTGTCGATAAAATTTCTCAAATGTAGACACAATCCTATTGAATATTTTTAGCTCGTAAAATCTAAATCGATAGTTTAATTGTCGAAAAAAACGAGTTTAGAAACTTTGTGTAGAAAAGGGTCTATAATGTAAATAAATGTGGTGTCACATGACAGAATTAGCATATACATGCAGTGTCCGTGTGTTCATGAGTTGTTCCCATAAAAGCACTATTTCTCCTTAGATCGTAGATAAATCACACTTTCATGTGAGTAATGATTGCCTTGAAATATTGAAATTGTGAATTTTCAAAGATACTATCAGAAAGAAGTGCATATGCATTGCCGATGCCTGGGAGACATTTGGCATGTTAAATGTGAAATGTCATTTGACTAGAACTGATACTGGCGACAACCTACAGCCAATAGCCAAGTTTCCATCCAGTTATTGTGCTTTTTGTTATCGACAAAGCAAACATGCAAAAAAAATATTTGCGAAATTTGCAGACTCCGGGATGTTTCCATCCAGTTGGCCTTTTACTAATAAAACGGTGTGCGTAATGATGTCAAAAAAATGCATTGTTTCATAAGTTTTGTTATATTGCTTAAAAAAACTGCCCTTGAGCCGTTTCCATATATAATTTTGCGTATATCGCAAATTTGTATCTTTTGCATCCCATTTGTAAAATGTACAGAGTAATGAGACAATTGAAATTCACCAGTAGCTACTTAGCCTATGTATTTTCTCAAATACAGTCATGTGAAAAAGTTAGTACACCCTATTGAATTCCATGGTTTTCATTATCAGGCCATAATAAAAATCTTCAGAAACACTTTACAAACAGATTCATTAGATAACATGAACTAATAATTAACTGCACTTATAGAGCATTTATTAATTTTTGTTAATGTTCATTTTAACATTTACTAATACATTATCAAAATCTTGCTAACATTAGTTAATGCACTGTGAACTAACATGAACAAACTATGAACAACTGTATTTTCATTAACTAACATTACCAACTATTAGTAAATACAATAACAAATGTACTGCTCATGGTTAGTTCATGTTAGTTAATCATAAACAAATGTTTAACTAATCAACCCTATTGTGAAATTTTACCAAATAATCTGGTCCTTGGTAGGTCTTAAAATTTGGAAAATAAAACCTCAGATGAACAACAACACATGACATATCATATGTCATTATTTGTTTAGCAAAAATAAAGCCAAAATGAAAAATCTATTGGTGACAATTTTAGGACAGCCTTACTGTTAACATAGGAATTAAGAGGGTAAGTGATCAGGCACTGCTAATCAAATACCTTTGATTAATAGATCATCAGCAAGTGTGACCACCTCTATATAAGCAGACATTTTGGCAGTTTGCTGGTCAGGAGCCTTCAGATGTGTGTTAACACAATGCCAAGGAGGAATGACATTACCAATGATCTTAGAGAAGCAATTGTTGCTGAGGTCAACATAGTTTTAGGGTCGTAAAAGGCCTGGTGTTAGCTGCATTTGGGGGGATGGGTTCACAGAACTTGCAGAAGATTGAGTGAATTTCTAGATAATTCATTAAATACAATGAATAATTGTGTCTGATTGTTCCAGATGGTACATTGCAATCATATTATGCACCATATTGGTAAGGTACTCCTATACCGTCATCAGTTTTTATCCTGTTTACTTTTTGTGCTTTAATAGCTTTATTTTGGCCTGGTTGTGATAAAAAATATATTTGCATATTCCCATGCTTAATTTATAAGCAGTTGGTACAGCCATATTTACACAGTGCAATATAAAATATATAGGATATAAATATGAAAAATGTTGCATTATTTGTCTACACTGAATGATGAATGCAGCGACTTAAAGTCCCCTAAAATCTAATGATATGATATTGAATTAAAATAGTTTGCAGCATTAACTGATAAGATAGATGTGCATTAAAATGTTTCTTTACGCACTGCAAGTCGCACTGGATGGTTTGTTCATTGGTCAGGTATCGACCATTAAAATGGCTTCATTCCTGACCCAGCCCCATCCCCATCTCTGTTTTCTCCTCAAACCGCTAAGACTTAAAGTTGTACTGCTAGATCTGGAAGGCTGTAAATGCCGACTTGTGGTTGTACAGCGCAACTGAAGTAAATTGCAAAAGTAAATATGTCGTACACATGTGTGTCTGTCGTTTTGTTTATGCGAATGTCATTTTACACATTTGTAACTATTTATCTGCAAAACACAGGTGTTTTGATTATTTGATTAAAATCGAAATATTCAGCTTTTCACATCAAGAGCTGTGAATGTAAATTTCAAATTACAATACGAATTCTCAAATTCACAGCAACAAGCTCTCACGTTTTACTACTGATTTACCTTCATACTTAAGAATAGTCTTAAGCTTTGACTTAAGTGTCAAAACATTCTTAGTAAAAAGTAGGACTTAGGTTTAAGAGTTGGAGACTTTTATAAAGAAGCTAAAAGCAACTTTCAGCAAAGTCTAAGATCATCACAAATTAGTATTGACGCTGTGGAATCATTTTCTATTGATGTATTTTTCCTCATTTACAGTTAGAGCAATGATGCGAACATGAGTTCCATCAATGGCTCCAACAACTCCAGGGAAGCCTGTAATCCTTGTTAAAGTGGCTTGCTTTTGCAATGCATGGTTTGACGGTAAGTTGGAAAGTCAATGAACTGCCATACAGTAGTGGCCAAAAGTGATGTTTTGCCAAGGAAAACTGACATATTTACCCTTTATTCAAATATTTAAAATGTGTTACCATTTTTGTATGCATATTGAGAAGTTGTCCTTGGAGTCAATTGTTTTATTTAGCACAATGAAACATGCCAAATTGTGCAGACACAATTTTTGGCCAGGCTGTCATATAAAAAAATACACATGCAAAAATGAGAGAGGACCAATGAAATACTAATAACTTATTGTTGCTGTAAATGTATGATTTTCTTTTTTACTCTGTTAGCTTTTTTGTTTTTCTAAAATCCCTGTAGCTGAAGTTTGCCTTTTTTGCCAAATAATTTTGTCAGTAAATTTAGTGTTTTGTTCATCCCTGATATTTTAGAATATTTTAAAAATATAAAAATAAAAATATTTTCCTCATATTTTGATGGTTTAACATTAAGCAAATTGTAGGGTTATTTAAAAGAAGAAGAAGAAAAAACAGCAGTTTAATTGTTGATTATTAAACTAGTGTTTTCTGAATCAGTGTTGGCTGCAAAAATGAAGTTGATATCGCTGACTCTCATCATCTCCGCACAATCTCCCACATTTCATGCGGATTACATAATCAGAGGGTAGCCTATTTCTTTTAGTTTTGATTTATTTATTTGATTTATTAGATATTTCAAGCATTCTATGGATATATTTCTCATGTCTGAAAGGCAAGTAGCCTATACTGAGTTTCAGTTCATTTAGCCTAAAGACAGGCTTCACGTGCAAGTAAGCGTGCCGGCGCCTCCATGTCGTGATTATATTGTCTGCTATATTTGCTTCTTATTTATCAAATCCAGGCAACTGGTTGATGAAACACTGATTAAAATTAAGATACAACTTTTACAAAATGAAATTCACTGGTTTCTACAAAACTTAATGAAATGGTCAAAATCATGTCTGACTCACTCCATGTTTCCCGATATATCGCTCATCTTATGATTTATCCAATCTTACTCATGCTTTTTACTTTTCATAATCAAATAGATTAAATAATAATGATAATAAACATTATAATAGGCCTATTTAAACATAAATATTAAACTAAATACTTTTTCTTATCAACACGTGTGGTCTGTGAAATATTAAAAGTTATAAAAACCATCTACTGTGTTTTATGTTAATATTTAAAATAGTATGTTGAATTTGACAGGTGTCTCTCACATTGTCATACAGAAACATTTAAATAGTGTAGATTAGACAATGTTTTATAATAATAATTTATTCTATTTAGTGTGCATTTCATTCATTTAACATATGTCATATTGGGGGCATAAGTTATTTGACATATTTGAACACTTTTTAAAAAAAAACTAAGGCAATAGTTAGGCCTACTTTCCCTGTAAATTAGTTACTTTTATAATGATTTAATCAGTTACTAACTTTCTGTGTTTAATTTTCTGTGTTTGCTTGTGTTGTGATGATTTGCATCACCTGTGTTGTCAAACTGATGATCATCTTTCCTTTTTCATTGGTGTTTTTTTCTATTTGCATGTGTTTTCTTATTTGCAGAGCATTGAGCACTCTAGGCCACCATAGTAATTACTAGTTTTTTTAAAGTAAAGTGCCCAACACTGATGACAACACACCACTGCTAACCCCGCCCTCGAATGAAAACTCAGGGATCCTAAACAAAAACGTGAAAACTCTGGTAAAGCATTTGTAAGTAGAGATCAGGAAAAGTTTGTTTTTTTTAAGTTTAAGTTTTTTAAGACATTTTATGCAATTTAAATTTATACTTTAGTTTCTCGAAAAGTTATATTCAATATGTTTCGGCACAAATTTGAATAAGTGTACAAAATTTCATGCTTTTATGAAAAAGTGAAAAAAAAAATTCACATATCACTTGGACTATTTAATGAATCCAGAAAATTGGCTACGTTCACTATCAAATGCCATTGATATACTCGTATTTATGCAAGTCTCGAAATGTTCCGTTCACACAACTTAAAGCAGCATCTCGAATACCTAAGCTGTGTCCGAAACCGCTCCCTATCCACTATATAGTGCACTATATCGGGTGTCGGCCATTTTGTAGTGCTGTCCGAATTCTGAGTGAACGACTTCATTCCCTACATTCGTTCACTACTTTTACCCACAATGCTCTGATTTTGTGTGCACATTCGATGTACACTCGTTAAAGCGCCGTTACCCAAAATACAACAGGATAAGACGATCGAGCGCGAAAGAAAAGTAAATATGGCGGACGGCAATACGGGAAGCGGCAACTTCTACAAATGTAAGTGTCATTTTTTATTAATTAGAACATCTTTGTAAAGATATTTTGAAGCGAAATGATACAGGTTTATATCATAATATATATACTTATTATCATATGATAATTTGGTCGATTTTTCTCATATGTTAGTGAACTGTTGTACAGTGTATTTAACCTACACTGAAAAAAGTGTTTCATTGGATCAAAGTAAAAATTTTGTGTCAACTTGTTACATCTAATTACTTTACTTTTTATCAACTTGAAATTTTTACTTTGAAAAGAATTAACTATCCATTACTTAGCCAAAGCAAAAAGTATCTTTGAATCAAATAAAGATTTTAAGTTTAATGAAATCTCAAATTATACTTTGTCTTAATGTTTTCTCTTTGTATTAACTTAATTCTTTTACTTTACATCTAACCAAATATCCTAACAAATACAATTTAAAATATGTACAATAAATAAATTTATTTACTTTAAATACGTGTAATTTTATCATCTAAGATGAATGACTTCAAGCATCAAACTTTTGACAATTTATTTTGTCATACTTTTTTTTTTTACACTGTGTACAGTCTCATACAACGAAATATATAACAATGTACAATAGTACAAAACTGACTACACATTTCAATCCTTTTAGAATTCTTCTGAAGTTAAAAGAAGTTTGGCACAAAAACTAGTTTAAAATGGGCAGTATAAAACCAAACACTTTTAATAAAACACCTACCAAATTGGTCAATGGTAGAAAAAAAGAAAAGGTCACCTTCATGGAATAGTTTACCCAAAAATGAAACTTCTCTCACAATTGTCATAAAATACCTCTGAACCAAACTTAATTAAAGTTAAATATTTGAATAGCTTAAGGATGCATTAACGTAAGAATTTTGGGGTAAACTATTTAACTAACCCTAGATAAAACAACTTAACCAAGATAAAACAAATCAGGTTCCGTAAAAAGTATAATACAGGTAACTTTGCCCAACATCTTCAAAAGAAATTTACCATAAGCCGAACATTGTAGCTGGGTCACTGAAAACAAATTTACTCCTGCAGCTTTGAAGAGAGGTTCTGCACCCGTTGGCTCATCTGCTTACTCTCTATGTCCATGATAATTTTTTGAAAGGCCTCAAAGGTATATTTGAGTCCTTCAGGATATTTTAAGTTCAGTGCATAAATGAGTCCAAACATCATGGCACAGGCACAGGCACAGGGACATGCAACAGAGGGCAACTCATTTAGTACTTCCACACCGTCAATGACAATGCAAATGTCCAGAGCACGACTAAGAGCATCACTTTCACGGATCACAAACAATGCCAAGGTGGTCTTCTCAAATTCTCTCTCCGCTTCCTCCCTCTGGTCAGCCTAAAAACATAAGAACAGAAATTAATTGAGGGACATTCTTAACATTCTTCAAAATACATTCTTTTATGTTCTGTGGAAGAAAGTCACACAGGCTGATGTGTAAATGATAACACAATTACTTGAACTACTTTAAAGCGATGTGTCACTAACAAATCAAAATTTCCCCACATTTTACTCACTCTCAAGGCTTGAGAAAACCTTTGTTAAGACCACAGAGCAGTGTTGAGCAGTTCTTTGATTGATGGATGCACTATTTGAAGCTTCAAAAAGTCAAAAATTCTCTCCCATTCTACCGCTTAAAAGTAAAATGATACGTAGGATTATAACTTTTCCAGTATTGTTCTTGAAGAATATAACCATATTCAGTTTCATATTCAAGGGCGAGTAAAACATGGGGAAATGTTGATTTGGTAGTTAAACAACTTTAAGGCAAACATGGTTGGAGAAAATTTCAGTACTTTGCATTTTCTACATTACCTGGTATTCTTTGATCAAACAGCTTGCATCTTCACCAAGGTACATGATCAGGCATTTCAGCAGGCACTCTCTTCTGATGTCTATGTCCAGACTCTACAAAATGTTCAAGATGTATCGTTTTTATTAGACCAAAACACTACTAAATTGACTGCCACAAGCAAATTTGTTCGCAATACCTGATCCATAACTTTAATAGTGTCCTTAGTTTTTTCACGGAGGACTCCACCTTTGCTCCTAATAACCTGGAGAAGCTGAGAGCTCTGTCTGTCCAAAGAGGCCATAAATCTCGATTTTAAAGGTAAGGTCGTGATGCGCAAAAATTCGGCATTAATCTGTAAGAAAGAGAAACAGAAAATAGACATCTGAAAAAAATGACTTTACTTTGTGTATATGTATTTTTTAGAAATAGTTCTCAAAGCATTAAACAACAAAAAGTATAATTAGGGCATCTAAGACATTTTCAAAAACACTACATACTAAAATACTAAAAATACTTTTACATGGTAAAAGCTATGGTAAATTCAGGATTAGTCACTTACATTTGAACATTTTTCAATAAAATAAATGCTTTTACCTCCTCTTGTTGAAACAGAGCTGGCCATGCAAGTAGTCTTTAAACGATGATGAATGTTTGTATTCACAAAGCAAGCATTTATAAGTTGTCAACGCATCTTTTTGAGGGGGATGCTGAGGATGCCTCCTTGACACATGGCTCTTCAGAGAACTCCAAGTTTTAAATGAACAAGGACAGTCTGAATAAACACAAGGATAAGGATGATGACGTCCAAACGTCCTATGATCAAGCTTAAAATGCTTGAGAAGCTCAGAACGCTTGGCTTTGGAGACACCACAATCCTTGCATTTCCACATCGAGTTACTTGCCAACAGGAATGGTGAGGTAACGTTAAGGCATAGAAGAGAAGAAAGAAATTACAAAACTGACCCCCCAAAGCAATAATTAAAAGGTGCAAGTTACTTACGTTTTTCATGTGACTGGATTTTTCAAAACCTGTCTTAATTGTTGTTCAGCAGTACCCCATCCTAGAAAAGACAAAGAGAAATATCAAACTGGCTCATATAGAAGTAAACAGACGACGCGATACGTTAAAATAAGTGTGTAAGTTAGGCACGTCACTAAAGACATGTGTTTGGGCCTTCATGTAAAGCTAACGTTATGTGTTAACATTAATCATAAATGAGAGACCATACAAGTAAGCAGAGCGAATACCTTGCGAACGTGAGCTTCATAATAAATTTAAAATGATCATAATAAAGCTTCATAATAACTTTAAGTCCATACGAAGCGTCTGAAGCGAGCATATACTTTATTCATGGCGCCGCGTCATTCAGTGTCGCACGCCAGCATACCCGAAACGGTCTTTATACTACGTTTCAATATCAATCCATCTCACCTCAAGCAATTTACATGTATTATTATTTTATTTCCACTCGGTTAAACGTCGTGATGAGGGAAACTTTTAAACCTTCTAGTCGAATTAGAGCCGTCAAACTAGTAATACGAACCGTAGCTATGTAAAACAACAGCACAACATAAAATTTTATGAAATCATACATACATGTTAATAATACGCCCAAGCGTATGTTTAAAATTACTTACCAATTTTCTTCAATCCCGTTTTACCACGCCGAGTTCATCCATGCGGTGTAACAAGATGGCGTAAAGCTGGACGTCCTCACGCACAACCACGGATGACGTTAAAAGTCACGTGACAATGGGAAACAATATTTATAATTTAATTTACAGAAATGCATTTTACACTAACAAGACTTTCTTTTAATTTAAATCAACCAAACTTTTTACATAACACTGATGGCTAGACAAAAAACACCACGAAACGGAAAACATTTCGGTAACGTTACTCAAACCAGGTATGCAGACACGCGGCTGAAACGCGGCTTAATATGCATTTAAATAATCATGCACATCCCGTTTCTTTATGTTCATCTATCCATGCTTCTTAATCACTCTAAAGCTTCAATAACGTCAACCAATTTGCCTAAAAGCAGAGCTTTTTTTACTGATATTCAGCAGTAAAGCTCTGATGTGTCTGAGTCTATAAAAACAAAACGAACACTCAACAAAAACATGCACTAATCCGTTAACACCGGCTGTAATATCATATAACTAGGCTATACATTATATGTAGTAACAGTACAATCAATGCTATTTCCAGAAATACTTACTGATTTTACGGAACGTCTTCAGCAAAACAAGATGGCCGTCAATCAGAAAATTCTCAAACGAACTCTTGATGATGTCAGTGGTCACGTGGTTTGCACGGAACGCAAACACAGTAATTTGGTTTGAATCAAAAATTTAAATTACACCAACAAAACTTCATTTTACTTCCAGTCAAGTAAACTAATTTACGTTAGACCTATGACAAGATAGAAAAGTAAATTTGTTGAGTCAGATAAAATATAAAAAGTTCTTTAAAGTAATGACACGGCATGTACACTTTTTTCAGTGTACGTCTTAGAATATGATGTATTGACGAATTTTTATTTGCTTTAGGGACGGATGAGGATGTTTGGCAGCTAATTTTAAATGGGTATAGGAAATGTTAATGACGAAATTGTGCTAATTCGCTCACTCCTTTTCGTTCACTCTTTGCTGATATAGTGTCTTCAACTGCCGTGCACTATATAGGGGTTAGTGAATGAGTGAACGAGTGGACGGTTTCGGACACAGCTCTAGTGTCTGTAGGACGTGCAGAGTCAAGCCTCACTGTGCAAACCCGAGCCAAATGGCTCAAATAGGTGGAGTTTGATCTAGTCCAGCACCACCTCTGTGATTCTAAGGGGTGGGGATTTAGGGTGTGGTTGGACCTCCACAAGGTCCAGTGAGGGGAGCTGTGATTCGAGCAGCTTGTACTGAAGTCCCATGTGCACGCTTGGAAATCTCATAAATATTCATATATGCTCCGCCAATGAAATCTCTCAAACAAAAATCTGTCAGAAATCTAAAAACTCGAACAACCGGTGCAGACTACCATTAAGTAGTAGATTTCCGTGTCATGATGAAGGCGGAGGGAATATTGGGCATCGAGCAGTTTACCAGCCCGGGGAAGGGCAGAGGTCTGCGGGTGAGCAGAGCTTATGGAGTCGGTGAACTGCTGTTCTCGTGTCCCGCTTACTCATACGTACTGTCAGTCACCGAGAGAGGACTCATCTGTGAACAGTGCTTTACAAGGTCTGACTTTGTTGTCATGTCATGTTGGTCCTTTATTTATTTAATTATTTCTGTATGTATGCATATACGAAAATTAATCATGGTTTTATTATAGTAAAACGATGTTTTTTCTGGCCTATTGAAAACCATTTGTATAACCACAAATAACATAGTTAAACTATGGTTTTGTAGCAAAATCATGGTTAATTTGTGGCTTCCATGGAATTTAGATTTTAGTGTGAAACTTTCTTAAGGCATGGTTTTTGCAAGTTTTTTGACATATAAAAGACAATAGTCACCATAAATGAGCCATTTAGATGGATCCCTCTTTTATTTTATGACGAGTAGGCTACAGATAAGCTCCAAAAGGACACATCTAAAAATACAACCCAACATCTAAAAGCAGCTGGTCAAATCTTAGGACATTTGCTCTGGCCAGGATCAGTGGGTGTAAATGACAGTGCCTGTCAAAAGTAGCATACTCATTCTGACAGCTGCTGAAGAGGGATTGCTGCTTTAGAGTTTAAGGGCTGTTCTCTATTGCATTCTGTAATAGTTTCTCTTAGATCTTCTAAATGAATCATAGTTACAGATGGGACTTTGAAGACAAAGTGAATTAATGAGTGTAAATAAACAAATTATATTTTCATGTAGTAATCACTGTTTTCACATGAAACACTCATTGGTATATGAAATTACCACTAGTTCTCATACACACACACATACATGCACACACACATTTTGATCATAGAGGATTTTAGTGATGGTTGTTTGTGTTTTTATCCATCATGTACAGGAAAAAAGGTCTTGCAAATTGTGGAAAGTGCAAAAAAGCATTTTACTGCAATGTGAACTGTCAGGTAAGAGAGTGTGTGTGAGTGCACTTTTCACAAATATTTACTAAAAATG
This sequence comes from Opsariichthys bidens, assembly GCA_037194245.1. Lineage (NCBI taxonomy): Eukaryota > Metazoa > Chordata > Actinopteri > Cypriniformes > Xenocyprididae > Opsariichthys > Opsariichthys bidens. Next base: position 16,147,100 of record CM074282.1, on the reverse strand, counting down.
AAAAAGGTTTTCCATTATATGTATGTTTTTTTTGTTTTTGTTTGTTTGTTTGATTGTTTTTTTACAGACAACAACATGATCAAATTATCAAAATGATCAACATGATAAAAATGATCCCAAATTAAAAGGATCCGCAAAAACTATTAAAAACACTGCATTCATGCCAGGCCAGTAGTTGGCGTTGTCGCTTTGTAAAGAAAAACTACGCACCTTGAGACTGAACACGTAAAACACAAACGCATGATGTCACTGCTTCAAAAAAAACATGTGTTTTTGTAGGTTACATGGAGATAATAATGGTATTGTTTTCAAAGGGGCCTTTTTCCTATATGCATGCGTTTTAACTTTTTATGTTTTGGCCATTCATTTACATGACGAGCATTTTGGGGGCCTGAAAATGCAAACTTTTGAAACGGGATTAAAAGTGCAAGTTTATGAAAATGATACCATTTATTGTCTGTAAACTACAAAAACATGAATTTGTGAAAACAGTGATGTCATGCGCATGTGTATTATGTTTTCATTGTGCGTAATGTTTCTTTACAAAGTGGCATCGCCAACTGCTGGTGTAATACAGCGTTTCTAATTGTTTTCTCTCAATCTGTGTGAACGGGGATCATTTTGACAACATTGTCGTCTGTACACCAAAAATTCCAAGGAAAAACTTTTCAGTGTTTAGTACATCGTTGTCATGTGAACAACCCAAAATCTTGCAATTTGAAACATGTTTTCAAAAGTTTGCATTTTCAAGCCCCCAATATACCATTGTTATGTTAAAGAATGACCAAAATGCATAAAAAGGTTTCAGTTTTTTGTTGAAAATGGTGTTGTGCTACTTCAGAATGACTGTTCATGAAGTGCAGAAACATCAGTGACTCCTCATTGCATTAATGTGCAGCAGCAAGTCATTGACATGTTTTCCCCCTGTTTTTACAAGGCTCCATCTGCAAAGCACATTAGGATTTAAATATAGCATCTCCACTCGCTCTGAATTTTATTTATGCAGTTGTCTGGAACAACCACACCGCAACTTTGTACCAAACTATGTGGTTGTCCACACAAATCACTTAAATTACTTAATTCATATTATTTATATTATTTCTTTTATGCATTTTATGAATATTATTTTATTTACGGATTTAAATAAAAGTAAAGATAATATTAATAAACATTCTGATATTCAGTTCATACTGTACAACGTACATTAAGTGTGAAGTTTAAGAATCCTAACTGATGTTATTTTGTAATTGTCCTGCAGGTGACTGTCCTTATGATGCACTTTAGGATTGTTCTAGCTGGCAATAAGATGTTTTGTGTGATTGTTTCTATGCATTCCTGTCTATTAAAACTAAAAAAAAGTTTCCAATACCCACTGACCCCTCTATGATGTAGCGAGTTTTCATACATGACTCATTCCAGCCAGGTATTTGCCCCCACAATGTGAGTACTTCTGACCGAACAAACTGAAAGGTGAATCAAACTGAAATTGTCAAGAAAACAAATTTGAGAAGTGGTCTGAGTATGGTTCTGAAATGTTATTTGTTTATAACATCCATTAACTTGGTGCAACATGCAAAGCACTCTGGGTTGACTTGATTTTAACATTTGTGTAATGCCAAATATTTTGGTTTATTTTGTTTTCGAATATGAAAATCAAGATACTAAAATACTAAAAAGTCACCCATTATTTTTTAGGAGTGAACGGTGACTGATTTTACTTTCATGCAATATAACGCACTATAGTATAGTCATTCATACTATGTATTGTGTATGTGTAAGTGAGTGTTTCATGTGTCATTTTTGTGTGTATTTGACAGAAAAACAACTGGCCCATGCACAAGCTAGAGTGCCATGCTATGTGTGCGTTTGGAGAGAACTGGTGCCCCTCGGAGACGGTGCGACTGGTGGCCAGAATCATCGCCAGGCTGGTTAGATACAAGCAAGATTTTCGTACCCTTTTTATTGATACAGAATCAATGAGTTTTTGATGTGTATTTTGCTGATGTAGAGAGACCAGAAAGAGAGAAGCCCATCAGAAAAACTACTCTTACTGAAGGATATGGAAGCCCGTAAGTACCAGAAAACATTAAACACATCTGACAGAGAGGCTATGATCAAAATGGATTACTAACTTACTGAATACTGTGCCTACTAGGCATTATGAATGTTATATTGTATAGTAGTATGCTATATCGTTGTCACACAATGCATGTGAGTGACATCCAGTTATGGTGTTAAATGTGACTGTTAGTATTTTGGGTTATTACTTTTTAATTTATTTTTTATGTATTATTTTTGTTTTACATAATAACTTTCACGGTTTGCTTGCATCTAATTAATGTGGTTAAAATGTTCTAATTTTTTTAAGGTGGGTGTTGTTATCAGTCCTTGATTCCAGGGAAGTAACACATGTTGTTTAATTTTAATATGGACAATTGAAATGTAGTACTAAATTTAGTGTTATCATTTTATTTTATATTCCATCTTTAACTATAAAGTCTAGTTGATTTTGATTCTCTTTTAGTCAATTTTAGTAGTCAGATTTGTTTGGTTTTTTTCATTTTGCTTTAAATTTGTATCTGTTTCCACTGTATTAAGCAGTATTTAGAAATGGGTTTCCCATGTTTGTCCATTTTTAATTGTCAATACTTAGTTTTATTACATAATCCTAAAATTCGTTGAATTGATTGACTTTTCAATTATTGTCATTTGCTTTGGGTGTGTTTTACTTTTTTGGTCCTGAATCTTTTTATATTGTTTAGTGTTTCAAGGTAAAGAAGTTTTTGAGATCTTTTTGCTGTTTTGATGTCTGTGTTTCAGGTTAGACAAGTGTTCATTAAGTAGTGTTTACACACTATATACCCAAATATGATTTTGGTCATTTTACATTTTGGCTTGTTTTTTTTTTTTTTAATTTTAAATATATTAGCATGTATTTTACAGCTATAGCTCTAGTATCTGTAAATGTTCAATATGGATGTGTGTGGAATGAGAAATGTTGAAATGTCATTTTTATGTTGACTTTAAGCATGTACAGTATGCTAGATAATCTTATATCTTCATCTTCTCACAGACATGGAGGATTTGGATAATGAGAAAAGAGAGATGACTGAAGCACATATAGCTGGTCTTCATCACTTCTACTCCAAACACCTGGACTTCCCTGATCATCAGGCCCTGCTCACACTTTTCTCACAGGTAAACACACTGTAAAAGAAGTTTGACAGTATACAGTTTGCTCTGTCTTTCCTTACTGCTTCTTTACAAGATATCCCAGTTTCTTGTAGCCTGTCTATGGCTTTAGCATGTCTCCATTTTTACTGTATTTTCAAAACTGTCTCCAAGGCGAAATATGGCAAGGAAGACCTAGTAATCTACTTCAGAGATCCAAACCTTTTGGCAATTGATGTTTTGAATCCAGAATAGGTCATTTGTGTGATTTGTGTAGATTTGACGAGTTCTTGAAAATGGGGGCAGCTGTCTGTGAGGAATCTCAGGCAATGAAATGAGAACAATGAATTTTGAGCTGTCGTAGAATAAGCACTAAAAATAAGATGCTTGAAGTGCGATACTGTATTCATTTACACCTCTAAGCAATTTAAAGGGTTAGTTCACTCAAAAGTAAAAATTCTGTCATTCACGCTCATGTCATTCCAAACCCGTAAGACTTTCGTTTATCTTCGGAACGCAAATGAAGATATTTTTTACTGAGATCTGAGAGCTTTCTGTCCCTCCAAAGACAGCCATACAACAACCACTTTGACGCGTCAATGTTTATAAAGAGATTGTAAAACTAATCCATATGAATTAAGTGGTACAATTTCTTTCTGAAGAGATTCGCTTGATATGATGAACAGATTGAATTTAGGCTTTTATTCACATATAATTATCCATCAACTCACACATCAATTATGGTAAACAGAAGCTCAAGCTTGCTTGCTTGATGTGCGGGAACCAATGAGCTTCAATCTTGTGTGTTACAAGGCAAATATTACAAGGCAAAAATTGTAACGCAATGTAGTCCATTACACATTTAAGGTAATATAATCTGACTACTTTTTATTACTTTTAGATTACTTTTGAGCTAATTCATTTGTCACATTGATTTCAACAGAATAATCTTCTACTACACTGATATAAATATACAAAGAGAAAGAAAATTTATTCTATTCTTTGTTCTAAACAACATGAAGTGCATTAAACATGACATTATGTCAGGGGTTCATGATGGAACTACTGGGGGTTCAAGAGTTTAATGAAAAGCTAAGTAATTAAAATTAATACAGTCATAAAAAATAAAATTAAAATAAATAATTAAAAAACAAACAATCAAAATAATACACATACTAAAAAAGAAGATTAACTTATTAACTTAAATATTTCAAGTAAATATATTAGGTCAAAGAGGTTCAGCTGATAAAAAGTTAAAGATTTAAGATTGTTAAATTTAGGTTGTTAAAGCCCTTGGTATACTTTGTTTTTTTATGCATGCGTACTACACAGCCTTGCAAAGAATACCTATTTTGACATTTGTGTGCATACACAGGTGTTTGACGCATGCACAGTTTTGAGCAAACTCTCGCCACGAGTTACAACCCATGTAGACATCTTTGTATTCTTTCATGCTAGAGTTGTAAAAATGGGGGTACTTTCTAAACTCTTCGCAGTCTCTCATCTATGTAGTCTCTCTTCTCGTCTCCATCGTCGCTGTAGTTTGTATGGTTTCCAGTCTGTTCTGTTTATGCAGGTTTTCTTCGACTACCTTCTGAGTCGATACTCCTTGGGCACGGTTGCCACCCTGTGAATAAACTAATTACTGAGAATATGTGCATGTGTGACAGACAAGTACGTGTAGTTACAAAAATCCAGCTGTGTGTGTATAGTACCCGCATACTCTTCTGATGACGAAATTCGTACCACACACTCTGTATGAAAGAGAAGTATACTTTGGGCTTAACATATAGTGCTGTGAAGGCATTTCAGACTTATTTTTATCCATAAGATAAAAAAAAGAAGAATTTCAGTGTTAGCAAAGATTCATTTTGTGATATACTAATATTTACAATGTCCACACTTTCTCCCCACTCCCTTTCAATTTCTTTAATTTCCAATTTTGGTCCCTATTGACTTCCATAGTATTTTTTTTTCCAAACTATGGAAGTAAATGGGGAACACCAACTGTTATGTTACTAACATTCTTCAAAATATCTTCTTTCTGCTCAACAGAACAAAGAAATTCACACAGGTTTAGAACAACTTGAGGATGAGCAAATGATGACAGAATTTAAATTTTTCAAGAACTATCCCTTTAAATCCCCACCTATTCTCCCCTAAAATGCCAAGAATCTATTCCATTATTTGCACTTATTAAAAATCTGACAAAATTAATTTCTTGGGGTATTCTTTTGGATATGTAGCAACAATAACCAAAGGGGGTCTCCACAAAGCATCAATTAATCTAACCTTAAATTATTCAATTAATGTAAAAGATTGGCATGATGTGTTGTGTCTGCTTCACACAGGTTCACTGTAACGGCTTTACTGTGGAGGATGAGGAACTCTCAAACTTGGGTTTAGCTATTTTTCCAGAGTAAGCACAAGTAAACATACACATACACAATCTCTCTGACAATGTGCTCCTCTCACAAGGATTTATGTTGTTTGTGTAAGTGTTTTAAATCATGAGACCTTTGGGTAATGAATATTTAGAAATGCTGCTGTGATAGAGAACATTAAAAGGTAAGTAATTGTTGGAATTGTCTCTCTTGGACATTGTGGGCTGTTTGTGAGCAGCCCTGAATGCTTAAAAAAATGGTGTCCTAGTACTTACATCACTGTCATAGACTTTACATGGATCATGTTAATACATTTACAAAATACATGTATGCTGTTGCTATATACATACATACACACATTTAGAAAATTACACACATTTAGAAAAGCACTCCTTGTTATTCACTGAAGAAATTATTTATTATCTTTATTAGACTTTATTATCAGTAATAAAGTTGGCGGATTGATAAGATAAAAAGAATACATAGATTTTTTTCATGATGTTGTTGAATGTGACGTTTCAGGTTCTGAACATTGTTATAGCCTACCACAGCAAAAGAAACTGAAAGAAAGCAAAACACCGGCCAAGAAAATAGCAAAAAATGGAAAGGGCAAAGAGAAAAATTAATGAGCTGGATTTTGAATGCAATTGGCTATAATCTGAGACATAAGGTTGGGAATCCATTTGCTGAGGCTTATTTAAGGAATAATCTGAATATCAGATTAACCAAACTGAAATGAAAAAGGACAGATTTTACAACAGCATGTTACAAGCACATGCCCTTAAGTCCAAGTATACTTTGATTTTTTACGCATACGCTAGGGCGTGTGTACAGTGCGTGTGACATAAATATCATTATCAGCATAGTATGCACGCAACCTTCATAATTTTTTTTTTAGCACTAATTCGTTTGTCTACAAATTGGAAGAACTGCCTCTGTTCATAACTGATCAGAGTTCTGAGAGCCCCCTAAATGCATTACAGAGGGAAGCCACTCTGTATAACAGATCAGTAACTCATCTTCTCCAGGTACATTTTACAGCCATAAACGCAACACCTAAGAAAAGCTACTCTTTGTTGTTGTGCAAAAGATTATAAGAATTGGGAATTGCTAATCACCAATGTACACAAACAAAGCACATGTGAAGATCACAGCTGAAGAAGTGAGACACACACAGTGGAATAGCCCTCTTCAATTTCAACTCACAGATCTAAGCGCAATACAGAGAAAAGCCACTTTGTACTATTGCATAATAGATTATAAGAAGTAGGAACACGAGAGACGATACTGCCCATCTTCTTAAAACCAGTATACAAATTCATAATGTAAGGAACACAGCTGAAGAAGTGGGATGTGAGCAGCGGAATAGCCCATCTTCTCCATTTGGGCTACAAGCGCAACACTGAAGGAAAGACACTTTTTGTGATTTGGCAACAGAATATAAGAAGCATGAACGCAAGAGGAGATACCGGCCAGTGGGATCACAGCTGAAGGAGTGGGACAAGCACAGTGGAATAGCTCTCTTCAATTTCAACTCCCAGATCTTAGCGCAATTCAGAGGAAAGACACTGTACTATTGCATAATAGATTATAAGAAATTAGGAGCTGCCCATACTCCTATAAATAAAGTATAGATTTATACACTACAACAGTTGAAGAAGTGGGACAAAAGCAGCGGAATAGCCCACTCTTAAATTGTATTCTGTAGTGCAGGTTTAGGTACAGGGGAGAATCCCACTCTGCACTAAATATACACGTACGAAATGGGAACGCAAAATGCTGTACTGGCCATATTGCTATTCCTAACAGTGTTTAATTCACAGCAGTTGAAGAAGCTGAATTAATACATAGATACTTATCTGAGTTTAAGGAGTTAGATTTATCATTTAATTCTTCAAAATTAAATGCAGCCACAGATCAACCAGACAAGTAAACATGATCTGGATAAAAGGCTAAGTATATAGAAACAATATACGGTAAAGAATCATATATTCATAGCTTGCAAATGCAGATAATTAGTTTGCACACCATAATAGGAATGAGAGAAAGGGAATCTCCCATCTGCTCAGTTTACGCATTATATTCTCTTTACGGACTCGTAATGCGTTAGCCTTAATACATTTGATTTCTTTTTTCTAGTGCTTTGAAGCTTTGAAAGATATTGTGATATATATCGTTATTGTGAAATAAAATTTTGATATTAGATTTTGGTGATATATGATTTTGGTCTTATCAACCACCCCTAAGACGGAACAACAACAAACTTCTGGAAATGCAATAACAAGCCATACCACATTGATGAGTGCTTGTGAATAACTCTTATTTTGTAATTTTATTTTAATTTTGTAAATTTAATTTTGACATGCCTTTCCACCTTACTTTTACAGTTTACTGCACTTTGATATTCGTCTCGAAACTTCCTATAGTGACCAAATAAATCAGAAGTCAAACATTCACAGAAGACACCTTATTGTGTTGAAAAGATAAGGTGGATAGATTAAATGCATAATAAGTATGTACATGCCATCACCGATTTCACAGATTCGCATTTTGGCAGTTTACACTGAGATGACAATGGTATAATTTTCAAAAAATTTCACTTTGAAATCTATTTTCGCAAAAACACCATTTTTGTGTAAATGAATGGCTAAAACACATGAAGTTTTCAGTTTTTACTTGAAAACGGTGTTGTGTAAACAGACCTTTACAGAAACACTTCCCAGAAGGTTTTAATTGGGGACATTTTCAGGTTCTTTAACAACCTCTCGTATTTCCCATTATATATCTATCTTCAGCTTTCTCTCTGAGGTTCTTTGTTACAGTATCTTTATCCACTTTCTGTCTCCCACATTCCTGCTTTGTTTTTCTGTTGCTTTCTTAGCATTGCCCTCATGAACCACAGCTGCTGTCCCAATGTCATAATCACATACAGAGGTGTCAACGCTGAAGTACGGGCTGTGCAGGAGATCAGTCCAGGGCAAGAGGTCAGTATGTCACAAAATTACAGACAGAATTTTTACTGACAGATTCATTTTTGTGAAATCATCCTCTGTTCGGTTAGGGCTCATACAATTAAAATTGCTGAACAGGGTTCACTTGACCAAACTCAAGCTGTGTCCCCTTGGGGTGAGGGCTCACGCCACCCAGAGTGTTACTTCCTCCTGGGCAATGGCGCACTGCTGGGTGACACTTAACACCCTCACGTGATCCTACAATCTCCAGGTTTAGCCAGTTTCTTCATGTGTGTTGGGTACAAATAGGTAATATGCAGGAAGGCTGGCTCAGTGTCTTGCTTGCAACACCATTACCCTCTCAGGGGGGATATAAGCGCCTATTTTCTCTCCAGGTAAGGTCCCTGCCTGGCAAACACTGGATGGACTTTCCTCCAAGTATCCTTTGGCAGTCAGATGTGGCGGAGGCTTCCTACGCCAGACCCAGTACTTGTGTGCATGACCTGTTGCCCTTGTACTGAGCTTGATGCTCCATATGTTGTGGTTCATGCAATCCCAGACGTGTATTCTTCTACAGTACAGTTTACCAATTGGTAAACCCATGTCTTTCCCTGGGCAGTTTCCACTCTGCCTATCTCTGCATTGATATTGGTTCTATTCCAGTCTACTGCAGAAATCTTCCACATGTATCTTCCTTATATTATCCAAGCAGTCGTGGCTGAATTGGGTGAATCAGATTGGATTAGTTGCTGCCAACCTTCCCCTTGGAAAGTTCTAGGAGACTTACACGGGGTGATGGGATGTGTCAGTGGTTGTGGCACTTTCCATAGAGACCCCGTTATGTCAGTATTTTTGGCGTTATGTCAGTATTTTTGGCGTAATGTCGAACGTGACAGACTGATATGGAACATCTAGGTTACTGATGTAACCCTCGTTCTCTGAAGGAGGGAATGTAGATGTTACATCCTGTCTGCCACAACCACTGTACCTCCGCTGAATGGCTGTGATCACATCTCGGCTTCTCAGCACAAACCTGAATGAGTGAGTTAACACCAGCTTATATACCTGTATGTACGGGGAGTGGCTTGCCATGCAAATTTCACTCGCCAATATGCATTGGTTTGTTATGTTGCCACTCGAAGGGAATTTGGCTCCCACGTGAGATCCCATTATGCCAGTCTTTTTGACATATGGTCTCTGTTTCTTTGAGGGAACGAGGGTTACATTAGTAACCGAGACGTTCTCTCCACTAGATGGTCGCTCTGAGAAGTGTGTCATCAAATAAGAGGAAGTTGTGTGCAGTCTCCTGGTTTTTATAGGCTCTGATGTGCGTACAGTCTAAAGTGTCTTACCAAAGTGTCCATGTACCATCTGGGTGGAGAGATAGACTTGATACAATAGAGAACAGCTCAGCAGAAAACAGTGGTGTCATCATCCAGCTCAATTCATTTAAAGTTTTGTTCTCATCCAATAGTGTCAGTGCAGTCAAATTAATAACGTTTCTGAATTTTATACAGTTGGATTCGGTTGAACAAACAGCACGCCTCACATAGAAACATGCTCAGTCCGTGCTGAACTGCTTGAACACTTTAAAGACAGGACGGTGGTCCAACTGAAGTTATTTCTGAAGTTCCTGGGGCTTATGGCGGCTGCAGCTGCAATAACACTGCTCGGTTTGCTACATATGAGATCACTTCAGCACTGGCTTCACAACCGACTCCCGAGATAGGTGTAGGTAATTCCTTTCCCAAACGCTTCATTTCATGCTGTGGTATTCACGGATGCCTCTCCCACCAGCTGGGGTGTCACTTACAGCAGGCATGCAGTTTCAGGGGTTTGGACAGGATGCCCCAGTGAGACTTCTCGCACAGACCCTGTGCAATGTCAGGGAGGACGAGGAGCAGGTCTTGCTAGTTGTACCTTATTGGCCCAAACGAACCTGGTTCCCAGAACTGATGCTCCTCGCGACAACCCCTCACTGGCGGATTCCTCTGTGGAAGGATCTACTATGGCGCCCTATGGCACCTGCATCCAGACCTCTGGAAACTCCATGTCTGGTCCCTGGACGGGATATCCCAAGAGGTACTTAACACCATCGCTACAGTACGAGCACCATCTACGAGACACGCTAATGCTCTGAAGTGGAACCTGTTCATCATGTTGCTTTCTTCTCAACGAGAAGACCCCCGAAAGTGTTTGATCAGTGCTGCAGCAAGGGTTTGAGCAAAGGTTGTCTCCCTCCACCCTCAAAGTGTACGTTGCTGCAATTTCTACTTATCACAACCCCGTAGGAGGCAAGTCGGTAGGGAAGCATGATCTGGTCATCAGGTTCCTTAGGGGGGCAAGACAGTAAATCCTCCTTAAACTCTCTTCCCTCTTGGGACCTCACTCTGGTTGTCAGAGCATTTCAGATTACCCCTATGCAGATAGTCTAAAGATTCTGTTCATGAAGACTTTGCTTCTGGTTGCATTGGCCTCCATCAAGAGGGTAAGGGACCTGAAGGCATTTTCGGTCGACGAATCATGCCTAGACCCTGGTCGGGCTTCATGCCCAACGTTCCCTCCACTCCTTTCAAGGATCAGGTGGTGAACTTGCTGTCCCCAAAGGAGGCTGACCCAGCCATAGCTTTGCTTTGTCCTGTCCGTGCATTATGAATGTACGTTGACTGAACACAAAGCTTTAGGACCTCAGACCAGCTTTTTGTCTGTAATGAAGGCTTGCAGAAGGGAAAGGCTGTGTACAAGCAGATGATAGCCCACTGGATAGTGGATGCCATTGCCTTGGCTTACCAAGCACAAGGCGTGCCCTGCCCGCTTAGACTGCAAGCTCACTCTACTAGAAGTGTTGTATTCTCCTGGGTGTTGGTACCCTAACCCTAACCCTAACCCTAGCTGACAGATATTTGTAGAGCTGTGGGCTGGGTGTCACCGAACACGTTTGCTAGATTCTTTAGCTTTCGTGTTGAGCCGTTCTCCTCCTGTGTTCTCACCTCAACCGGTCAGAAACACAGACAGGCTTGCTGCGCTATGCGCTATTGTTCCAGAGAGTCCCTATGGACAGAGCCTGTTGAGTCCACCATCACCCCTGGCAGCCAGACGTGGCGGAGCATCTGGCTCCAGGTCTACAGCTGTTGTATTCATGTAAACCAGTTCTAAGCTGGGTGCCCATATGTGTGACCCTGAGGGGATCCCATATGTGCATTTTTCATGGTAAAGCTCCTATGCAGAAGCCAGTGTGTCTCTGCCATGTGTAGCCTCCTCCCAAACTGAGTAAGAGCTACTACAGAGATGGCCCTATGGGGTTAGTCCATATGCTACTGCAGCATCCCTTTTCCTATGGAAAGTGTGCTTTCCCAGTGTTATCCATGTTCACTGTGTGGGCAGTGTCCATCTCTCTACTTAAGTCATTTCCCATCTTCGAGTGGGTTCAGCAGGCTTATGCAGGGCATTGTAAGGCAGCAGCAACTCTGACAGTTTGGTAGGGATCCCAATAGGTCAGTCATCTGACGTGACGTTGAGAGTGACCGACTGAAAGGGAACATCTCGGTTATATATGTAACCCTCAAACCTTGAAGGAGACGTCACGTCCCTTCTCAACAGTTGCTGTACCACTGCTGGGATGCCGAGTCACCAAATCCAGCTTGTAAAAACTGACAAATACACAGACTTAGTTGAAGACACCATTGATATCAGTTCTGAACTTCTAAACACTATTAAAAAAAAACTTCTTATTGGTAATCAGAAATCATTTTGAGTGTTAATGATGTTACAGTTTGCAACATAAATGAAAAATACAGCAAAATTTCATTTTCATTACATTACTGTAAAGTGATCTTAGAAAAGAAATGTTCAAATGAAAAAGAATTGTATATGAACTCAGTATGCAGCATAATACATACACTTGTAATTTCTGTAAATTTCAGCATGGTAAAATGGGGCATATATATAGTTTTACATTAAAATGGCATGACTTTACTAGTCCCCCAGCTAGAACAGCACCATGTCCTCTCTAACCAGCAAAAACAGTCTGGACCAACATGGAATTCATGCTGGTTTATGCTGGATTTTTCAACAGGGATGCCCAAAGTTGATAGTTGTTAAAATTCATGTCATGATCCTGATGTTTTGCACTCTGCAGGTATCCTTATTGTTATGTTTCAGTTACTGATAGCTTGCTGTATATTTCCTGTGTTTGTAGATATACACCAGCTACATAGACCTGCTGTACCCTACAGAGGATAGGATCGAGAAACTCAGAGACACCTACTATTTCAGCTGTGACTGCAAAGAGTGCACAACCAAATCCATGGTGTGGTGTGATAGAAAAAGCAAATACATAAAAACACATACAATAACATAATTAAAAAATACATATATAAATATATAAAATATACACTACCTTTCAAAAAGATTATTTTATTCAGCAAGGCCTCAAATGATTTTTTGAAACAGCTTGAATCTGAACCATCACCCTGACTGTGAAAGTCTGTAGCCATCACATATACAAGATTTGTGATAGTGAATGGCATTATATGGTTTTACCATATATTGTTTTAATATAATATGTAGATCATATAATTTTTCTCTTGTGGGTCTGTAGGATATGGTAAAGATGAAGGTGCGTAAGCTGAGTGATGAGATCAGTCAAAAGGATACCAGGGATATGGTGCGTTATGCTCGGAATGCAATGGAAGACTTCCGGAGGGCCAAACATGAGAAAAATATCCTTTTTTTTACCCTTTCGACTCTTAATACAGTGCAAAATTGTTTGGATATCTCCAGTGTTACTTGATTGTTTGATTCATAATACTGTCAGTTAACTACTTGGTTTTTCAAAATATTATTATTCAGTGTATATTTTAAATGGGTTGTAATATTAATAATGTTTGCTATGTTAAACATCAGTATCACTATTTACTAGTGCTTAGTTAGTGATTAAAATTTTTTTTTTTTTGTTTTAAACTTCTTTGTCTCAAATTATGTTGTTTGTTAAAGTGATCAAGGTTAAGATTTTCATCTGACAGAACATGAAACAGGCAAAAAAAATTCCACTTGCTTTCATTGACCAAAGCCATATCTAGGGACCAAAAAAAGGGGCCATGATATGGATATTTTTGTTATTTTAATATGTTCTTTGATACAGTTGGCTTCTTCATCTTCACCGCGTTCTTAATTACACTGTGCTTCATTTACAAAACGATCTGCAGTGAAATTCTCCAAACAAACATAATCCTCCGACATGACCTGGACCACCATTAAAAATAAACCATCCATTTGTTCCTGACACTGGGTCTTTCTGATGGCTGTACAGAGACACAAAATAATCTATTAATGGGTTTTATTTGCTTTTGACATGCTATTATTTTAAAGCTAGCTCGCTATTGCTAGCCTCTCCAAAAATGTCCTATTGCACCTTTAAAGTTTTAGTCAAACATTTATTGAATCTTGACTCTCATTCATGTCCCGCTGAGCTGCTGGAGATGTGTGAGCTCAGCATTGATAAGATGAGCACCGTGTTTGATGATTCCAACATCTATATCCTTCATATGATGTACCAGGCAATGGGCATCTGTCTCTTCATGGATAATTATGATGGAGCAGTTCGCTATGGCGAAAAAGTCATGAAGCCATACACGTAAGAACACACACATATACCCGTGTTTTTTTTAAATATACATATATATATACATACATACATACATACTAATAATACTTAAATTGTGTTTATATAAATTGATATTTGTGTGTATACTAACATTTTTTTATTGTCTGCATTTTATCTGTAGTGTCCTTTACCCAGCATACTCTCTAAATATTGCATCTATGTATCTGAAGATGGGCAGACTCTACATCGCTCTGGACAGGAAGTCCACAGGCATCAGTGCCCTTCAAAAGGTACAAGCTCCCCCAAATCTGACTGGCCCTTACGTAATTCCAAAACTGTATGACTTTCTCTTGTGGAACACAAAAGCAGAATATTCTCTTGTCCATACAATGATAGCATACAGTGACTGGAGCTCCAAAAAGGCAAACAGACAAGCTCCAAAAGTTTTGCTGAAAATATTCCACTCCTTTTTAGCTAGCATTTTACACCGGGTTTGAAGTCTTTATAGTAAAATATCATTAATTCTCATTAGTTGGCACTGAAGTTAAACCTAGTGATGTGCATCCTGATGTACCATACTTGAAACTGAATAATATTTGAGAGCTACTCCTGCTGAAAAATCCAGCATTGCTTGTCACCAGCATAAGGAATGTTTTGCATGCTGGGATCAGCATGGGTAACAACTGAACTTTGGTGTGTTGTTGGTATCAGTAGACTCAAAATGTAGCACACAAATCATGATAATATTTGGTCATGTTTTAAACTTTTTGGAATACGACAGGCCTGGAGAACCAGAGAACCCATTGTTTTCAGTGATACTGTCAATACAGCATGAAGCGACAAGAGGTTGACAGTTATCTGATGCCAAGTTCTATTTCTGATGCACTCCATGCGCTTTAGTTACTTCTGGCAACAGCAAAAATAGATTAGGAACTGTCTCTTGTACATGTTCAGCATAAACAGCCTCAGACTTTTAGGCCGCAGGGTGATGGGACAGTGGTCATGTAGACAGTATTTTACAGGTTTGGAATGACATGAGGATGAGTAAATGATCTGTACTGTGCTTATTGAATTATAACAACAGAAACTATAAATCTGTTGAAGGGTTGAAAATATATACCAAAATGCACTCCACGTTTGGCTGTATTTGTCAGAGACTATTACATGGGAAGTACACCCAAAAAAGAAAAGTTGCTGTTAATTTACTCACCCTTAGGCCATCAAAGATGTAGGTGACTTTTTTTTTTCAAGTAGATTTTTATCTGAAATCATGATCCTTGATAATTCATATAATGCTACCTTCACTTTGAGAGTCAAAAAACATAACAAAAGGCAAAACAAACATATTCAGGCTCCCGACGATACATTGAGCTCTTATGAAGCGAAATGTCATTAAATTGTTTACAACATAAAAATCTGATTTTTGGGTGAACTATCCCTTTAAGGCTAGGAGTTGATTTTAAAAACAATCAATTCTTTGATTCTTGAGATTTTAGGAATCAAGTTTGCAAGGTAGCTTAATATATAAGGAGGATTTTTTATTATTATGTATCATGTTAATATTTTGTTGTTTCATACAAAGTTTGTATTCATACTATATATGTATTCCCTCAGGGAAATTCAGGGAATTACCTGCGCCACTTTGGAAGTCTCTTCCACTTTGTCAGCTTGTTCCATTTTGCTTCCCAAGAACCTCAACAGTCATAGTTTATTGCATTAATATCACTTATTTGTGAAATATTTAAAGTTTCCTCCATCCTCCCAACCCATAGACATAGAACTATGCATAAAATAAATTCATAAGGAAAAAATTATAAATTATAATTCATCTTCATTATAGCAGATTCTGATAGTGTGTTTAAACCCATTCCATGGGTTCCACCGGTAGTGATACTCACACAACAAAGGAATGACATAAATCCAAGTCCACAAGGCAGAATTTATTAAGCGAGGCAAGGGCATAACACAGTCGAACACAGTCCATGATTGGCTGGTTCAGGTATTTCAGTTAGTTCAGAGGAGAAGCTAAATTCTGCATGAAGGTGGTGTAACAGCCTTGGTTTATTGTACAGTGTATTGTAGTGAGAGGACCCAAAGGTTCAATGTTTGGGTAGTTAGTATGGTCCCATGGGTGCACAAAGCATGTTTCTCCCTTGAAATAAACAAATAAAAGTAGCCATGTATTCTGACAAAATGACATTAACATTTAAATTTAAATATTTAATGTTTTACAAGTGCCAGTCAATTCAGTGCCAACGATTTTATTATACCTAATTTTATTCAAGCACTGACAAACACTGCATGGTTCATGGTTCATTCGTTCATTGTAGGATCAATTCTTTCTGTCAAACCACCAACATTTATAAACATTTTAGTTATCTGAATTGTTGATCACATACACTAACATCCTTGGGGTAGTACCAGTCACTTTGTAACAACTTGTTAAGACCCCAACTTACATTTTTAAATCTACAGCTTAAAAATGCTTATTCTCTTTCAGGTTTTAGGACTACAGACAAAAGTAAGCCTAACATTCTTTAATACAACGTGTTAATCTTTCATAATTGTTTGTGTTACAGGCGCTGGCCATCATGGAGGTTGTTCATGGAAAGGACCACTCATATGTAATGGAGCTCAAACAGGAAATGCTTGGGGAATAATGTAAATGGTGTGTACTGTTTAAGATTGCACTTGAATTTCATTTTGTAAAACTAAGCAAACAGAGAGACTATCTTCAGTAATATGTTTAAGATGCTGACTAAGAATTTTAGTACAAGATGTAATTGTCAGAACGAAGTGCAAGTGTAATGCGTGTGCAAAAAAGAAAACAAAATAAGTAATTCATAACATAATTTAAGCAGCTAGGAAATTAGAACAGTGTCAGCCAATAAACAAACAAACAGCATACTGTAGTCACAGAACAGAGAAAAAGTGAATGAAAGGCAGAAAGGCACAAGGAGAATTCTAGTGGGAAGCAAAAGAAAAGGGAGTTCTTGAATAGCTCTTCGCACACAGTCTGGAAAACCATTAACACAGTGAAACATCCCTTTTATTGTCAAAACTAGTAGAAATCCACTTAACTTTTCAAATTTGGGGACCGTATACATTATTTTTTTAAACAGTATATTTTTATCTCAGTTGTTTTAGAAAATTAAATATAATGAATCAATTCTGTTTTATATTGGTGGATGTTCGGTTTACTATTTGCTTATTTTTGTATGTGAATATGATATTTCCAAAAAGTAATAAACAGATTAATTGTATATGAAAATCACTACCAGGTTACCGGTCTTCATTTTTTTCTTTATTAATCTGAGAATACAGTACCTGCCAAAAGTTTGGAAAAAAAGTTTTTGAAGTCTCTTCTGCTCACCAAGGCTGCATTTATTTAATCAAAAATCCAGTAAAAACTGTAATGTAAAATATTTAAATGAACAGCATTTATTTTCATTTATTAAATTGATTAATTAAAAATATTAAAGCATTTAAATAGAATTTTTGTTATATCATAAATGTCTTCACTGTTACGTTTGACTTTTTTTAATGCATCCTTGAGAATAAAAGTATTAATTTCTCTTTCTTTTTTAATCTTTCTGTTACGTGACGTGATTGTTCAGAAAGGCACGAAGACGAGGACTGAACATAGAAGTCTCTTTTAATGAGAAAAACCAGGAGTACATAAACATCTAACACGTCAATACACAAACGAACACCGACCAGGAGTGAGGGAAACACGAGGTATAAATGCAGACACAAACGACAGGGACACAGGTGAAAGACATAACTAATAATGACGAACAGCTGACGATAATGAACTAATAAAGACAGAGAAGGGAAACTGGACAAGAGGAACACATGACAGGACAAACAGGCAGAAAGGGAAACATGAAATCTAACACTTACCACAAATGTTTAAATGGTATCATTGTTTCCACAAAACTGTTGAGAAGAAAATACAATTATTTTAAACTGTAATTTTTCACAATATTACTGTTTTTACTGGATTTTTGATTAAATCCTTGGTGAGCATAAGAGTCTTCTTTCAAAAACATTTAAAAAATTGTAGCCAATATTTCCAAACTTCTGACAGTACTGTTACATTTCCCGTGGGTAAATAGAGGAGTGCAAAGACGGCGTTTCATGTTTCATACGAATGAACGTTTAATCACAAGCCACAGGGGAAACAATCCAAGGGAATACTCCACACAAGAACACCCAAAACAATGCAATGATCGACAGGCGTAAGACAGAAACTGAGGGTTTAAATACACTGGAAACAAAGGGATCACATGACACATACACCTGAAGACAATGAAACAATGATGAATGAGTGGCGGGAAGAAATCAAAACAAAGAGCACATGTGAAACATGAAAACAAACAGTCCAGAACAGATACACCCTTAACAGGTACTTGTCAGGATTATCAGCTGGAGTGCCCATGACAGCGACCGAGGGCACTCCATCCTGCACTACCATTCACACACCACTGGACTTCATTTCCCACAATCAACCTTTGAACTATCACACACTCACTCAAACATGCGCACTACATTTCCCAGAAGCCCTATACCTTGTCACTGATCACCCCAGCCAGCTGTAGCACATTATCCAGACTATTTAAGCACCACTCACACACACAAACCGTGAAGTCTGGATTTGCTGGTTGTGATCAATTCTGAGCGTTGTCCTTGTTGTTTTCCCTGTTTTGACTCTGCCTGTTTTCCGCAACACAGTCTCACTCCCTACTCGTCAAATGTCTGACGCATGGACAAGGGACACTGGCGTCACTTTTTAACGCATTGGGTATACCTTTGGCGTCATTTTTCAACGTGCAGGGTAGTCCGATAGACTTCTATAGAACTCAACAGCGTTCAAATTTGACGTCTTGGGTCAGCACACCGCAACCCGTTGTCTGCCTTGTATGGGTCGAGACTACAATAAATACAAATAAATAGGAATAGGCTACAAAAAATGATCTATGCCAGGGCGAGTCAAATGGCAGCACCCCAGTTGATTTTTATCTGGCCCTCCAAATGGTTTTTGATGTTTAAAAACCCTCGCAATCTGATATCAAAGTGCCCTCTGCGCAAAGATCAGCGGTGCGCGTTCATCAGCGGTGAGTTTAACAACGCACGTGGGGTACAACCGCATACAGCGTTGAGTTTAACAACGCACGTGGTGTACAACCGCATTCAGCGGTGAGTTTAACAACGCACATGGTGTACAACCGCATTCAGCAGTTTATATTTTGAAAACTAACGCTACATCTATCAATATTTATTTAGGTGTTATCATGGAATTCATTCCTTTATTTTAATCATATTATTTCTGTCTTATTACCGCTGAAATATTACAGTATGCTGTAATCATGGACTGTAAAAACGCTGTAATACAGAACATTACGATATGATCCGAGCTAGACGCATTCAAAGCCCATATCCCACAATGGATTTTTATTTATTTATTATTATTTAACAAAAGACACAACATACAACAATAACATGACATCCAAAAGATACAATCAACAATATTGCGTTTACAATAAGTACAGAAGTAGTTCACAGAATGAACTAAAAGAAAAGAATAAAAATATAGGGGCAATCTATTATAATAATAATAATAAAGATAAAATTAGAGACCAGTAATTATATTATTTAAGAAAACAGCATATTAATTTACTTTTCAATTCTTTAGCAAATCAACCGAAGTCTCCGGAAATGACGTGGTAGATAAAAAAGAAGATAAAAAAATACATTTGTGCAAAATTTACTTCATTTGTTTAATATATGCTTTTTTGGAAATGTTCTCAATTTCTAAGAAATGTGTGTTTGCACTATCGTAAAACATTTCTTAAATAAAAAAAAAGAGAAAAAATACATAATTCGTAATATTGATGTTTTCGTCTAACGTTGTATTTGAGGATTTAAATAATAAAGATAACAATAATACCAACATAACTTTTGTATTTGTCTCATGTATTGTGTGCTCGTCGGCCGGCGGCAATCTGAAATGGAATGAAACCCATTCACGGGCCATAGTTACTATGATTCACTGCAGACAGCAGAACAGGAGTCGAACATGTGGGGAACACACTGGTGTCAACAGATTTAAAAAATGTAATCGTTAAATAGGTGAAAATAGCTTATTACCATATTTGACAGTGAGTGGGTAAACTCTGGTGACAATGTCTAATCTACATGACAGCAGAGGCCCAGAGCTTTCTATAACTGCTGGTCTTATGTGTTTAGCACCTTCTGTTGCTAAATGACAAGCCTTCAAAGATGGACTGGGTTCAAGGTTCAGAGGTCAATATTTCAAAGCAGGAGTAATGTATCCTCTTCAGACTGACATTATGTTATTCTCCAGGTTGAGACCTCCAATGATGTGTTTGCTAGTCCTACGACAACGTTTTAATTTTTACTTATCATGGTTTGCAGATGATCCACTTTGGGCGATAGCCTCCTTTATTGTCCCCAGAGGGATATCTGCCTTGAGTTCAAATGCTTCACACATAACACTTGACATATTGTTTAATCATACAGCTGACATATACTTACAATAAAAACAATAAAGTGATATGTAGTCAGACTGACCCTAACCCTAACCCTAACCCTAACCCAGACTGCATATCACACAGCAACTATTGCTCTATTTTTGCAACATATCTATTGCTCATCTTTCACAAACAGTGACAAGAGCAGCACACAACTATTTGCATTATATCATGAAGCTATTGCACAACCAGCCTCAAACAACATTATTAAAATTTTTAATTGAGGTAGGTCCAAATAGGCCTATAGTTTAGAAATGTTAAGTTTAGATTGGGGTACCCATATCTTCTGCCAGGATAAGAGCTCATTCTTGGTATGGAGAATAAAGATGGATCAGACCACATTCTTTGTGCTTGCCTGGAGAGACTGGTTTCTATTCCTCGCCACAACGTTCATGACAGTCATATTAAAATACTCTGTAATGCAGCCTTGTATAACATAAACCCTCCGATTCACCGTGTTTGCTCTAAATGATAACACCCACTTTCAACACGGGCCTTCCAGCCAAAGGTATTGTCCATATACACACCTATGTGCCTATAGGAGCAGAGCTGATGGATTGGTTCATCATTTATGACCTCTGATACATTCTGACCCATGTCACGTCCCTTTCATCAGCGTGTGAAATGGATGAATGAGATATGTGAGTTGTGTCTGTGTGCAGTAGGCTGAGGAAGAAGTGTGCCAACATACCAAAACACATGTTGTATGTACACCAACCCTAACCCATAACGGTGACGTCAGCGTTATTAATTTAGAGGATTTAATAAAACAAATAAATAAAAACTGATTAATTGAACACAATCGTAGCATATTATATATATTTATTAAAATCAACAAACCTCCGATAAAAATACGTTATCCAGCATGCTATAATTAAAGCATGCAGTGTCCTAAAGAAAACGCTTAAACTGCTTACTTGCACGCGCCTTGGAGCGTTGTTAAACTCACCTTTTAATGCCGTTTTACCTGCAGTTGAGCGTTGCTTTGGTCAAAGCTCATCTCTGAATGCCGTTTTACCATGCAGTTGAGTGTTGTTAAACTCACCGCTGAATGTGGTTGTACACCATGTGCGTTGTTAAACTCACCGCTGATGAACGCGCACCGCTGATCTTTGCGCAGAGGGCACTTTGATATCAGATTGCGAGGGTTTTTAAACATCAAAAACCATTTGGAGGGCCAGATAAAAATCAACTGGGGTGCTGCCATTTGACTCGCCCTGGCATAGATAATTTTTTGTAGCCTATTCCTATTTATTTGTATTTATTGTAGTCTCGACCCATACAAGGCAGACAACGGGTTGCGGTGTGCTGACCCAAGACGTCAAATTTGAACGCTGTTGAGTTCTATAGAAGTCTATCAGACTACCCTGCACTTTGAAAAATGACGCCAAAGGTATACCCAATGCGTTAAAAAGTGACGCCAGTGTCCCTTGTCCATGCGTCAGACATTTGACGAGTAGGGAGTGAGACTGTGTTGGTTTTCCGTTGTTTGATCCCTGCTGCCTGTCTCGACATTTCTGCCTGTGTATTGACCACGATTCTGCTTATCCCCTGCCCTGCTTACGTTTGTTGAAATAAAGCCTGCATTTGGATCCCACTCTGTTGACCTTTCATTACAGTACTGTATGATAACAACATTTTTGTACTTGTACAAATATATTTACATCCACAGCCTCAATGTGAAAATGTTTTGTTCTAAATTTGACCTTCAAATTCAAATTTAAAACCACAAATAGCTGAAAAAATGACTTCTGCAAAAGTATTTTTAATTGTCATGTTGTTGTTGACAAAGTGGAGAATAGTATTTGGTAAACCAGGTGTTGAAAATGTGAGTGTCTACCCAAAATAACCCAAAGCATCTTAAATATTTTTAAAAGCAGATAAACATTCTTCACATCTTTTAGAGTCTCATTGAGAAGATTTCAAAACTTGTCAGGGTCTACTTTGATGAAAAGAAGACAAAACTTGTCAGGAGAGAGTATGCTGGACAGAGCCACTTATACTGTAAGAAAAAATTAAAAGGACATCGAAGATCTTGGTGAAGAAGAACTTGTAATGCAGTTTGCATTGATTACCATTTGCTTAGAATATGATCCACTCAAATGGTGCTGAAACAATGAAACTTTTTTGTGGTAATTTTGGGAAATGAGAATGTTCAGCTTGGGTTGGAATCTGGATTGAGGCAGTCTGTCATTTCTTATAGTACACAGCATTCTCTTTCATTCTTCATGAGGCAGTGCTAGGCACTAGTGGATGACACACCAACAGTCGTGTGAAATGCCGCCCACCTGAAAACACAAAGATTGCTCAAAAAAACTGCAGAGCACAGATCAGGCACATTACTGTGCATGAAGCACAGACATCTGCCAAGGAAACTCCCTGTAAAATGGGCTAAGACTAATAAGACTAAGAGATGGCCCTGGTAGAATGGCAAGTAACACCTTCTGGTAAGGGTTGATGAGATTTATTATTAGCTCTCATCTGTATTAGGATGGGATGGAGGCAATTGAAAAGAAGCCAGATGGAGAATGATTCACAAATTACAGGAATGAGACTTAGGAAAGATTAGGCTAAAAAAAAATATGCCTGAAACCACCGATAACCAGTGTAAGCACAACTCATTGACAAAGCATGTTTAACGGAAGCAACAGTTTGTAGAAAAGCTACTTTCAAGGACAACCACTTGATACACGCAACACCCAAAATAGTGGAGTACAAATGAATTCAAGCACAAGTGGCAACTGCACCACATCCAGGTAGCCTCGATTCCCCCAGGGTAGAAGCCTGCAGGGACCCGGCGCAACAGAGTGCAGTGCGGGACAAGATTTGATGGGCGGGTGATAAGACACTTGTGTGCGTGGGTTGCAGGAGTATAATATTATTTGCGTGACTTCCGCAAAGTGGAAATATCTAACAAATAATATCGTTTTTCATCTATTGCACAAAAGCAACAAGATCAGCTAAAATAAATATAAAATAAAAATTATTTACAGGCACAAGGTTTGAGGCTAAGTATTTTTTGTGTGGTCCATGCAGAAAGAAGCCTTCTACATAGAGGCAAAATGTCTGAGCAGGACACAGGTGGATCCCTCAGTGCTACTGTTATTAGTTCGTTATTAAAGAAAGGAACATACAAAACTACAAAACCAACCAAATGAAAAGCTGATATTTGGAAATGTTTTTTGGTTGTTTCCGAGTGAAGGAAAGATGCAGAAATATACTCACAATGGGCAGAAGTCTGGAACTTCAGGTCTGAAGCGTCATGCATTTTGAAAGGCCAATTTTCCCTAAGATCAAAAGTGTCAAGTGCACTAAATGATGAAAGGAATGAAAAAAGTGCTGACTTTGTTTGTGCCAGCCTAAGACCTCATGACACAGTCTCTGGCCAGGGTTTTATTAAACTAACGCATCTCCTTGTAAATAGCAGTCAAGATTGGAAAATTTGATGTGACAGGGTTGTCATCCGGTGACACTGTCATGCCATCTGAGTGAAAGGGCACAAACATGAAGAACAGCTGTTGTCAATGACGTAACCGATACAAGTGTGAAGTAGGAGAGTGATAACTGATAACCAAAATCAATTGGAAAACCTCCTTCCTATTAGCCACGAAACATGACATGGATGCAAATTGACTTGGTGTCAAGGGTGCTCTTTGCAACCCTGCTCAATGCAGACATTTCAAAAACAAGCAAAAACACTAGAGCTTTCATATTTCAATATCTCAGCGTTTTTGGAATAAATAGTCACAGGCAAAATAAAAATCTTTGTCACTGAAAGAGGACCGAATATAGTGGCAGCTCTACATGGCTTTACAAGACTGAACTGTATTGCTCACATACTCAACATCATTCTTAAACATGCATTCTCATCTGCTGTGGTGGATAAAACATTTAAAGTTGCTATCTTCTGAAAGACGTGAAAACTTCAAACATTCAAGCATTCAAACATTCTGAACTGCAAGTCACATCGATTAAGTATCTAAAGCAGTCAGTGGAAACAAGATGAAATTCTATTTCTGTCATCAACAGTATGATGATATTGCAAGAATCCTGATAGATAATAAACAGAATGACAAAGTAGGGTGCATCAACAAGAATATTCTTAAAACCCTGGCGACTTTTTTTAAGCCGTTCAAAGACGTAACCAATGACTTGGAGTCAGACAACTCAGCCTTGAGTGCCTCTCTAAGAAACCAGTGCAAGGCAGCCAGGGCTGACTTGTGTGCAACGAACGCCTGGATGTCACCGAACAGTTTCTCAGCAAATGGAATTTACATGCTGTACAAAATAGCAACATTACTCACTCCCAAAATGTGTTAGTTAAAGATGACTGATGTTAGTGAAACACAAGCTGTGATCATAGTGCAAGTTGATGAGTTGTGGTTTGATGAAGAAAACACAGAGGAAAACCTACAACCGCAGCCAGCAAGAAAGGCTGTTCTTAAAGACTTTGCTGAATGGGAGCATGCTGATACCATGAACAGTGACGTGCCATTAGATTCCAAAATCTTATTTCAATGGATTAGAATCACACTGGCCTAAGGATGTCCTCAAGTGGTGGAAAACACAATATCAAGAGTTTCCTAGATTAGGTAAATGAACATGTCATTCACTTTGCGTCCCAGCTTCTAGCGATCTCTCTCTCCATCAGAGAGGGATTTCAGTATTTGAATATTTCGCACACTGGAGTAGAGAAACATTAATCTTGTAGCAACTGAGACAGATGAGTCACACAATTATTTGTTATATTTAACAAACAATCCACAATACATCACCCAACAAGCAGACAAAGGACTCCCTCAGAAGAGCAACTAACACCAGGCCTCTGGTTACTACAAAGATAAGACTAGTTTACAACTCAAAGGAATGTATTTTCACTCTAAATTCACTTTGAAACAGTCAAATGTATCCTTTTTCTATACAGTCCATCCTAATCCTAAATGTAATCACTTGTGTTATGTATAATCATGTAACCAATTTTCCTATACTATCATATGTTCCTTTATAGTGTTTTAGCTATGTATTAATCTGAACTCTTTGAATGTTTTATCCATACTTAATCAAGATCACGTGTGTACCTTGTTTGGCATCTTTGAGTTTCTGTTTTAATGGCCTGAACGATCATTTAGATTGTCGATACCTATGCTATGCAACATATTAGTATTATAAGAATCTTTAAAAGTTTCTCCATCAACACCCAATCAAATTATGTATCCAAAACACCATGCTAGAAGGCAAAGGAATGTAAAGTTTCCATCTAAAGGAACAAGTCCTTATTGTCTCACTCACCTCACAAGGGTTTGACTTCTTCAAGATTTAAAAGACCACTGATCACAAGATCAGGCCCTTCCCCTTTAGGGAATTATGATGAATTATGATGTGAAGATGAAGCTGAGCTAGAAGTCTTCTAAGAACCCCTAAATTTATGTCAGGCTGCGGCCATGCTATAAATTTGCTCTGAGTAGTACTGCAGTAACAAAGTTATTTCCCATACCCCGGAAATTAACATTTCTTAGAATTAATCAATAATTAATACTGAGAGTTCACCGGATGAATAGGTTAGTTGAATGTGGCATTAATTCTGCTACATCAAGTTAATTCTTACAGCTGATCTAAATATTTATCATTAATCCAGTTATGATTAATTATTCATATAGAGCATGAAGCTAATTTGCTATAATCTGAAGCCCTCATCATGGTGAATGACATCATATTCTTACATGGACACATTATGTAGGCCTACAATTTTCTTTTTAGTTAATTCAGTTTGTTTATTTATTAATTTATTTTTGCTAAATATTGAATATTGGCCTATTTTGATATAGGTTGCAAAATTCACTTTTATATGGTGTTTGCATAAACTGTCGCTCAACATGCCGAAGTGTTATAATATCATCAGTATGATAATCTAATGTTGATCTAGCTTACTGTTAAGTCTCATACAGACAACAAACTAATACTAAACATTACAACTTTCAACACGCTCAAATGCAGTTTATTTGATGTATGTGTAACATTAGACCAAGTGAAACAGCACTTCGTTACCTCACAGTTTAAATTA
Source organism: Opsariichthys bidens (assembly GCA_037194245.1). Taxonomy (NCBI): domain Eukaryota; kingdom Metazoa; phylum Chordata; class Actinopteri; order Cypriniformes; family Xenocyprididae; genus Opsariichthys; species Opsariichthys bidens. The sequence continues at coordinate 16,120,374 of CM074282.1, read as the reverse complement.
GTCAAATAAACTGACGAGTATGAACAGTATTTCAGCACTTATGAGTAGTTCGGTAGAATGAAATGTCCTCGTTTCTTTATATCCCCTGGGACTCGTGTGTGCCACTGATGTCCGTCTCTCATTATTAATCGCAACTGTGATTCTCAGCCACGTCCTGCGTCATACCGCAGTTATGTTAAAAACATACATTCACAATTTTGTTTATTTTCTGTTTCTTTTTATGTTATTCAATTAGGGACCAAGTGGAAAAAATACTATATTAACAGAGGAACAGAGAGAAGTACTGAATGTGCAATGTACTGAAAATTTTCAAAAATGAAAAAGTTAATTTAAAATCGGGGATTTTGCTGTGGGGTTAAAGGTGTAAGATCAGAAAGAAAAAAAAAAACAGATTGAAATGTAGTTTAACAGTTATAAACTATAAATTAAATTACAACAACAAACAGTAGAATAACAGTACTTTACAGGCAACCCTGCTGCCTGTAGATTACCGTAAAATAAAGAAAAAAAAAAAAGTCATATACTGTAAAACATAACAGTCAGATTTTCTATATGAAACAAGTTCATTTGACTGAAATATTAGTGGAAGTTAATAGAAAAAAGTTAAGAAAAGTCAATAACTGATAAGAATATTAAATAATAAACTGAAGTGTTTTGCACAAGATGATATCTGAGAGATCTGTTAGTTTAAGCAATTAGTTTTGTTGGTTACCATTGTGCAGGAGAGTTGAGCATGTGCTTCAGTCAATGATGAGCAGAGAAACGTGGATGTTATGCGGCATGTTGCTTTATTTGAAGATAGTAACTGTGTAGTTTACATTTACATTTTTCATCATTTAGCAGACGCTTTTATCCAAAGCGACTTACAAGGGGAGCAATTAGGGGTTAGGTGCCTTGCTCAAGGGCACTTTAGTCATGGTATCGAAAGTGGAGAGAGTGCTGTTTATTCACAATCCCCACTTTCAATTCCTGCTGGCGTGGGAATCGAACCGGCAACCTTGAGATTACAGTTGTGTAGTTGCTGATGCAGTGATCATCTCTTTGCTAAGTACTTTAGCATGTGTGAGCAATTGAGTTAATGACATGCAGCAAAGCTTTGAGTTAGTCATGTTTTTGATTATTTCACTACTACACATAGTGTTTACAGTTTAGTTTTATATTAAAAATATTCCTTTTCAGTAGATTCAAATAAAATAAGTTCACAGTGCTAAGCATATTGTGACGAGCAGGGCGGGCGAGAGCCGTGAGGGAACGACTCGAGACTGGTGCGCCGAGCACCTGAAGCTCGTTAACTCTCGCGTCACCGGCCTCGCGCCGTTCCCTCACGGCTCTCGCCCGCCCTGCTCGTCACACATATAAATACTAGTTTTTAAACTCCAGCTGTTTGAAGCAATCAGTTTTTCAAATGAAATGATTTGCAATCCATTGTATTATTATGGTAACATACTGTAAAAAAGGAGAGCAGTAAATTAACAGTACATTACTAGTAATCCCTCTGCTAGTAGATACCTGTAATGAAGCTGAGGAGACAGCAGGTAAAATCCAAATGCAGCTTTATTTGGTAACGTGGTCAGACAGGCAGAGATCATCAACGGCAAACAACAGTAGCAAAGGGCAGACAAGCTCGTGGTGGTTTCCAGGCAGGAGGTCAGAGGCAGGCAGATAAATGTCGAGAGGGAAACAGGGAACAGGCAGGATCAGACACAGGAAAACCAGACAGGGATATAACGCTCGGAAATTGTGAATAAATCAACCAATACTTCGCACCGGAGAGGTGAGTGAGTGAACTATTTGTAGTGAAGTGATGAAGCTAATGAATAGTGCTGACGAGAAACAGCTGGCGGATGATCAGTGACCGAGTGAGGGATTCTGGGAAGTGTAGTGTTGTGAGGGAGAAGCATGGTGCGAGCGGGTGACCTCTAGTGGTGAGTGGGTGTAAGGATGGACAGAATTCATGACAATACCGTTATTTTACAGCACTTTTCTTTTTTTAGGTATATAACTTACAGTTTTTTACAATCACTTTACTTCTGTTTTCACAACCTTGATGTCATTTTTCAAAACTCTAGACACAAAACTCAAAACGGTTATCACTTGTAACACAGGCTGTCTAATGTTCAAAACAGTGCATTGTGCATTCACATCTTTAAAGAAATCTTGCACTTGCACAACCATTAGTTCAAAACATAAATTTACTGTGAAATACCATTGAAACATAACTATAGATCACCCACACACAAGCAACCGATAGTTTCACTGTGTCATTGTTCGTACAATCATTAAATATTGTAGAACAAAATAGGAGATACAGGTTTCATTGTGGTACTACATGTACAATAAACACATCTCTGTAAAAGTACTGCAGTAGTAGAGAGAATACTACAGACAGTGGAATCATTGAACAACGTTTGTAATATATTGATGCAAAACACTAGAGTACAATCACAACATAGGTTTATTTGAATCAAAGCAAAAAATAATTTGCTATGAAATAGAAAAGAAAAGACAGTACTGTAAAACATCAATACTCAACTTGCTTGCTTGTACTGTAAGAAACAAAACAGGAGTGATTACTGTACTTCTACATTGTCATCAACTCTGTGTTGTGGATTTGGCCACAGGTTCTCATCTACATCACAATGGATGTTTTCCAAAAAACCTTGGGCATGGCGAATCCATGCCTGACACTGATCTACTGTGATGTCATCCTTGGATATTGTAGTCTAATTGGTTCATGCTCCACACTATTTGGTGACAATAAATCTCGTTATCTTGAAACTTTCATGATTTACAGTAAACATGGAAGATTGTTTGTCTGTTTCCATACAACTATGCTTTAAGAGTAATGCAGCAGTTACTTATCATTTTGAGCAGTTGTATCAATTGATAGTTAGATCACTATAAGGAAATGAATAGACACTCGTTTGAAATGTAATGTGTGAATTGCCTTTTGAAACAGTAGTACTTTGATGTTAAGTTGTGTCATATTGAACAGGTGATTTTTGTTCAATGAATAAATGATCTAAGTTTTATGTGTATTGTATCCAAGCAATTGAGAAAAGGGTTAGAGTTTTGAAAAATGTGCTTTTTGATCATTGGTTGTGAGTTTTGTGTCCAGAGTTGTGAAAAATGACATCAAGGTTCTGAAAATAGTAGCAAAGTGATTGTAAAAAAACTGTAATAAGCTTGACTTGGCAAAAAGAAACACGTGCAGAATTAAGGAAATGTAGTCTATGTTGTGACTGGACTGGAGAGGCCATGTATATAAATAACTTGTGGTTACCATGGTTTAACTATTAAACTATGACTAATTTTAGTAAGGAATGATTTAAATTCCTTAACTTTGGAACATTGGGAAACCACAATTAGGACGTTGTTGTACGTTAAAGTCTTTAAAATGACCAAAAGTTCGAATAAATAACGTTAAGCAGCAGGGCTGAGTTTAAGAGTCATGAGCACAATTTTTATCAGCCTGGTTGAAACCTACCATCACAGATCACGAACGGCTCTCGCGCGTCTTGCGTCATTGAAGTCTGTGATCTAGAGGAGGTGCTATTCGATTCACTCATTCAACAAGCTGTACATTTCTGAAAGGTTCTGGCAGTTTTACAGCAAAAAACAACCCTATTACGCATCAGAAGAAATGGAGCTGCAGAAATTGAACCGAAACGCTGCGACCACACGGTAACGCGAGCATCGATGACGAGAGGACTAAAGAAGTAAGTTACATAAACACAGAAACACAGCCGGCTTTATAATACATCATATGTGTTATTATGCGTGCGTATGTGTGTATGAGAGACAGGGGAAGAGAGAGGGTACTCCTGAGGTTTGGATTTGACATAATCTTCTATTTGATCTAAAGATCAAACGACATGAATAATATCAGTATATAATATCAGCGCTGAATAAAATGAATACAGAACAGTACATGGAGAAAAAAAAAAACCTACCAGGCAGCCTTCTGAAATGGTTCATAAATTATCAATTGTATTGCGTATCGCGAAAAATGTGATGCATACATACGCTTAAATAATACAATTTCATCCATATTTCACCTGAATATTACTCATATTAATTCGGAGAACTGTTTAAAAGTAGTATTGATAGTCTATGAGTAGATATATAGATCAGATGTTTTGAGTTGAGAGTGCTGACATTTTCAGGGGTGGGGGAGATGACTACTCTACATTACAGTTGTGCAACCTAATAGGCAATACTGTAAGTACCAAGACAACTTTTTGTTATTTATTTTATTTTTTAAAGTGCAGTTAATTCGTTCTTGAGAATGTTAAATGATTGTTCAGGGTTCAATACAAAATAAGCATTTAATGTACAGTCCACAGCATTTGTGGCACAAGGTTGATTAACAAAAAAAATTTCCTCATTTAAAAAAAAGAAAAGAAAAAAAAAGATTATGGTAAGGCACTTACAATAAAAATTAATTTATTAGCAGAAATGTAAAGCGTATGTTATGTTGATAAAAGCATGTAGCTAAATTCTTGTTAACACATAGTATTTGAGGGGTACAGTTGTTTTAATAATCATTTTACAGTCACAGGGTTCAAGACGTATTGTAATTAAAAAAGTAACACCTAATCATGTTACATTCAGATGATTTCAGTCTTGAAGCTATACTATTAAAACAGTGAACTCTTTAAATGTTTACAAGTTGGCCCTATTCATAAAAATAACACATCTTAAAGGCATTAAACAAAGTCTCACTTAAAAAGTCAGAGCACAGTTTTTCTCAGGTTCCCAAAATCCCAACATCAGTATTTTGGTTTTAATAAATCAAGGCCTGTTTTTGAGAATGAAATATTTAATTTAAGACTTAACTGTTTAAGATATTTCTCAAAAGGTGAAAATGCACTGATTTATTTATTTTATTTTTTGCATGGCATTTGCTGCAGTACCCTAAGCATGAATATATCCTGCATCATTTGATGTTAATATGTGAGTAATTGTAATAATTTGTGCATCTATATTTTGTGTGTTTAAGCCTGATTTACTGATTTCCCTTATAGCAGCTCAATGGCTTGATTACATCGTTTCAGCGTTTTTGTTCTTTGTGGTTCTCAGCCTCTGTTGTGTGCATCTAACGAATGCTGTGTGATGGCCATAGATGTTTAATGTTTAATTGTTCTAAATGTTTAATTTAATGCTCCCTGTCTCTGGATTCTGGACTAGTAATGTCTGTACTGTTGATTACCAACTGTATATGAAACCTTTAGTTGGACTTTGGTGGGCCAGATCTAGTGATCATCTTGGACCACAAAACCAGTCATAAGGTTAAATGTTTTGAAATTAAGATTTATACATCATCTGAAAGCTGAATAACTAAGCTTTCCATTGATGTATGGTTTGTCAGGATAAGTTAGCGCCTGTGCGCTGTTTTTGTGCAGACTCATTAAAGGGTGAAAACAACACAACAGGAGCATGTTGAAGGCATGATGTGTAAAGTCTCTGATTTTGTATGAAAAAAGAATTATTGTGCTATTGTGTATTGTGAGCACTTCCTGTGTTATTTGCCAATTCATGAAGAATCGCTTGTTTGTTTTCCTCACTTGTAAGTCGCTTTGGATAAAAGCGTCTGCTAAATGACTAAATGTAAATGTAAATGTGCTATCTCCTTGGTTTCAGTTACTATTGGCTCTTAAAACGAGACACACAAACGTCCTTAGTCCTTAGCATATTACTAAATATTTTTAAAATATTTACAGTAGAAAAATTACAAAATATCTTCATGGAACATGATCTTTACTTAATATCCTAATGATTTTTGGCATAAAAGAAAAATCTATGATTTTGACCCATACAATGTATTGTTAGCTATCGTATCCTATCAGGACTGGTTTTGTGGTTAAGGGTCACATATTTTCTTTTAAAGAATTTGCTGTTTAAGGACTACAACAAATAGTTGGTAGGGACTACAGCAACCTTTTTCCCAGGTAAGTGATGAATTACATTTTCTTTTACATCAAGATGTGGATGGCCGGATGCGTGTGCGTCGCTTACCTGGGGAAGACATGGCACCAGGATGCAATATATGGGAAGAATGCAGTGTGATGCTTTGGGCAATGTTCTGCTGGGAAACCTTGGGTCCTTCCATCCATGTGGATGTTACTTTGACACGTACCACCTACCTAAGCATTATTGCAGACCACGTACACCCTGCCATGGAAATGGTATTCCCTGGTTGCTGTGCCCTCTTTCAGCTGGATAATGCACCCCGCCACAAAGCAAAAATGGTTCAGGAATGCTTTGAGGATCACAACACAGAGTTTGAGGTTGTGACTTGTCCTCCAAATACCCCAGATCTCAATCCAATCAAGCACCTGTGGGGTGTGCTGAGCGAACAAGTATACTTTTTTACAATACTCTTTGATTATGTAATCCAGATGACAAGTCATCATTGTCAACTTCAATTTAATAAACAATTGAAATTATTTTTTTATAATACTTATATAAACTTGCTATTTTTTTCAACACATTCATAATCATTATTTTTGCCAGTACTTTGCGCCAAGTTTTATGCATGTGCTTGAGCACGAGGCATATATCCTGCTTCTCATAATATTTAAGAAATTAATATAAACTTGTGATTAGTCAACTAATGGCTTAAATGAACAACTATGAGTTGACTAGAAAAATCTTGTGGGTTGAGGAAAATGATGGAACAGATGGAACCAGAGAAGAGGACTGACACACAGTCTCTGACGCCATGGCCGAGATGGATAAGCGAGGAACGACCTCTGTGGCCATGATGACGGACCAACGTATGGCCTCTGTGGCTGAGATGGAGCAAGGAACAGCCTCTGTGGTCCAAGACGGAGGAGAGAAAGCTGAGCAAGCCTCCATGACAGGGATCACAGGACTTGGGATCACTGAGAGTAATTGATCTGGGACCATCTGGACCACCGGACTTGTGAGCTTTGAGACTAGCGAATTTGGGATCACCTGGATCAGTACAGTTGAGGTCCTTCTCCACTTCTCCCTCGATGAAAGTTCAGTTGAAACTAGAAACTGGCAGAGCATCCCTTGTGGACCACTGGCAAACAGGAGTAATTGAAGGGGTTTGTTAATGCCAGCTCTGATGAAACTAATGAGTATATCATCCTCATAATTCACTACATTTTCCAGATGTAAAAATGTGTTCCTCGAGCGAAGGATTGTCTTGGGTGAGGCTGAATTTTGGAGTGATGAAATCCATCCCCACTGAAATCAATGTGATTGGTCTGGTCATTTAGAAGCACAGGAAGATGGACTCAACATGAAGGTTTTATTAAAAAGGTTTTTTAGATGACAGGTAATACAGGTAAGTATATGGATGATCAGATAATACAGGACAGCACATGACTTGATGTTAACGGTTCTTTCGTGTCAAGCAAGATGAGCACACAAGGAGACCAGGGAGTAAACACAGTGGATCAACAAAGGAACAGACAGGCAATGAATAACAATAATGGAGAACAGGCGATGGAAGATGTCCATGTAAGTATATCCAACAGGTAGAGTCTGAACAGTCTTTGGTAAACAACGACTAAGTCAGACAAAGAGTGTGTCTGAGCAGAGTATAAATTAGGTCCTTGCTGAGCCGGTAATGATGGGCAGGTGTGTGCAATTAAAATGTGGGTTAGAGTGAGTGTTTTAGTGACTGAGTAGGTTAGGGAAAGCTTGGTGTAGCTGTGACAAATGGCAGAGGTGTCAGTAATTATAATTGCCAGACCAAGTGAGTGTGTGCAAGAAAAAAATCAGTGCAGACAGAAAAATATTTATATCTTCCATAGTCAATGGGACTTTTAAATTTTCAAAACTTTAATGAAGCCCACGCCAATCTGCGAGATGTACTCCTAAATTTTTGCTCTAAGAGTATTACACAAAGCATTTTAGTGCTAAAACTAACTTCTAAATCTGTGAATACTTTGGAGTCCTCTTGACTACTAGTCACTAAGACCAAAATCATAAACAATCCTAATTGCCGTTGCTGCCAATTAGGGCTGTGCAATTAATCGCGATTGTTTTGCGATTGCGCACATGCAATTTCTAAATCGCACAAGTCTGCAATTTTATTTGTTAATTTATTTATAATTTAATAAAAAAAATAATTTAAAAAAAACCCTATCCTTCCCTTTTCCCTTCCTACTCTAGCTTTTGGTACTGAGCAATGTATGAAACACTTCCTGTGTTATTTGCCAATTCATGAAGAATCACTTGTTTGTTTTCTTCACTTGTAAGTCGCTTTGGATAAAAGCATCTGCTAAATGACTAAATTTAAATGTAATTTAGAATACTGCAACGTTATTGTGCGCATGTTTAAGATGTTAACCAATCAGAGCTCACTCAGCACACCACACAAATGAGAACAAAGCAAAGCGGGAGAACAGAATAGGCAAACGGGAGGAAAGAAGAAAAAATATGGTTGCAGTTCAGAATAAAAATGATTTGGTACCAAAGAGAAATTGAACATTAATCGTTTTAGAGAATTTTGGAGTCAAACACTGGACAAAAGATACCAGCTGCCAACTCGCACTTATTTCACACAAGTTGCTGTATGAGAAATGTAAGGCGGGCGTTGAATATGAGTTTAAGCAGGTGAAACAATCGTAATTTATTTTATGTTGTCTGTTTTTAAGACACAATTTTTTTTACAGTTTTGTTTATCAAGCAGTTACAGTTTTTCTCAATTGCTTTGGCACATTTTTCGAAACAGTCTTAACATTCTCTAAACTGTGAGTGCAAACATCAGGAGCTTTATTGCATATCTGCAAAATGTAGTTACTCACCCAAAACAATTCATTCATGCTTCAAAACCTAGTTATTGTGTCAGTAATTTGGCCAAGGCCACCAAAATATAAAGTGTGTTTGTCATTGTGTGAGCCACACTGGTCAAAATATTTAGTTATTTTTTCACCATGACAGTCAACCATGGAAATTAAGATATGTCCTATTGACTCTTCAACAAATATCAGATTCAATAGTACATAGAAAAAAAGCATATGAACATTTGTATTTTTACAGTACATTTATTTTTGTATGAATGTATTACAAGTTAAGTTCAACTTGCTTGCCCAATTACTGTACATTACCACAAATACACAAAAATACCAAATAACTACAAAATAACATCCATGAAAAAAAATATTCTCTGTGTACATCCTGTCGCTCTTGTTGGACAGGCCAAAGATTTTCATCAACGTCACTTCTGATGTTTTCCATTGCATTGCACCGGGGAAAAAATCTCCTTGAATGCCATGTTTTGTCCTCACATGCAGCATTCATGGCATCCAACAGAGATATCTAATCTTGTGGTCTATGATTATATACTTTCCACCTCCATGCTGAAAAAATGTTACAGTAGTGATTGTGCTTTGGGCAATCTACATATATATGCTCCCAAACTTGATTGGTTAAATGGTTGTGTTATGAATTTGACCCATTGTTACACCCACTCACCACTAGAGGTCACCCGCTCACACTGTAGTCTCCCTTCGCTGCACTACACTTCCCATAATCCCTCACCCAGTCACTAATCATCCGCCAGCTGTTCCTGATTATCACTACTCATTAGCTTCATCACTTCACTATAAATAGTTCACTCACTCACCTCTCCGGCGCGAAGTATTGATCGTCCTTACTGTCATCAATTTCTGAGCATTGTTTTTCCCGTCTGGTTTTCCTGTTTCTTATCCTGCCTGTTCCCTGTTTCTTGGACGTTTATCTGCCTGCCTCTGACCTCCCGCCTGGAAGTCACCACGAGCTTGTCTGCCCTCTGCTATCATTGTTTGCCGTTGTTGATCTCTGCCTGTATGACCACGTTTCCAATAAAGCTGCATTTGGATTTTACTCGCTGCCTCCTCGTCATTACAGGTTGAATGGTTGATTCAAATGCATGTATACTAAGTTTTCATAATTGAATGGATCGTTTTGAATGTGATGGCTTACACGATGAAAAATGATTGAGAACTTGTGAAGAGTTTGACAGTTTAAGTGAGAATCGACTCATCAGTTTCCATTAACAAGCCATATGCAGTTAGTTGTTGTGCAAACTGCAGACAATTGTACTTACTGTTTGCACACAAGTGCCAAAGCATTTGCAATTTGCTCAAATCAATAAGAAATTCCAATCTGATGTGAACAAGAAGCTAATTGTTCAGAGATCTGAACTTATTGTTTTGAGAAATGAGAGTCTCATTCGAGAATTGAGCCAAAGCGATTGAGAAAAACTGTAATCCTACTGTCCAGTATGTTACTTCATTGTGAAATGTGTGCACTGAAATACAATTTTGAAGTTTACTTATTATTACTGAAATTTCACGTTAGTTAACCTTACTTTATTTTATGTTGTCTGTTTTAAAGACAGTTAATTACAGTTTTGTTTATGAGGCTGTAAATACAGTTACTTCATTGTGAAACATTTTGTTATGTACTTCTTGTGCACTGAATACATTCAGAATGTAGCATGTTTGAAAAAGCAAAAACAATTACCAAAATTGCAAAATAAATCGCAGTTGCAATATTCATTAAAAAAATCGCAATGTGATTATTTTGTCCATATTGCACAGCCCTACTGCCAATCCTCCTCATCAATCCCTCCAAAGACACTGTACACCATTGAGGCAATAGCAAATAGAGGCTTGGGTGGTTTCTGTGTCTTCTTTGCTTGTTTTTCGATCTGGAGATTCTGTTTCATTTCAGAATATGCATAACAGTACCCTCCTACCGCATAATAGGGATGTGATGGTATCAAATTTTATGTTACGATAATTACGGAAGCTTTTATCACATTTTGTATGTCTCCCTTATTTAACACACCTGATTCAGATCATCAGCTTAAGTCAGGGCTCCATGAATGAATGAGACATACAAAATGTGCAGAGTGGGGGGTCCCCAGGACCAGAATTAAGAACCACTGTAATAAAGTAATACACAAAAATGTATAAAGTAAACAAATGATTCAAACAGATTAAAGTGCAAAAGAATTATAAAGAACAATAGGTAACACTTTACAATACGTTCTCTTAAGACATTAAATGAAAGCTCTAGCGCAAGATCTGTCAGGAAGAGTCAAATGTTACGTCACTACTAATTTAGATTTAACCAATCATTATCCAACACTCGTAGTGTATAAGATTGGTACTCACACATGTCTGAGTTCGCAGATGCTGACGTGAAACTTAATTGCTTAGCGCTCAGTAGCAAACCCAAAGATGTCCCTGAGTAAGCTCGCTGTTTGCGAACATTCAGATTCTGGCGAAGAATTCGTCCCGCCATGTCCTCTTCCAGCGCGTCGCAGTGCGCGCATCCAGCGTCGTGATTCTCCATGGACTCAGTGGTCCTCCGAAAAAATTTCCAACACCTTCGAGGCCACTGGTATACCGATCAGCCAAGGATTAATGTGAGAAGATCTTCTTCTACTAGCCCAAAATACCTTGGGTAGTCCACCATCCACTCCCGACATCGCTCAAACTACTTCCACGTCATCAGGCCAGACCAGTCCAGCCGGCAGAAAGAGAACGGCCAAGTCGGCTTCACCTCGTCCAGCCAAAAAAGCCACGCTGCCTGCACAGACACCCGAACCTGAGGATGTTAATTCAAAGCTCATCCAAGTCGTTCAAAGCCTTTCAGAGACGGTCAAAGGCTTAGAAACAAAGGTCACAAATATCGAACATTCTTTCGCCAATTCTAACATTCAACTACTCCTTTTACACTCTCATCAGCTCTTCCACCTATCTTCCCTTCTCTGCTCGGATCAAGCGATCCCCAGTGCGTGGCTTCGACATCATCCGCTCTCCCAACGCCGCGTCACACGATCCAGATGCCATTTCAAGATGGATCTGCTCAAACATCTAACTTTAGTCTCTCCACTGCCGTACCAGCTAATGAGTTCGGTAGGCGTTTCGTTCAACCTGCTGCAGTTACGGTGTCTCCCCAACTCAGATATCATTCAAGGTAAGGACATTAACCTGGCTACCTTACTGCTCCCTTCACCCGCAGCTGACAGGCAAATGGTTGACTGTGGTGACGTGGCAGTCTTTCTCAAAACCTCCGATCCCAGATTGCAAAGGAATCTATCATTTGCCGAATTCGTAATTGCTTTTGGTATCTTCAGAGACACTCTGTTCCAAGTATTTCCAGATCGGAGGGAGGAGTTAGATCTTTACCTGTCTATGATGGCGGATTTTAACCAAAGATACGGTGACACTTTTTTTTAAGAATACCACAAGTCATTTGCAGCAAAATCTGCCTCTTTCATTTCCCTCTTTAAAACGAGGATAGACTGGTCTGTCACTGACACCGAACTGCTTGTTCGTCATTTTGGTGGTCAAAAGATTTTGGCCTGTACTATTTGTAGCACTCACGGACGTTCAGCTTCCTTCTGCCCTAAAGCATTCACGAGCCAAGTCCCGCCCACTGTCTGAGGTTCTGAAAACGTAAGGCCTAATTTCGCCGGAAGAGGCCGCCCTATTTCTAATTTTAATGGCATTCCTATATGTAATAATTTTTAACGAATCTGTTTGTTCTTATTCCCTATGCAAATTTGCTCATATCTGTAGTGTTTGCAAGGATCCGCACCCGAAATCTGTCTGCCCACGTCGGTACAGGCCCGCAACCCGTGGGAAGGACCCAATTCAGAAAAAATTCTGATTAGTCACCCATCTACTCCTATTAATGCTTCCGCACTCTCCTGTTATCTCTCTTCTCACCCTGATCCAACTTTTGTCGATTACCTGATCACCGGATTGTCTCAAGGGTTTCGGGTGGGCATCCTTTCACATCTTACCACCTCATTCGTAGCTAAAAACTTGCAATCAGCCTAATCAGAGCCAGAAGTCGTTCGAACTCTGCTTGAAAAAGAAGTAAATAAAGGATATGTAATTGGCCCGTTTGCTTCTCCTCCTTTCTCTCCTTTTCGCATTAACTCCATCGGTGTCTCATTTTTGATATGTCTTCTCCACTTTCTAATTACACTGCAAGCGTTAATGAGTGCATCCCTTTAGCCCCCTTTTCTCTGCATTACGCTACGGTCGACAATGCCATTCACCTAATTAAGTTAGCTGGTCAAGGCGCTCTGTTGGCTAAAGCTGACATATCTGATGCTTTCAAGACCATGCCAATCCACCCTTCTGATTGGCCCCATTTCGGCGTCAAATGGAACTCTAAATTCTATTTTGCAGTAAGGCTAACGTTCGGGTGTAGAAGCAGTCCTCATATCTTCAATTGCCTTTCTGAAGCGCTGTGTTGGATCCTGCTGAACGTTTGCAAGTTTCCCTTTGTTTTACACTTGCTAGATGATTTTTTGCTTATCGATTTTCCTTCCTCCCAATCTTCTATTCTCGACACGCTTAGACAGATTTTTAGCGACGTTGGCGTTCCACTCTCAGAAGAGAAAACCCTAGGTCCCTTGTCTTCGTTAGAATTTCTTGGTATTCTACTTGATATGGTCAAAATGCAAGCTTCACTCCCTAACGAAAAACTTCTAAGGATCAGGAGCTTTCTCGAATCCTTTTCATCGCTACGCTCCGTATCTAAGCGCGATATGCTTTCTCTGCTCGGTCACCTTAATTTTGCTATGAGCATTATACCTCAAGGCAGGGCTTTTATTTCTCACTCGCTAACCCTGGCTCACTCTGTGGAAAAATTAAGCGACCAAGTTCAGGTCGACGAAGGATGTATGCCTGATCTCACATTTTGGACTCGGCTATTAAATAACTGGAACGGTATTTCTTTTTTCTACAATGACGTGCTCGATTCATCCGAACAATTGCAACTATTTACTGACGCTGCTCCTTCCATCGGCTTCGGGGGATTCTTTCAAGGCAAATGGTTTGTAGAGAAATGGCCAATCGATTTCCCAAAGCCAGTTTTAGGTTCCGTCTCGTCCGCTCTTCATGAAATTTATCCTTTAGCTGTAGCTAGTGTTCTTTGGGGATCGGCATGGTCACGAAAACGTATTATGATGCTCTGCGATAACGAAGCCACGGTTGCCATCATCAACAAAGGTAGATCTTCTTCTCCCTCTATTATGCTCTTTTTAAGACGTTTAGTTTGGCAATCTGTCGTTCATAATTTCATCATTAAGGCCGCTCATATTCCCGGCCACCGCAATGTCATAGCTGATGCGTTCTCGTTTTCGTTTTCAGGCTTTCACAAGGCTTTACCCCTCAGCCAATCAGGAATCAACTCCCGTTATTTCCCATTCTGATTACGACCGTCTGTTCTTTTCTAGTTTTTAACTACGAAAAGCGTAATCTTAAAATCTCATCCATCCGTAGATTACTAGCAGGCATCCAATTTTATGCAAGATATTTTAATCCTAACTATCCAAGTCTTTTCTCAGTACCATCTATGCGTTTGCTACTCAAAGGCATAGCCAAATCCTCCTTTAAACTGCCAGATAAACGCCTGTCAATCACTTTAAACATTTTGCAAAGATTAATCACTTCTATTTGTAATGGCCTTTTCCCCTCTTTTATTAATATTATGCTAGAAGCTGTGTTTCTATCAGTCTTTTACGGCTTCATGTGTCCCGAGGAATTTACCTCAAATTCGAAACATTTTGACCCTACAGGCTGTGTTTTTCTGATTTAGAAAAAATTATTTCTGATTTCTGACATTTTTCGCCTAATTCCTTTACACTTGATCTTAATCACTCCAAGTGTGACTCTAAAGGTGTCACACTAACTTTTTCTAAACTTAATAATAATTTCTGTCCCTTCACTTCCATGATTAAGTATCTGAAAGTTCGTCCTAGAACTCCCAACCATTTCCCCCTTTTTCTTAATTGCTTTTGGTATCTTCAGAGACACTCTGTTCCAAGTATTTCCAGATCGGAGGGAGGAGTTAGATCTTTACCTGTCTATGATGGCGGATTTTAACCAAAGATACGGTGACACTTTTTTTTAAGAATACCACAAGTCATTCGCAGCAAAATCTGCCTCTTTCATTTCCCTCTTTAAAACGAGGATAGACTGGTCTGTCACTGACACCGAACTGCTTGTTCGTCATTTTGGTGGTCAAAAGATTTTGGCCTGTACTATTTGTAGCACTCACGGACGTTCAGCTTCCTTCTGCCCTAAAGCATTCACGAGCCAAGTCCCGCCCACTGTCTGAGGTTCTGAAAACGTAAGGCCTAATTTCGCCGGAAGAGGCCGCCCTATTTCTAATTTTAATGGCATTCCTATATGTAATAATTTTTAACGAATCTGTTTGTTCTTATTCCCTATGCAAATTTGCTCATATCTGTAGTGTTTGCAAGGATCCGCACCCGAAATCTGTCTGCCCACGTCGGTACAGGCCCGCAACCCGTGGGAAGGACCCAATTCAGAAAAAATTCTGATTAGTCACCCATCTACTCCTATTAATGCTTCCGCACTCTCCTGTTATCTCTCTTCTCACCCTGATCCAACTTTTGTCGATTACCTGATCACCGGATTGTCTCAAGGGTTTCGGGTGGGCATCCTTTCACATCTTACCACCTCATTCGTAGCTAAAAACTTGCAATCAGCCTAATCAGAGCCAGAAGTCGTTCGAACTCTGCTTGAAAAAGAAGTAAATAAAGGATATGTAATTGGCCCGTTTGCTTCTCCTCCTTTCTCTCCTTTTCGCATTAACTCCATCGGTGTCTCATTTTTGATATGTCTTCTCCACTTTCTAATTACACTGCAAGCGTTAATGAGTGCATCCCTTTAGCCCCCTTTTCTCTGCATTACGCTACGGTCGACAATGCCATTCACCTAATTAAGTTAGCTGGTCAAGGCGCTCTGTTGGCTAAAGCTGACATATCTGATGCTTTCAAGACCATGCCAATCCACCCTTCTGATTGGCCCCATTTCGGCGTCAAATGGAACTCTAAATTCTATTTTGCAGTAAGGCTAACGTTCGGGTGTAGAAGCAGTCCTCATATCTTCAATTGCCTTTCTGAAGCGCTGTGTTGGATCCTGCTGAACGTTTGCAAGTTTCCCTTTGTTTTACACTTGCTAGATGATTTTTTGCTTATCGATTTTCCTTCCTCCCAATCTTCTATTCTCGACACGCTTAGACAGATTTTTAGCGACGTTGGCGTTCCACTCTCAGAAGAGAAAACCCTAGGTCCCTTGTCTTCGTTAGAATTTCTTGGTATTCTACTTGATATGGTCAAAATGCAAGCTTCACTCCCTAACGAAAAACTTCTAAGGATCAGGAGCTTTCTCGAATCCTTTTCATCGCTACGCTCCGTATCTAAGCGCGATATGCTTTCTCTGCTCGGTCACCTTAATTTTGCTATGAGCATTATACCTCAAGGCAGGGCTTTTATTTCTCACTCGCTAACCCTGGCTCACTCTGTGGAAAAATTAAGCGACCAAGTTCAGGTCGACGAAGGATGTATGCCTGATCTCACATTTTGGACTCGGCTATTAAATAACTGGAACGGTATTTCTTTTTTCTACAATGACGTGCTCGATTCATCCGAACAATTGCAACTATTTACTGACGCTGCTCCTTCCATCGGCTTCGGGGGATTCTTTCAAGGCAAATGGTTTGTAGAGAAATGGCCAATCGATTTCCCAAAGCCAGTTTTAGGTTCCGTCTCGTCCGCTCTTCATGAAATTTATCCTTTAGCTGTAGCTAGTGTTCTTTGGGGATCGGCATGGTCACGAAAACGTATTATGATGCTCTGCGATAACGAAGCCACGGTTGCCATCATCAACAAAGGTAGATCTTCTTCTCCCTCTATTATGCTCTTTTTAAGACGTTTAGTTTGGCAATCTGTCGTTCATAATTTCATCATTAAGGCCGCTCATATTCCCGGCCACCGCAATGTCATAGCTGATGCGTTCTCGTTTTCGTTTTCAGGCTTTCACAAGGCTTTACCCCTCAGCCAATCAGGAATCAACTCCCGTTATTTCCCATTCTGATTACGACCGTCTGTTCTTTTCTAGTTTTTAACTACGAAAAGCGTAATCTTAAAATCTCATCCATCCGTAGATTACTAGCAGGCATCCAATTTTATGCAAGATATTTTAATCCTAACTATCCAAGTCTTTTCTCAGTACCATCTATGCGTTTGCTACTCAAAGGCATAGCCAAATCCTCCTTTAAACTGCCAGATAAACGCCTGTCAATCACTTTAAACATTTTGCAAAGATTAATCACTTCTATTTGTAATGGCCTTTTCCCCTCTTTTATTAATATTATGCTAGAAGCTGTGTTTCTATCAGTCTTTTACGGCTTCATGTGTCCCGAGGAATTTACCTCAAATTCGAAACATTTTGACCCTACTCGCAGGCTGTGTTTTTCTGATTTAGAAAAAATTATTTCTGATTTCTGACATTTTTCGCCTAATTCCTTTACACTTGATCTTAATCACTCCAAGTGTGACTCTAAAGGTGTCACACTAACTTTTTCTAAACTTAATAATAATTTCTGTCCCTTCACTTCCATGATTAAGTATCTGAAAGTTCGTCCTAGAACTCCCAACCATTTCCCCCTTTTTCTTAATTGCTTTTGGTATCTTCAGAGACACTCTGTTCCAAGTATTTCCAGATCGGAGGGAGGAGTTAGATCTTTACCTGTCTATGATGGCGGATTTTAACCAAAGATACGGTGACACTTTTTTTTAAGAATACCACAAGTCATTCGCAGCAAAATCTGCCTCTTTCATTTCCCTCTTTAAAACGAGGATAGACTGGTCTGTCACTGACACCGAACTGCTTGTTCGTCATTTTGGTGGTCAAAAGATTTTGGCCTGTACTATTTGTAGCACTCACGGACGTTCAGCTTCCTTCTGCCCTAAAGCATTCACGAGCCAAGTCCCGCCCACTGTCTGAGGTTCTGAAAACGTAAGGCCTAATTTCGCCGGAAGAGGCCGCCCTATTTCTAATTTTAATGGCATTCCTATATGTAATAATTTTTAACGAATCTGTTTGTTCTTATTCCCTATGCAAATTTGCTCATATCTGTAGTGTTTGCAAGGATCCGCACCCGAAATCTGTCTGCCCACGTCGGTACAGGCCCGCAACCCGTGGGAAGGACCCAATTCAGAAAAAATTCTGATTAGTCACCCATCTACTCCTATTAATGCTTCCGCACTCTCCTGTTATCTCTCTTCTCACCCTGATCCAACTTTTGTCGATTACCTGATCACCGGATTGTCTCAAGGGTTTCGGGTGGGCATCCTTTCACATCTTACCACCTCATTCGTAGCTAAAAACTTGCAATCAGCCTAATCAGAGCCAGAAGTCGTTCGAACTCTGCTTGAAAAAGAAGTAAATAAAGGATATGTAATTGGCCCGTTTGCTTCTCCTCCTTTCTCTCCTTTTCGCATTAACTCCATCGGTGTCTCATTTTTGATATGTCTTCTCCACTTTCTAATTACACTGCAAGCGTTAATGAGTGCATCCCTTTAGCCCCCTTTTCTCTGCATTACGCTACGGTCGACAATGCCATTCACCTAATTAAGTTAGCTGGTCAAGGCGCTCTGTTGGCTAAAGCTGACATATCTGATGCTTTCAAGACCATGCCAATCCACCCTTCTGATTGGCCCCATTTCGGCGTCAAATGGAACTCTAAATTCTATTTTGCAGTAAGGCTAACGTTCGGGTGTAGAAGCAGTCCTCATATCTTCAATTGCCTTTCTGAAGCGCTGTGTTGGATCCTGCTGAACGTTTGCAAGTTTCCCTTTGTTTTACACTTGCTAGATGATTTTTTGCTTATCGATTTTCCTTCCTCCCAATCTTCTATTCTCGACACGCTTAGACAGATTTTTAGCGACGTTGGCGTTCCACTCTCAGAAGAGAAAACCCTAGGTCCCTTGTCTTCGTTAGAATTTCTTGGTATTCTACTTGATATGGTCAAAATGCAAGCTTCACTCCCTAACGAAAAACTTCTAAGGATCAGGAGCTTTCTCGAATCCTTTTCATCGCTACGCTCCGTATCTAAGCGCGATATGCTTTCTCTGCTCGGTCACCTTAATTTTGCTATGAGCATTATACCTCAAGGCAGGGCTTTTATTTCTCACTCGCTAACCCTGGCTCACTCTGTGGAAAAATTAAGCGACCAAGTTCAGGTCGACGAAGGATGTATGCCTGATCTCACATTTTGGACTCGGCTATTAAATAACTGGAACGGTATTTCTTTTTTCTACAATGACGTGCTCGATTCATCCGAACAATTGCAACTATTTACTGACGCTGCTCCTTCCATCGGCTTCGGGGGATTCTTTCAAGGCAAATGGTTTGTAGAGAAATGGCCAATCGATTTCCCAAAGCCAGTTTTAGGTTCCGTCTCGTCCGCTCTTCATGAAATTTATCCTTTAGCTGTAGCTAGTGTTCTTTGGGGATCGGCATGGTCACGAAAACGTATTATGATGCTCTGCGATAACGAAGCCACGGTTGCCATCATCAACAAAGGTAGATCTTCTTCTCCCTCTATTATGCTCTTTTTAAGACGTTTAGTTTGGCAATCTGTCGTTCATAATTTCATCATTAAGGCCGCTCATATTCCCGGCCACCGCAATGTCATAGCTGATGCGTTCTCGTTTTCGTTTTCAGGCTTTCACAAGGCTTTACCCCTCAGCCAATCAGGAATCAACTCCCGTTATTTCCCATTCTGATTACGACCGTCTGTTCTTTTCTAGTTTTTAACTACGAAAAGCGTAATCTTAAAATCTCATCCATCCGTAGATTACTAGCAGGCATCCAATTTTATGCAAGATATTTTAATCCTAACTATCCAAGTCTTTTCTCAGTACCATCTATGCGTTTGCTACTCAAAGGCATAGCCAAATCCTCCTTTAAACTGCCAGATAAACGCCTGTCAATCACTTTAAACATTTTGCAAAGATTAATCACTTCTATTTGTAATGGCCTTTTCCCCTCTTTTATTAATATTATGCTAGAAGCTGTGTTTCTATCAGTCTTTTACGGCTTCATGTGTCCCGAGGAATTTACCTCAAATTCGAAACATTTTGACCCTACTCGCAGGCTGTGTTTTTCTGATTTAGAAAAAATTATTTCTGATTTCTGACATTTTTCGCCTAATTCCTTTACACTTGATCTTAATCACTCCAAGTGTGACTCTAAAGGTGTCACACTAACTTTTTCTAAACTTAATAATAATTTCTGTCCCTTCACTTCCATGATTAAGTATCTGAAAGTTCGTCCTAGAACTCCCAACCATTTCCCCCTTTTTCTTAATTGCTTTTGGTATCTTCAGAGACACTCTGTTCCAAGTATTTCCAGATCGGAGGGAGGAGTTAGATCTTTACCTGTCTATGATGGCGGATTTTAACCAAAGATACGGTGACACTTTTTTTTAAGAATACCACAAGTCATTCGCAGCAAAATCTGCCTCTTTCATTTCCCTCTTTAAAACGAGGATAGACTGGTCTGTCACTGACACCGAACTGCTTGTTCGTCATTTTGGTGGTCAAAAGATTTTGGCCTGTACTATTTGTAGCACTCACGGACGTTCAGCTTCCTTCTGCCCTAAAGCATTCACGAGCCAAGTCCCGCCCACTGTCTGAGGTTCTGAAAACGTAAGGCCTAATTTCGCCGGAAGAGGCCGCCCTATTTCTAATTTTAATGGCATTCCTATATGTAATAATTTTTAACGAATCTGTTTGTTCTTATTCCCTATGCAAATTTGCTCATATCTGTAGTGTTTGCAAGGATCCGCACCCGAAATCTGTCTGCCCACGTCGGTACAGGCCCGCAACCCGTGGGAAGGACCCAATTCAGAAAAAATTCTGATTAGTCACCCATCTACTCCTATTAATGCTTCCGCACTCTCCTGTTATCTCTCTTCTCACCCTGATCCAACTTTTGTCGATTACCTGATCACCGGATTGTCTCAAGGGTTTCGGGTGGGCATCCTTTCACATCTTACCACCTCATTCGTAGCTAAAAACTTGCAATCAGCCTAATCAGAGCCAGAAGTCGTTCGAACTCTGCTTGAAAAAGAAGTAAATAAAGGATATGTAATTGGCCCGTTTGCTTCTCCTCCTTTCTCTCCTTTTCGCATTAACTCCATCGGTGTCTCATTTTTGATATGTCTTCTCCACTTTCTAATTACACTGCAAGCGTTAATGAGTGCATCCCTTTAGCCCCCTTTTCTCTGCATTACGCTACGGTCGACAATGCCATTCACCTAATTAAGTTAGCTGGTCAAGGCGCTCTGTTGGCTAAAGCTGACATATCTGATGCTTTCAAGACCATGCCAATCCACCCTTCTGATTGGCCCCATTTCGGCGTCAAATGGAACTCTAAATTCTATTTTGCAGTAAGGCTAACGTTCGGGTGTAGAAGCAGTCCTCATATCTTCAATTGCCTTTCTGAAGCGCTGTGTTGGATCCTGCTGAACGTTTGCAAGTTTCCCTTTGTTTTACACTTGCTAGATGATTTTTTGCTTATCGATTTTCCTTCCTCCCAATCTTCTATTCTCGACACGCTTAGACAGATTTTTAGCGACGTTGGCGTTCCACTCTCAGAAGAGAAAACCCTAGGTCCCTTGTCTTCGTTAGAATTTCTTGGTATTCTACTTGATATGGTCAAAATGCAAGCTTCACTCCCTAACGAAAAACTTCTAAGGATCAGGAGCTTTCTCGAATCCTTTTCATCGCTACGCTCCGTATCTAAGCGCGATATGCTTTCTCTGCTCGGTCACCTTAATTTTGCTATGAGCATTATACCTCAAGGCAGGGCTTTTATTTCTCACTCGCTAACCCTGGCTCACTCTGTGGAAAAATTAAGCGACCAAGTTCAGGTCGACGAAGGATGTATGCCTGATCTCACATTTTGGACTCGGCTATTAAATAACTGGAACGGTATTTCTTTTTTCTACAATGACGTGCTCGATTCATCCGAACAATTGCAACTATTTACTGACGCTGCTCCTTCCATCGGCTTCGGGGGATTCTTTCAAGGCAAATGGTTTGTAGAGAAATGGCCAATCGATTTCCCAAAGCCAGTTTTAGGTTCCGTCTCGTCCGCTCTTCATGAAATTTATCCTTTAGCTGTAGCTAGTGTTCTTTGGGGATCGGCATGGTCACGAAAACGTATTATGATGCTCTGCGATAACGAAGCCACGGTTGCCATCATCAACAAAGGTAGATCTTCTTCTCCCTCTATTATGCTCTTTTTAAGACGTTTAGTTTGGCAATCTGTCGTTCATAATTTCATCATTAAGGCCGCTCATATTCCCGGCCACCGCAATGTCATAGCTGATGCGTTCTCGTTTTCGTTTTCAGGCTTTCACAAGGCTTTACCCCTCAGCCAATCAGGAATCAACTCCCGTTATTTCCCATTCTGATTACGACCGTCTGTTCTTTTCTAGTTTTTAACTACGAAAAGCGTAATCTTAAAATCTCATCCATCCGTAGATTACTAGCAGGCATCCAATTTTATGCAAGATATTTTAATCCTAACTATCCAAGTCTTTTCTCAGTACCATCTATGCGTTTGCTACTCAAAGGCATAGCCAAATCCTCCTTTAAACTGCCAGATAAACGCCTGTCAATCACTTTAAACATTTTGCAAAGATTAATCACTTCTATTTGTAATGGCCTTTTCCCCTCTTTTATTAATATTATGCTAGAAGCTGTGTTTCTATCAGTCTTTTACGGCTTCATGTGTCCCGAGGAATTTACCTCAAATTCGAAACATTTTGACCCTACTCGCAGGCTGTGTTTTTCTGATTTAGAAAAAATTATTTCTGATTTCTGACATTTTTCGCCTAATTCCTTTACACTTGATCTTAATCACTCCAAGTGTGACTCTAAAGGTGTCACACTAACTTTTTCTAAACTTAATAATAATTTCTGTCCCTTCACTTCCATGATTAAGTATCTGAAAGTTCGTCCTAGAACTCCCAACCATTTCCCCCTTTTTCTTTTTCCTAACGGAACACCCCTTACTAAAGTTTGGTTCAATTCTCAATTAGCAATCTTAGTAGGAAACTGTGGTCTATCTCCCCTCCTATATACCGGCCATTCATTCAGAATTGGGGCAGCTACCACCGCAGCGGAGCGAGGAGTTTCAACATCAGTTATCAAGCTTCTGGGCAGATGGTTTTCCTCTGCATTCGAAACATACATAAGACCAGATTCCAAAACCATCCTCGAAGCTCAGCAAGTTTCGACTAAGGTAATTCATGCAAATACTGGTGGTGGTGTTACTATCTTACTCACTGATAATCAAATTGCTTGTCATTCTAGTTCCTCGTTTCCGAGGCTGTAGCAGCCATTGCAGGTGGTTTATGCGGCCTTATCACCTCGGCTACTAGTCCGTTTTATACGAGTCATCAGCATTGTTGTCAAGGTCTTGTGTCTGTGGCCTAACAACGCTTTGTCTCTTCCAAAGCTGTCGTGTCTATGTAGCCTAACGTGGCCTCGTTGCCCTTCAAGGCTTTCTGTATATCCGGCCCAACATGGCTTTTGTCGCCGTCAAACCCGTCGTGTCTATATAGCTAACATGGCCTTCGTCGTAGCTCAAAGCGTCATGGTTATTTACATTTAGTCATTTAGCAGACGCTTTTATCCAAAGCGACTTACAAGTAAGAAATACAAACAAGCGATTCTTCATGAATTCGCTTAGACACAGGAGTGCTCACAATACAAGTTCATACATTGCTCAGTACCATGAGCTAGAGTAGGAAGGGTAAAGGGAAGAATAGGGGTTATCTGGCCTATATGGCCTTTTCGCCGTTCAAGGCCGTTAGGTCTATGCGACCTAACACGGCCTCGTCGCCGTCTAGGCTTTCTGTGTATGCGGCCTAATGTGGCCTTCGTAGCATCAAAACCGTCGTCTACGTGGCCTATATGGCCTTCGTCGTAGTTCAGAGCTGTCGTATCTATGTGGCCACGTGGCCTCTTTCACCGTTCAAGGCTGTTGTGTCTATGTGGCCTAACGTGGCCTTCATTGCCATCCAAGGCTTTCGTATCCATGTGGCCAACGCGGCCTTGTAGCCATTCAGGCTTCTATGTCCATGTGGCCTGAGCGGTCTCTTCTCCGTAAAGGCTTTGTGTTTTCGTGGCCTAACGTGGCCTTGTAGCCATTCAAGGCTTTGTGTCTATGTGGCTATACAGTCTCATCTTCGTCAAAGACTACGTGTATCGTGGCCATGGTGGCTTTGTAGCCATCCAAGGCTTCGTATCTATGTGGCTACACAGTCTCGTCTCCGTTAAAAGCTTTGCGCATAGTCGGCCCAGCGTGGCTTCATAGTCTTTAAGGCTTTCGTGTCTATGCGGCCATCGTGGTTTTATCCTTGTCTCTATTTTTTCTCTATTGTTACTCCCCTTTTCTCCTTTTCTTTTCTTCGCTCTCTCTCTCTCACCACTCAGTGGTATCGTTCCTTCATTGCCTTCTCTTACGCCCGATCGAACATCCTTTTCCATCGATGAGCACAAGTCTATAATTTTTTTTTTGTTTGTTTCAGGATTAACAAGATTCTCTACTGGCTTATCCCTTTCCTCTCACAGTTCTTTGGGGGGTAGGCTCCATTGCGGGATAAATCTCCTTTACCATTCTGGGGTTGGCTATGCCCCTGCCTTCATTTTCAGGCAGGAAATGCAGAGTCTGCAACCCTCAGGATCTAAGCTACGGACGGGGCCTACGCCAAAGAACTTTATCTTACTATGTTGCTTGCTGATTGTTAATAAATTTCATTCCAAGTTAATTTACCTCCCGAGTCTTTCTGGTAGAAATGAAAGCTCTAGCACAAGTTCTGTCAGGAAGACTCAAATGTTACGTCACTACTAATTTAGATTTAACCAATCATTATCCAACACTCATAGTATATAAGATCGGTACTCACACATGTCTGAGTTCGCAGATGCTGACGTGAAACTTAACCTCCACCCCACCCCCCCAGCCTTATAAATCCACCCAAAGACACTGTACACCACTGAGGTAACAGGCGATAGAGCCTTGAGTGCTGAGTGTGTTCTTCGTGAATGCAATAAATATTTTGATTTATATATTTTAATCTGCAATGACATAGCATAAAGCTTCCTTTATGTAAAGGTAAAATGTATAAAATAGAAATAGAATAAAACATTGCGGTGAAATTGAAAATAATGTAATCTGCGCCGGCAGCCTTGTGGACGGCTCTTGCTCTTCGCTTCCTGTCTACTCACTGTCCTATCATAATAAAAAGACAAAAGCGATAAAAAATACATCTTTGGCAATAAAGAAGAAAATGCTAGTCCAAATCAATATATTAAAATAATTTAAATATTTCAATTGTTCTAAAATGAGATTTTTTTGAAAGTATGTAAGGTTAGTGTTATAGATTTAAATATATATGTAAAGAATGTTTACATCATAGTTCTCATAATTCACATGAAATTCTTACAAACTTGTTAATAAATGTATTTGTAGGTAAATGTCGAACGAACTTTGTTTATAAAACATCATTTGTCACAATTCTTGCTATCTCTCAAGATGCAGACATGTAAGAGGCTGACAATTGACCCTACGCAAAGACCTGCCCCCTTTAGTTACTGTTCCAATTTCCGACAAGACATGCACTCTCACGTCACACATCATGTTCTCACGAAGTAAAAATACATCACGGAGCAAAGAGGACACTGACTAGTTCATTTATAGCATCAAATAAACATGAATGGACATCAGAAGAAATGTTGTTTCAAGCGTAAAAAGACGCGAGTACACACAATTTTTTAAGTTCAAGATTATATCACTGACAGATACTCTTCCCCTATTAGACAATCACTGTGTGCATTGTTAGCAAGCATGTATCTTAAGCCCTTTCTCTATTCCATAGTAAACGTTGGTCTTAGCAGCTTTGTGAATAGGCTTTAAGAGAAACTCTCACTCAGAACTTTTACTGCTATTTGGGAGAACTCTTAGTTCACACTTGTAGTTCGGTTGGTTTAGTTGGTTTGGTCCAGACCAAAAAACAAAAACAAAACATATAGTCCTGGTCCGCTTAGCGTTCACACTGGCATTTTTAACAGCGAACCTTAAGTTACCGAACCAAAGGTATAGGGACACGGTCACAACCTGATTGGTCGGCTTTTATGACGTATTTTTCGCGACGGAGCTTGCTTACCGAACATTCAAAACAATACTGTGTGCTGGATTAAACGGCATCATTTTATGCGTGTACATATGTTTTATTTTTACCAGCTAAGAACTCACGAACAGCTCTTAAAATGTTCAAAACATTCAAAACAGCACCAGGATTTCCTCTGTTGTATGCAGAAACAAACATTGATGAGGCACTTTATCTCCTCGTTGCACCACGTTTCCCCTCTACTCATTTTGGATACACAATCTTTCCTTTCCGTCAAATCAGCTGACTTGTAGCGTTGCATCATGTGACATCACGTTCTCTCTTTGGTTCATTTACATGTCTTTGGGTCCATTTTACGTTCATATATTAATCGAACCGCACCAGAGTTCGTTTGGACCCATCTTTTTAGCGGTCTCGGTCCGCTTGTTTGGTCCGCACCAGGGTTCGGATGGCAGCGTTCACATACTGAGCAATCGCGCCAGGGTTCGTTTTAATCGAACCAAACATGAAAAGTGTGAATGCATCCTTAGTGGTAAGATGTTTTGTGAATACGGCCCTAGATTAAAATGTAAAAATGTTTTGGTTTGAAAATAAATAGGCTATTATGTATTTAAGTAGTCTGTGCTGTGATAAACACCATACAAAAATCTGAATTGGCTGTTTAAAACATTTAAATACTGTTCAGAAACAGAAAGCAAGTGCAGCTGCTTTGTCTATGGGGTTACCGGGGTAACGGTTGTATGTCTGCTGTTCTATCAGCACCATATGCTGTCAGAGAGTGAATGTGCATTTTTATTCAGCGCGTCTCTTTCACTTGTTCCACCATGTACTTCTCATCCATGTTGGGCTTGTTTCCATCAAAGTGAATGCATGCTTCTTTGATGCAGCATACAGCAGTGTTGTGAATATAAACCAGTTGATGTGAGAAAAGTTTTCCTAAAATGCATACAAAAAAATCAGAATTCATAATAAATAATTATTCACTGTATTTTGAAGTGCCCACGATAACACTATTGGCTATTTTCATTATCATGATCAATTTCGATTCAATTCAAATCAATTTATAACCTTTATATAATGTGTTTTTTCTGGATTATTTGTTTGATTTTCTGTCTCTATCCATTAAAATATACCTACCATAAAAATTATAGACCCCTCATTTCTTTCTAAGTGGACAAACTAACAAAATCAGAAGGGGATCAAATAATTATTTCCCCCACTGTATATCATATTACTGTGGAAACATGGATTGCAGGAAAAACCCATGAATGGCAGGGAAGCGTTGTGTCATAAATAACAGAAATCTTGTCAATTGGTGGAAAGTGTTGTGTTCAGATATGGCTGTTCGACTTTGGCCAGGATTCTCAGAACAAATAATGATTGTATAGAAAGAAGATAACTAAATCAGAGCTTCTTATATCTATACTTATATCTTATAATCTATACTTATCTGTACTTTTTTGGTAAGTCTTTAAGATTCTAAATGTAATTAAAGCTGCAAGCAGCGAGGACGGGCCCTCGCACCCGGGCTCATACCACCCGGATGCCTTAGGAAAACAGCGAACAGTGGGCAACATGCATTTAAGCATGTAAATATAGGAGATATATGGTAAAGTCATTTCGATGTGCCACACTTCTTGTTGCCATCAGGTGGCACTTTGACTATAATTGAATATTGCCATGTAGATGTCTTTAAACCAGGACTATTATCAAACATCCAAAGTTTGGAGCAGATCGGACACTGTATACCTGAGTTACAACAACTTCCTGTTTTGTGACGATTTAACGTGTTTCTAGTGTGTTTTGTACTTTGTGGCATATTGAAATGTGTTTCTGGGAGTGAATTACAGAGTAAACCATACCATTTCCTGTTGCCAGGAGGTGGTGCTTTGACTACTTGAATATTGGCATGTAGATGTCTTCAGGCCAGGACTCTCATCAAACATGCAGATCGGACATTGTATGCTTGAGTTACAACAACTTCCTGTTTCATGATGACATTAGCATAATTTAACACTCAGCTAGGTGTTACTAGCACAACTTAGAATGTTTCTAGCATGTCTAGTACACAAATGCATATTTTAGTATGTTGCTAGTAGTGCATAACATTATTAAAAACGTCATTTCCTGTTGCCAGCAGGTGGCGCTATGACTATAACTGAATATGGGCATGGATATCTGTTCAGAACAGGATTCTTATCATGCGTGTGAAGTTTGGGGCAGATCGGGTATTGTTTGCCTGAGTTACAGCAACTTCCTGTTTCATGGCGAAACATCAAATTTTGTCAGGCCGCGAGGGACATGTCCTGTGACGAAAACTCTAGATCTTCGCAATTTAATGTCGCAAAGGCCTTATGATTACACACACCAAATTTGAAGATGATCAGATAAGAACCGTAGGAGGAGTTCGTTAAAGTACGAGGTGTGAAAATGGCAAAAACTGCACAAAAATCGCACGGGAAATTCAAAATGGCTGACTTCCTGTTGCGTTTAGGACTTTGCTCCAAGAGGCTTTTCTGTAGGTCTTGGGACCTTACATGTATGTGCCGAATTTCGTAGACATATGTCAAACATAGCCGGAGGCGCACACCATTGAAGTTGTATAGGTGGCGCTATCGAGCCATTTTGCCCCAACCAATTCTGAAACCTATATCAGATGTAAATTTTCACCAGTTCTGATGCGTGTGCAAAGTTTCGTGAGTTTTCGAGCATGTTTAGGCCCTCAAAAAAGCGATTCATTTCGGAAAAGAAGAATAAATATAGCTGCTAGCAGCGATGACGGGCCCAAGCCGGTGGCAACAATATTTAAGATATCACAAAGACATTCACATGTCTAAATCTGAAATGTTTGGACATTATAATGAAGAAGTTTGAAGCAAATCGGGTAAAAATAAGAGGGTGATCTCAAAGTATTTTGAAAGTGACACATTTCCTGCTGCCAATTGGTGGCGCTATATCTTTGACTAATAATAGTCACATCCATGTATTCGGCCTCCTACAACGAACACACAGGTGAAGTTTCATAAAAATCAATGAATGTATGCAGACGTTATAACACACTTCCTGTGTCTGTTTTCTCGCCATAAATTCATTGCCTCACCACGGGCAAACCGTTTGAGATATCAAAAATTCACTGGACATTTGGCATCATCAATATCTTGACTTCTTGCTGACCGAGTTTGGTGGTGATCGGATTAAGCGCCTAGGAGGAGTATATCAAATTCCAGAGCATGCGTTTTTCAAACAACCCATAATAGCTCACTTCCTGTTGAGGCGGCGTACAACTTAGAGCACGAAAGTGGTCAGGCCCGATCAGATCTATATGTGTTTTGAGTTTCATACCAATATGTGCAAGCATGTTTGATATATAGACCAAGATTTCGGACCCCATTCAAGGGGGCGCTGTCGAGCCCCCCTGCCACGCCCGGGTCCCAGCCTCAGTGATTTCCTAATGGCCGCCGGTTCCAATGTGTGTGCAAAGTTTCAAGAGTTTTCGAGCATGTTAAGGGCCCCAAAAGTGCCCGAGTTTCATCCAATTTGAAAGATGCCAAGAGTCTCAAAACAAATATTTTGATCTGACACTTTGATCTGTTGCTATGACAACAGTGTTTCGAATATATAAGATCTTTTAACAGGTCTACATTCGCCATGTCTTGACATTATTCTGGTGAAGTTTGAAGCAAATCGGGTAAAAATAAGAGGGTGAACTCAAAGCATTTTGAAAGTGACACATTTCCTGCTGCCAATTGGTGGCGCTATATCTTTGACTCATAATAGTCACATCCATGTACTCGGCCTCCTACAACGAACACACAGGTGAAGTTTCATAAAAATAAATAAATGTATGCTGACGTTATAACACACTTCCTGTTTCACTTTTCTCGCCATAAATTTGTTGCCTCGCCACGGGCAAACCGTTTGAGATATCAAAAATCCCCTGGCAATTTTGCGTCATCAATGTCTTGACTTCATGCTGACCGAGTTTGGTGGTGACCGGATTAAGCGCCTAGGAGGAGTATATCAAATTCCAGAGCATGCGTTTTTCGCACGAAAGTTGTCAGCCCCGATAAGGTCTATATGTGTACCGAGTTTCATACCAATATGTGCAAGCGTGTTTGATATATGGACCAAGTTTTCGGACCCCATTCAAGGGGGCGCTGTCGAGCCCCCCTGCCACGCCCGGGTCCCAGCCTCTGTGACGCCCTAATGGCCGCAGGTTCCAATGCGTGTGCAAAGTTTCAAGAGTTTTCGTGCATGCTAAGGGCCCCAAAAGTGCCAAAAACCTAAAAAAAAAAAAAATAATAATAATAATAAATATAGCTGCTAGCAGCGATGACGGGCCCAAGCCGGTGGCACCGCCAACCCGGTGGCATCAAGGCAACTGTGCACAGCGGGAAAAATGAATTTAAAAGGTGTCTCCAGTTGGAGACTGACCAGTTAGTCGAGTCAGATTATTCAATATAATACTAAATAAAAGCCATCATATCATAGCAAAGTTATCATTAGCAGTTCAAAGTGTTATATATTCAGCTGAATTTATCTTATTATATTGTTAAACTAATTATATAAAACTAAATAGTCAGTGAAATACAAATGAACTGGTTCTTTGCCTTTATTTCTTTATACAAATTTATAGAAGAGAAGGGCTAAGAGATTTCCTATCCTTTAATGCAGACAAAAGGAGACAGCAATGAAAGGGTTAAACCTGCAAGACCCTCAGAGAGAGAGGGGGGGGGGAGATATTCAGAAAAAATATTTTGAAGAAAACAAGTATATTGATCTGAAATATAGTACATTCATTTTAAATTCATCCAGGTTCCATTGGATTTATCTCAAGGTATTTTACGTTATTTTTAACCATATTATTAAACTAATTATATAGAACCATATAGTCAGTGCACGACAACTGAATTGGTTCTATGCCTTCATTTTTTATGAGATTTCCGATTCTATAACTCAGAAAAAAAGAGACAGCAATGAAAGGGTTAAACCTGGAAGACCCTCAGAGAGAGAGAGAGAAGGGGGGGGGGATATTCAGAAGATATATTTTGAAGAAAACAAGTATATTGATCTGAAATATAGTAAAATCATTTTAAATTAATCCAGGTTCCTTTGAATTTATCTTAAGGTATTTTATATTATTTTTAACCATATTATTAAACTAATTACATAGAGCCATATAGTCAGTGCACGACAACTGAATTGGTTCTATGCCTTCATTTTTTATGAAATTTCCGATCATATAATTCAGAAAAAAACAGACAACAATGAAAGGGTTAAACCTGGAAGAGAGAGAGAGAGAGAGAGAGAGAGAGAGAGAGAGATTCAGAAGAATTATTTTAAAGAAAACAAATATATTGATCTGGGTTAGGGTTAGGGTTAGCATCATCAGTATGTTGCCATCATGTGCAGAAGTTTATTATTAGTTATTTGCAGAAGTTTATATTTTAATTTTATGTTTTAAAATCACTGCATTTGTAAAGTTATTTGTATAACTATTAGGAGACGCTGCGCGTCTCTTTGTGTGACAGAAAATGCTCACTGATCACTCGCTTTCAGAGAAATGACGCGCGGCTCTTTGTTTAATCCATTAGGAAATGAAGTTTGCACAGATGCCACACAGCGTCAACACATTATTGTCATATATTTATGTAAATATTTATATAAATTGTCATATACTGATGGTGTACTAAGCTACATGCTAGTACACCTGGCATGCGACCACTTAACGTTAGCTGTTATAAAGAATAATTTTTAAATGTAAAGCTCTCTTTTTTCCATGAAGGAATTGAATACAGTTTCAAAGAACATGAAGTGAGAAGTTTGATGAAAGAAATGATGGGATTAAGTCTGGCTCAATAGAACATCATCAGTAATTATAATAGAGACAAAAGAAAACAATAATTAGAGCAATAATCAGGCCGGAAAGTGAATTGTGTAAATTGTGCACTGAAACTGAATGGGGTAGTTTGCACCACAAAACCTTTGGGAAGCTCAGCCGCGGCGTGTCTATAATTGTCGCAGAACACCTTCCAAACTCATATTAAGCTTTTTAATACATTCTTGTGATTAAATCTTGTGTAATCGCTGGAATGTTTTATTTTATAAGGGTAAAAAACACAAATGAGTTCGTAATCATTCACAGACATCATCAAACAGTCAAACACGGGGCGTTGCCTCTTTCAGTGAACAGAAATAATGTGATACACGTGCATTACTGTCCACTAGAGGGAGCCACGAGACCGTTTTTCTTAAAATACAGAGCTTGATTATTCAAAATATCCATATTCAAACCAAAATATCTGACTTTCTGTAATCTGTGATTACTCTCATAGAAATCATCAAACTGTCAAGGCTCGCGATCTCTACAGGAACGTCTTTCATGTGTTTATTTGCTTGTATATTGTAGAACAAACAGAACAACAGAAATAATGTGATGCACGTGCAATACTGTCCACTAGAGGGAGCCACGAGACCGTTTTTGTTAAGAGCCTCAAAAACACCCAAGAATATTATTAAAGTTTGACGTCTTGCCATGGCAACAATATTTAAGATATCACAAAGACATTCACATGTCTAAATCAGAAATGTTTGGACATTATAATGAAGAAGTTTGAAGCAAATCGGTTAAAAATAAGAGGGTGATCTCAAAGTATTTTGAAAGTGACACATTTCCTGCTGCCAATTGGTGGCGCTATATCTTTGACACACAATAGTCACATCCATGTGCTCGGCCTCCTACAACGAACACACAGGTGAAGTTTCATAAAAATCAATGAATGTATGCAGACGTTATAACACACTTCCTGTTTCTCTTTTCTCGCCATAAATTCATTGCCTCGCCACGGGCAAACCGTTTGAGATATCAAAAATTCACTGGACATTTGGCATCATCAATATCTTGTCTTCATGCTGACCGAGTTTGGTGGTGATCGGATTAAGCGCCTAGGAGCAGTATATCAAATTCCAGAGCATGCGTTTTTCAAACAACCCATAATAGCTCACTTCCTGTTGAGGCGGCGTACAACTTAGAGCACGAAAGTTGTCAGGCCCGATCAGATCTATATGTGTTTTGAGTTTCATACCAATATGTGCAAGCATGTTTGATATATGGACCAAGATTTCGGACCCCATTCAAGGGGGCGCTGTCGAGCCCCCCTGCCACGCCCGGGTCCCAGCCTCAGTGATTTCCTAATGGCCGCCGGTTCCAATGTGTGTGCAAAGTTTCAAGAGTTTTTGAGCATGTTAAGGGCCCCAAAAGTGCCCGAGTTTCATCCAATTTGAAAGATGCCAAGAGTCTCAAAACGATCCAAAACAAATATTTTGATCTGACACTTTGATCTGTTGCTATGACAACAGTGTTTCGAATATATAAGATCTTTTAACAGGTCTACATTCGCCATGTCTTGACATTATTCTGGTGAAGTTTGAAGCAAATCGGGTAAAAATAAGAGGGTGAACTCAAAGCATTTTGAAAGTGACACATTTCCTGCTGCCAATTGGTGGCGCTATATCTTTGACTCATAATAGTCACATCCATGTACTCGGCCTCCTACAACGAACACACAGGTGAAGTTTCATAAAAATCAATAAATGTATGCAGACGTTATAACACACTTCCTGTTTCTCTTTTCTCGCCATAAATTCGTTGCCTCGCCACGGGCAAACCGTTTGAGATATCAAAAATCCCCTGGCAATTTTGCGTCATCAATGTCTTGACTTCATGCTGACCGAGTTTGGTGTTGATCGGATTAAGCGCCTAGGAGGAGTATATCAAATTCCAGAGCATGCGTTTTTCAAACAACCCATAATAGCTCACTTCCTGTTGAGGCGGCGAACAACTTAGAGCACGAAAGTTGTCAGCCCCGATAAGGTCTATATGTGTACCGAGTTTCATACCAATATGTGCAAGCGTGTTTGATATATGGACCAAGTTTTCAGACCCCATTCAAGGGGGCGCTGTCGAGCCCCCCTGCCACGCCCGGGTCCCAGCCTCTGTGACGCCCTAATGGCCGCAGGTTCCAATGCGTGTGCAAAGTTTCAAGAGTTTTCGTGCATGTTAAGGGCCCCAAAAGTGCCAAAAACCTAAAAAAAAATAATGAATAAGAATAAGAAGAAATATAGCTGCTAGCAGCGATGACGGGCCCAAGCCGGTGGCACCGCCAACCCGGTGGCATCAAGGCAACTGTGCACAGCAGGAAAAATGAATTTAAAAGGTGTCTCCAGTTGGAGACTGACCAGTTAGTCGAGTCAGATTATTCAATATAATACTAACTAAAAGCGATCATATCATAGCCAACTTATCATTAGCAGTTCAAAGTGTTATATATTGAGCTGAATTTATCTTATTATATTGTTAAACTAATTATATAAAACTAAATAGTCAGTGAAATATCAATGAACTGGTTCTTTGCCTTTATTTCTTTATACAAATTTATAGAAGAGAAGGGCAAAGAGATTTCTTATCCTACAATGCAGACAAAAGGAGACAGCAATGAAAGGGTTAAACCTGCAAGACCCTGAGAGAGAGAGGGGGGGGGGTATATATTCAGAAGAAATATTTTGAAGAAAACAAGTATGTTGATCTGAAATATAGTACATTCATTTTAAATTCATCCAGGTTCCATTAAATTTATCTTAAGGTATTTTACGTTATTTTTGACCATATTATTAAACTAATTATATAGAACCATATAGTCAGTGCACGACAACTGAAT
The DNA here is from genome assembly GCA_037194245.1 of Opsariichthys bidens. Classification (NCBI taxonomy): domain Eukaryota; kingdom Metazoa; phylum Chordata; class Actinopteri; order Cypriniformes; family Xenocyprididae; genus Opsariichthys; species Opsariichthys bidens. The sequence continues at coordinate 16,085,641 of CM074282.1, read as the reverse complement.
TGGTTCTATGCCTTCATTTTTTATGAGATTTCCGATTCTATAATTCAGAAAAAAAGAGACAGCAATGAAAGAGTTAAACCTGGAAGACCCTTAGAGAGAGAGAGAGAGAGAGAGAGAGAGAGAGAGATTCAGAAGAATTATTTTAAAGAAAACAAATATATTGATCTGAAATGTAGTATTTTCATTTTAAATTCATCCAGATTCCATTGAATTTATCTTCCATCTTTTGGTTATTATTAAAGAAAATGTTATATCTTTTGCTTAAACAGAACGTTATTGTGCTTATTTTTGAGTTAAACTACATAGATTAAAAAAGTTTGAATTTCTTATTCATTTTAGTGTTATTGTATATAGAAATAAACAGTGTATAATTCAAAGGAGAATATTGTTTAGTGTTATGAATTATCATTGAGTGTCATCTCAAAAATAGGTATATGCTGCCCTCTAGTGCTCATTTGATCATTTCAATCATTTTAAGAGTACTGTTTCCCCTCATTTTAATTTACACATACATCTTGAAATTAAAAAAAATATTAAAATGTTTATTTATGATATTTGTACTAATAAATATAGAAATTTGGTGTGTATATTTCAATTATTCATGAATAATTGACAACTTCTAAATTCCCTTTTTGTTCTTAATTTAAACATTCCCCACGGCAACACCATATGAGATGTACTATAATCGTTCGCAATTTAGCATCATCAGTATGTTGTCATCATGTGCAGAAGTTTATTATTAGTTATTTGCAGAAGTTTATATTTTAATTTTATATTTTTAAAATCCCTGCATAAAGTTATTTGTATAACTGGGCGCGATCATTATTAGGACAGTGACAGAAAATCTTCCAAACTGTAATTGAAGATTTTTAATATGCATCGCTTGAATGATTTAAAGAATAAGGTTTAAAAACACTTCAAATCAAGTGGCTTTCACGCGGTCACGATCACTGCTTATAGAGAAAAGACGCGCGGCTCTTTGTTTAATCCATTAGGAAACGAAGTTTGCACAGATGCCACACAGCGTCAACACATTAACACAGTCATACACATACAAATTCAAACTTCAATTTCAAAGAATTGAAAGGAACATTAAAAAGGCATGACAAGATTCTGAAAGACGCGAGAAAGAACGAGCTTCGGCAGGCGTTCCTTCTCAGACGCGGCGCGTCTATAATTGTCACAGAACACCTTCTAAACTAAAATTAAGCTTTTTATTACATTCTTGTGATTAAATCTTGTGTAATCGCTGGAATATTTTAACTTATAAGTTTAAAAAACACAAATGAGTTCGTGATCATTCACAGACATCACCAAACTGTGAAACATCAAGGGGCGTTGCTTCTATGATTGAACAGAAAGTACACAAAGCTGTCCACTAGAGGGAGCCACGAGACCGTGTTTGTTAAGAGCCTCAAAAACACCCAAGAATATTATTAAAGTTTGACGTCTTGCCATGGCAACAATATTTAAGATATCTCAAAGATATTCATATGTCTACATCTGAAATGTTTTGACATTATAATGAAGAAGTTTGAAGCAAATCGGACAAAAATAAGAGGGTGATCTCAAAGCATTTTGAAAGTGACACATTTCCTGCTGCCAATTGGTGGCGCTATATCTTTGACTCATAATAGTCACATCCATGTACTCGGCCTCCTGCAACGAACACACAGGTGAAGTTTCATAAAAATCAATAAATGTATGCAGACGTTATAACACACTTCCTGTTTCTCTGTTCTCGCCATAAATTCGTTGCCTCGCCACGGGCAAACCGTGTGAGATATCAAAAATCCCCTGGCAATTTTGCGTCATCAATGTCTTGACTTCATGCTGACCAAGTTTGGTGGTGATCGGATTAAGTGCCTAGGAGGTGTATTTAAAATTCCAGAGCATGCGCTTTTCAAACAACCCATAATAGCTCACTTCCTGTTGAGGCGGCGTACAACTTAGAGCACGAAAGTTGTCAGGCCCGATGAGGTCTTCATGTGTACTGAGTTTCATACCAATATATGCAAGCGTGTTTGATATATGGACCAAGATTTCAGACCCCATTCAAGGGGGCGCTGTCGAGCCCCCCTGCCACGTCCCAGCCTCTGCCATGTCCTAATGGCCGCAGGTTTCAATGCGTGTGCAAAGTTTCAAGAGTTTTTGAGCATGTTAAGGGCCCCAAAAAGCCCCGAACGGTTGAAAAAAAATAAAAATAAGAGTCCTTAGAAAAACAATAAGGCCTTCGCCCCTTTCAGGGCTTGGGCCCTAATAAACGGAGGAAATCCAATAGGGTCCTCGCACCTTGGTGCTCGGGCCCTAATAATAAACGGAGGAAATCCAATAGGGTCCTCGCACTTTGGTGCTTGGGCCCTAAATATATTAGTTTAAGCCTCAGTCAGTCTCATCAATCAAGATGGCATGAGAATCTAATGAAATATCTTGTTTAATGGTCATCAGTATGGATATAAAAGTGTTCCTCGCACCAGAATATTATGCCATATATATATGTAAATTAAGAGCACTGCACAATCTTTCTAATCCATACTTCAAAAAAACTTATTGCATCAATATACTGTACAAAGTTACCTATCGCCACCTTCACTATATGTTGAAATGTAAATTATTGATGTGTAATGTAATATTTGTTTCATATGGAAAAGTAGCATGGCTGCCAAAGTTAACTGATAAAAGTAGCATAAACTTTTGGGTACTAGTAATATGTTGCATTGTGCCATATATCTTGGTTCTCGTGGCCTAATTGTGAGGGAATCGGGCTTGCAGGAATTGAAGGTGGGGATTGTGAATGAACAGCACTCTCTCCACATTTGATGCCATGACTAAGGTGCCCTTGAGCAAGTCACCTAACCCCTAATTGCTCCCCAGGCACTGGAGCAATAGCTGCTCACTATGTGTGTGTGCATGTGCGTTCACTATTCACTGCTCACTACTCACTACTCAAGTGCTGTGCACTTGGATGGGTTAAATGCAGAGCACCAATTTCGAGTATGGGTCACCATACTTGACAATACGTCACGACTTAACTTGGGTACTGCTAAAAACATAAAAGTAAAGTTTGAGATTATTTAAACATGTTTAACACAGTGCAAGTTATGTAATTAATAAGCATTCATTCAGTTTGACATTACAACTTTATTCTGTTGTGTGCAAATTTTAAAGACTGAAATAAGAGCACCTGAACAGACATACAAATGTTGTTAATCAGAAAATTACTGCTGGACTACTGATGTGAATGTGTGTATAATCTAGTGAGCTTTTTCTTTCTTTCTTACTTTCTTTCTTTAGTGGCTGCACCTGACCTCCTTGATCCTAAAACAGCCATTCAAAACTCCAAACCTCGTCTGTCATTCTCTGCTCAGCCAGTGCTGCTAAAGTCTCCAGAAGACTTTGAGCCTCGTGTTACCGTCATGCGCTGGAAAACAGTACTGAGTGTCTTCCTGCTGGTGGTACTGTACTTGATTCTCGGAGCAACTGTGTTTAAAGAGCTGGAACAGCCTCACGAGACATCACAGAAACTGGCCATCTTAGTGGAAAAACTGGAATTCCTTGAGCAGCATCCCTGTGTCAACTCCACAGATCTGGAATACTTAGTGAAGGTGAAACAGCTGACTTGCACACAACCCAAATATTGGACAGAACACATTTTGGGCTACTTGGGTTACACATTTTAGGTTGCTTATCTGTCCATTATGTCATCTTCTATTGATCTGATCCCGGGATTGTTTTACTAATTTTCTTCTTCTTTTTAATAAGAAAATTTTATTTATTATTTTTTATTTGATGAAATATCATGACTGATTCTTTAATGTCCATAAAATAATGATGAAATATCAATGAAAATAACATTAAGTCTGATCCCTTTCAATTTGATCCCTTATGCTGATATTCACATTTCCAAATTAATGTAAAAAAGAAAACACAGCTTTACCACATATCATTCTTTAAAGTACTTCCTGCTGCCAGTTGGTGGAACTATAACTTTGACTCACAATAGTCACATTCATGTGATCAGCCAATTTCATCCAAATCAGTCAATGTATGCAGAAGTTATAACACACTTCCTGTTTACTTTTTCTCACCATAAATTCATTTCAAGGCCATGGTCAAACCATGTCTTGGCTTAATGCTGACAGAGTTTGGTTGAGATTGTATGAATTCCCTTGGAGGAGTATATCAAATTCCAGAGCATGCATTTTTCAAACAAACTTTAATAGCTAACATCCTGTTGGGCGGAGCTGATGGTATAGAGTGCGAAAGTTGTTCAGGCGATGAGATTTATATATGTATACTGAGATTTATACAAATACTTGCTTCTATGCATCCAAGATATTTAGCTCCCATGCCACTCCCGTGTCCCAGTTTTGGTTCTGCCCTAATGGCCGCAGATTCTGAGCCGTGTCCAAATTTTCAAGAGTTTGAGTACAGTAAGGGCCCCAAAAGCCACCAAAACATTGGGAAAATAATAATAATAATAACCCTTGGGAGAACAAGAACCTTCGCTCTTTCGGGCTTGGGCGCTAATAAAGGCATGTATGCAGCTATTACTTGTATTGTAATAGTAACAAAATAGGCTAATATAGGGCTTCCTATGCTACAACACATTGGACAACAATATTCATTTTTCTTTCCAACTAGCTTACATAACCAGGCAAAAAATTCTGATTGTATTATAATGTAACTTTTTTTTAAACATAACTTTTTTTTAAACGTAATATTGCTCACTTTAAAGGGTCATGAAAGCCCAGAACACATTTTTGAGATGTGAACAGATGTGTACAGGTTGAATGTCACTGAAAAAACTTATAGCACTCATAACATTTTTCAATAAGTGGAAATTGGTTATTTTTGTATTTTTCAGAGGAATTTTTTAAGTCGAAGCTACGTCACAAAATCTGAGAAGTTTGTGGATAGGCTTGCTGGGGAGAATCTACGTCACCTGGTTATCTGCATTTATTCATCAGAAAGAACTCGTTCAGTCCAATCACTGCGCCATACAGTAGTATGCATAAGAGTATAATTGTGGTATTATGTGCAAGATGGAAACAAATGAGTAGGTATTCAGTGTATTACACTCAATCTTATACAAGGCCTAGGCAGGATTTTTTATTTTTTATAAATATAGATGATTGGGCCAAAGTATATTCAATGAACAGCCAGCGATTTTATTATAATTTTCCCAAACTTTGCATAAACCATTTCCACAATGTAGATAAATATACAATGGTCTGATTCAAACCCAACACCATGAACAAAAAAAAAAGAAACAAAAGTAGTTTGGTATCGAGTCCAAAAGTGTAGAACAGGGTCTCAATAGTCCTCCTTTGTGTAATGTTCAGATGTCAGTGAGTAAAGGCCTTTTGTGTTATTTTTCTCTACCTGGGTAGTGTGTGTGTGTGTGTGCTTAGCTCTCAGCTCAACGGATCCGTGTGGAATCACGATGACTCTTTTGAATCGCGAATCAGCCTCTGGCTCGCCATTCAACCGTGCATTCAATCAAGCAGAATCGGCAGTAAAAAAAAAACAATCTGCACAAAATAAGTCACATTAAACACTTCTTAATGTTAACAATTTCTACATCGACATTTAACGCAAAACTTTGCGTTCCCTCGCAAAGATGTTTGCGTTCCCACGCAAAACTTTTGCGTTCCCTCGCAAAGATGTTTGTGTTCCCTCGCAAAGATGTTTGTGTTCGCACGCAAAGACATTATCGTTCCCTTGCAAAACCTGTTGTAAGCTCGGACAAAACCTTCCTGTTTAATGTCCCTCTGGCAGTAGTGTTTATTAAGTCAGCTTGAGTATTAATACACACAAATGATGCGCGGCACATTTAGAGTTTGAACTTGTTTGACTCAAATATAAAGAAATGCGGTCAGTGCTTGAGGAGTTCAGTTAAGTTGGCAATATATTCACATATTCAAGCTTCCCGGATCAATAACTCGCGAATTAAACGTTGTTAAAACACAAATGCAGCTATTTCCAATCAAAGTAACATAGCTCAGTAAAGCTCGAACTTTACTGAACTCCTTAAGCACTGACTGCATTTCTTCATTAAACAGGAAGGTTTTGTCCAAGCTCACAACAGGTTTTGCAAGGGAACGATATATATTTGCGTGCGAACACAAAAGTTTTGCGAGGGAATGCAAATGATTTCTTTAAAAAAAATTTCTCCCATCCCTTTTTTTCCCACCACCATGTCCCTTTAGGGGCTCCGTAGTAAATACACTTTGAAATGAAGAAATATAACAAAATTGAACGTTTACGGCACCTCATACCAACAAGTTGAGCTGGCTTCTTCATCTAAATTTTACATCGAGTGACGCACGCAACACACTGCAGTGTTTAATGACCTCTAGAGGCTAGCCGTAATATTGCAACAAATACACAAGCATTGCATTTGTGGTACACAAATAAAAAGGAGTTACAAAATAAGTTCACTATGACAAAAAAAACTGTACAACTCATGGGGGTTACATATGCATGAGGAAGTATCACTTCTGTTGCTTCAGTCTCATTGCCGATAGCTGTCATTCAGAGACTCTGGTTGTACGTGCTGATTTCCTCAGTGCTACAATACAATAGCCTGTTTCCCTACAACGCGATTGTAACAAAGTTCGTAAATATGGGAAGAAGGAGGCGGGAACCGGCGAACATTCAACGTATTTAATTTTCAAATAAACAAACAATAAAACGAAAGTATAAGGGCGGCAGTTCCTCACGGCGACTGCCGCCCACACAAACCAAATAAAACACAACATAAAATCCAGGCCTGGTCCTCTCTCGTCCTCCACTGTCGTCGCTCCTCCTTTATGCTTCCGGAGCTCCTCCGTGGGAACTCGAGACCGGTGCGCCGAGCACCTGAAGCTCGTTAACTCTCGCGTCACCGGCCTCGCGCCGTTCCCTCACGGCTCTCGCCCGCCCTGCTCGTCACATACCCCCATCGCCCCTCGCAGGCCGGGGGGTACCCGCGAGACTGCGCTTACTCCCCCCCCCGGGGGCCAGTCTCGGCGGCCGCAGCGCATGGGGGTACGGACAGACGAGACGAGAGAAAAGGAGACGGAAGCACAAGGAGCGACAAGGACGAGAGAGTGGAGAGAGGAAAACAAAACAAAAAAAAAATTCTTGGTCCGGCTCCCAGACACACTGCCGCTCGGTCCTCAGCCCGCCGAGAGGCTCTTCCTCGCGGTGCCATGCGATGGCACTGGACGCTCGGTGGACGGCCCGATCCTCCTCCGCCCCCTGGCGGCCGGCGATAACTCCTCCTCATGAGGGCAGCCGGCAGCGAGCCCGCCGTTCCCTGCTCCTCCCCGTTACGGCGGCAGGCAGCAGGCTTCGGCCCCCGGCGAACGGCGGCTCCTCCGCTCCCTCTTGGATGGCCGCCACCCCACCTCGTCCCAGGGACGCGGCAGCGAGCTCTCCGTCCCACCCGTTGCTCAGACGCTCCAGTACCACCGCTTCGGGCAGCCACTCGCGGTCTTCACTCCCGCGCTGCCCGATCTCCGCAGCACTGCGATCCCCCTCAGCAGCGAGGGCTCTTCGACAGCATGTCCCTCCTTCCTCCCGGGTTTCGGCACCAGTGTAACAAAGTTCGTAAATATGGGAAGAAGGAGGCGGGAACCGGCGAACATTCAACGTATTTAATTTTCAAATAAACAAACAATAAAACGAAAGTATAAGGGCGGCAGTTCCTCACGGCGACTGCCGCCCACACAAACCAAATAAAACACAACATAAAATCCAGGCCTGGTCCTCTCTCGTCCTCCACTGTCGTCGCTCCTCCTTTATGCTTCCGGAGCTCCTCCGTGGGAACTCGAGACCGGTGCGCCGAGCACCTGAAGCTCGTTAACTCTCGCGTCACCGGCCTCGCGCCGTTCCCTCACGGCTCTCGCCCGCCCTGCTCGTCACAGCGATCAGAGCTGAACTTTTGTTGCAGGTGGTTTGTTTGTCCCATTACAGTGGAGTTTCTCTCAATATCACATGTTTTGTCAGAACTGGAATTTGAATACGGACACAAGAAAAATACGATTGTCATATGTTGTGTTTGTTCGAATAACACAAATAAAAGTCAGGACTACGATGGACAGTTCTTTTAGTTTTTTATTGTACAAGCACTGAATTACGAACTCCGTTAACACAGGTGTCTCTTTGAACAATTCACTGGCCAACCAATATCTAACCCAGAGTGGCCAACAGCTTCCAACTGATCCAGTTCAGTTTCCAGTTTCTGGCTAATAGAATAGGGAACGGGCCTTGCCTTGTGAAACTTTGGAACAGCGTTCTCATCCAAGGTTATCTTCCCCTTGATGTGTTTCAGAGTTCCAATTCCCAATTGAAATACTGCTGAAGCCCCATCCAGCACTTTTTCCAGTTTCTTTTGCATGCTAGCTGATGCAGGAACTGTGATTTGCAGACTTTTTATGGATTTCCAGTCCAACTGCAACTTTCTTAACCAGTCACGTCCCCAAAGTGCTGGTCCCTCTGTTCGTTCTATGTACAGATCCAACTCACTCTGTTGATTTTTGTATTTACACTCACGGGCATCACTCCTAGTGGAACTATGGGCTCACCAGTATATGTTTTCAGCTTGAGAGGTGATGGCTTTATCGGCGGAACCTGTGTCCAATTCCATTCTAATTGGCTGTCCATTCACTTGAGGTGTAAGCCAGATTGCTTGTTTCAAGTCACTTTTCAAACTGTAGATTTCTAAATTCGCCAACCCTTTATCACTATCTTCATCTGAGTTTTCAGCGACAACATGCACATTCCTACTTTTCTTTTTCTGAACCTTGTACTCTCTCTCTTCTTCACTATATTGTACATCAGATCGACATGCTCTTTGTATGTGTCCAATTTTATTGCTGTAACAAAGTTCGTAAATATGGGAAGAAGGAGGCGGGAACCGGCGAACATTTAACACATTTAATAAAGAAATAAACTTACAATAAAATCAAAAAGTATAAGGGCGGCAGTTCCTCACGGCGACTGCCGCCCACACAAACAAAATAAAACACAACATAACTTCCAGGCCTGGTCCTCTCTCGTCCTTCACTGTCGTCGCTCCTCCTTTATGCTTCCGGAGCTCCTCCGTGGGGACTCGAGACCGGTGCGCCGAGCACCTGAAGCTCGTTAACTCTCGCGTCACCGGCCTCGCGCCGTTCCCTCACGGCTCTCGCCCGCCGTGCTCGTCACATACCCCCATCGCCCCTCGCAGGCCGGGGGGTACCCACGAGGCTGCACCTACTCCCCCGGGGGCCAGTCTCGGCGGCCGCAGCGCATGGGGGTACGGACAGACGAGACGAGAGAAAAGGAGACGGAAGCACAAGGAGCGACAAGGATGAGAGAGTGGAGAGAGGAAAAAAAAAAAAAAAAAATTCTTGGTCCGGCTCCCCGACACACTGCCGCTCGGTCCTCAGCCCGCCGAGAGGCTCTTCCTCGCGGTGCCATGCGATGGCACTGGACGCTCGGTGGACTGCCCGATCCTCCTCCGCCCCCTGGCGGCCGGCGATGGCTCCTCCGCTTGAGGGCAGCCGGCAGCGAGCCCGCGTTCCCTGCTCCTCCCCGCTCCGGCGGCAGGCAGCTGGCCTCGGCGGACGGCGGCTCCTCCCCGTTACGGCGGCAGGCAGCAGGCTTTGGCCCCCGGCGACCGGTTACGGCGGCTCCTCCGCTCCCTCCTGGACGGCCGCCACCCCACCTCGTCCCAGGGGTGCGGCAGCGAGCTTCCCGTCCCACCTATCACTCGAATGCTCCAGTACCACCGCTTCGGGCAGCCACTCGCGGTCTTCACTCCCGCGCTGCCCGATCTCCTCAGCACCGCGATCCCCCTCAGCAGCGAGGGCTCTTCGACAGCATGTCCCTCCTTCCTCCCGGGTTTCGGCACCAGTGTAACAAAGTTTGTAAATATGGGAAGAAGGAGGCGGGAACCGGCGAACATTTAACACATTTAATAAAGAAATAAACTTACAATAAAATCAAAAAGTATAAGTCGCCGTGAGGAACTGCCGCCCACACAAACAAAAATAAACACAACATAACTTCCAGGCCTGGTCCTCTCTCGTCCTTCACTGTCGTCGCTCCTCCTTTATGCTTCCAGAGCTCCTCCGTGGGGACTCGAGACCGGTGCGCCGAGCACCTGAAGCTCGTTAACTCTCGCGTCACTCTCGCCGTGCTCGTCACAATTGCACTTTCTGCATATTTCGGTTTTGAATCTGCAACTGATTTGCTCTGTGTCCACCTCGGTTACAACAGTAATACAGTTAAACTTTCTGCATTGTCTTCTTAGGTATACTTGCAGTGGCCAGCTTATTTACAGACATTTTTACTCCTGATCGCAGCTCGACTGTGTCTCTGGCAGCCGTTTCCATGGCGACAGCAATTTCAACTGCACGTTTGAATGTTAGATCTGCCTCAGAGAGCAGTCTCTTCTGTATACTCTCTTGAGAAGTGCCACAGCCTATATGATCTCTCAGTGCATCATTCAGTCCATCCCCAAACTGACAGTGTTCTTACAACTTCTTTAATTCTTTAATTAATAACAAAAATAAAAGTAAGGACTACGATGGGCAGTTCTTATTTAAGTTTTTTACTGTGCAAACACTGAATCATGAGCTGTGTCTGAAACCGCCCACTCGTTCACTCATTCACTAACCCCTATATAGTGCATGACAGTTGAGTGCACTATATCAGCAAAGAGTGAACGAAAATGAGTATATAGTGGATAGGGAGTGGTTTCAGACACAGCTATGAACTCTGTTAACACAGGTGTCTCTGTGCTTAACAGACTTTAACAGATGTCAAATGGACCAAATATAAACTATGTATATATTCTTTCTGTGTTAAACTATGTGTGGTTTATCATGAGACTGTAATGCTCGTAAACGTAATGAAAATACTATTAGTCCGTTTCCAATTTTTCCAAATTTCTCCATTGTGCTTGGGAGTTTGTTGAAGAGGGTTGAGAACATGACATGACATTTTAATATTTGTACCGTAAAGTTGTGCAGTTTTGGCGGATTTATGGTGCGCAAGGGAAACTTTTGCATGCTCAAGAGAAACGTGTTACATTTTATGTGTGCACAGCTGGCATTTTACTATTAAGACAACTAGAGTATGGATGCACATGAATTAATATTTAATATTTATTTATATTAATATTTCGTTAGGGCAGTATATCTTTAATATCATGGCCTTGTGTCCGCTTTAACTCGTCATCTGTGACAGCGAGAAACCACGCCATGAAATGGGCTGATGGCGCAATATGGCGGAACGCATTGGGCAGGGCTGATAAAAAGTGCTCAAATGTTGGAGTTTGTTTGAGCACTTTGTTTAGTATGAGGATGAATCCAGCTACTTATCCGTGTGTCATTTTTAAGTGTGTGCTTCTGTTTATATCTGTCCTTTATGTCTGTGGCTCTGCTTGCAGTAAGCGATTTTAGAATTGAATGAAAAATAGTATTTCTCTGCCACCTGTTAGAATGCATAAATATACGATCCTAAGGATGCGCTATCTACACTAAAATATTGCACTATTCAGAAACAGGTGCAGTTATTTTTCTGAATGTTCTTTTTCCTGTTGATTGAAATAAACTATGCTTGGTAATATTATTTTTAATATGAGAGAAATCATTACATACCACTGCTACTGCAGTTAATTGTTTTTTGTTTTTTTGTTTTTTGCAGAACAAAGTGAATAAAACAGTTTAACCAAATTGTAATGTGTGAGCATGTGAAAATTTCTCACAAGCATGAGATAAGCCCCCCAACATACACTGAAGCAGTCTTGAAGTTAATGAGATTAAGTGATTAATTGAGTGATGATTGAGCATTAGTAAAATCAACTTCAAATAAAAGAAGACTATGTGTGTTTGACCGCACAGACCAATTGTTGTCTGACTTGAAGCAGTACATGCCGATTAAAAATATTGTCCGACTTGTGACAGTGTCAACGCCATGTCACTGTGACATATGCCATCAAAGTACAGTGAAAGCGATTAGAGAGGAGATGGCTGACTCAGCCGGTGCAGTTTTTCCAGAATGACTACACAAGCGCTGATGAAAACGCATCTGTTCCACTATTAGCCGAGTTCACTGATGAGAACAATGACTTTTTTTTTTTCTTTTCATGTAACAATAATGACATGTTTTGTCATGTTTATCAAAATAACACAAAAATATACAGATCCACTTTATTAGAATTTGAATAGTATAGGCTTATGTTGAACTGCATTTTTGTACAGATGGCTCTCTACTAAGCAGTACATAAAGTGTTTCTGTTTGCTTCATGAAAACATCTGAAACATCTTTGTATTTAACAGATATTTCATTTAATACACTTTGTCTGTGATAAAGTACATCACTATGGGAAGCAGAAAGCCTGACTTGACGGCTACATTTTCTATTCCACCGCCAATTTTCAAGCGGTAACTCTCACCTATTAGTCTGCGCAGTGCGAAGTCGAACACACCTATTCAGTCTCTCAAGATCTCTGCAGAAGATGACTAAACAACTCTAAAAACAGCATTACCAGCTTCACTCATTACTAACCAGATTGATTTTATTTCTGTCATATATCTTTAAAAGTTTTAATTTAGAATCAATAGAGGTTTAAATGTTGATTTTTTGTTAATGCGTGTTTCATTTGATGTCCCCATTGTAGTTGTCATTGTTTTAGTTGAGCTCTTGGTCCTCATATTTTTTCTGTGAATTTTTATTTGGTGTCTGTATCTGTTTTTTTGTTATAACAAAGATAAGTAAGTTAAGATCATTTGAGGTCAGATGTTGTCTGCTCCTTGTTGATGATAACAAAATATCATGAAAGTTTTTTTTATTTTTATTTTTTTACCTTTACTTATATAGCGCTTTTTACAATGCAAATTGTGGCAAAGCAGCTATACAGTAATAATTGGCAAATAATTTTTGGCTGCACAGCAGCTCCCAAAGAAAATGGTGTCATTGTCCATCTTATTCTATATATTATTGATTCATTCCGTTGCAAAGATCAGTAGTTATTAGTCTAGTTAATTTATGTACATCAGCACTGGAGAAAACAGTGATGTAATTGTCCAGCTCAGCTCATACTCAACACATACAACGGCCCCAATGCAGGCATACTAAAAACACTGCTGAATATCAAACAAGTGTCCCCTTTTAATGATCCCACCTAAAATCTCTTAAGTGTTTATTTTATTTATTTATTTTTTTTTTGTCTCACCAACCCCATGTGAAACTGCAATGTGAGATCAAATAGCATTAAAACAATATATTCAGATATTCTGAAAGGGAATAAAAAAGTGCACAAAATGTTTTGAGTTACTGGATCTTTTAGACAAACAGACATCAAGATTCTGCATCTGAATCTGAACAAAAAAAAAGCTTCATGCTGCAATGCATTATTGGTACAAAACTCATCCTTGACTCCCAGCATGCATTGCAGCATTAATAAATTATGCAATAAATTGTCTTACTGTTTTTGCTTTTATTTTTGCTGTTTTTTGTAAGCTTGCTTAGTAATATTCAGAGGTGACCTGTTTATCTGAATTTTATATACATATATTGAGTATTGTTGATTGTCACCATTGTTGATGTTTGTATGATGAGTGTTGATGTCTATATATACAAAAACCTTTAAAACACTTTTGAACAAAAGATGTCCTTTTTGAGATGATTGCTTTTCATGCTGTTTAACAGAAATGTTTCTATCATAAATGGTATATTTGTTTAATAGAACCTTTGTTCAGATTGTTGTAATATTTAAACAGAAAAGCTAGTGAATTTAGCCACTTTAAGACAATTGCTTGAATGTCTCAAGAGCAATCATTGATCTATTTCGTTATCAATGCACAAGTGCTCTCAGTAATAAACATTGCAAGTGATGAAAGAGAATTGATTTACAAATAGAGTCAAGAGCCCAGCAAGCAAACACTGCTCAACATATTGTGATTCAAATAAACAATTTTAATTAAAACATTAACATTAACTAAACCTCTTAATGTTAGTAACCTCTGAATAACTTCTGTTTATTCTCAATGAGAACTTCTGTAAATGTATAATAGAAATAAAGATAAAATGGTTAGTAATAAGTGAAGCTGGTAATGCTGTTTTTGGAGTTTTATCTTCTGCTCAAATATGTCCCAAGCAGTTCCAAACCTGTATCAATTTCTCTGTTCTGTTGAACATAAAGGAAGATATTTTGAAGAATCTTTGTAACCAGACATTTGTGGGCCACCATTGACTTCCATAGTATGGAAAAAAATACTATGGAAGACAATGGTGCTCCACAACTGACATTCTTCAGAATATCTTCTTTTGTGTTCAGCAGTTCAATTGACCCTTCGCAAAGACCCGCCCCCTTTAGTTACTGTCGCTTTTTCTGACAAGCCATGCGCTCTCACACCACACATGTTCTCATGCAGTGAAAAATACATCCCAGAGCAAAGAAGACACTGACATCGCATCAACAGATATATCAAACAGTTTCATATTTAATATATTGTAATTTTTCAAAGAAGTTTAAACAATAAATAATAGTAGCTCTTTAATGGATTGTGACAGATTGCTCTAGCTTCCTCAATCGGCTTGTGAAACAACCATCTTTTCATACTAGTCCATTCATATTTATTTGATACTATAAATGAACATCAGAAGGAATGTTGTTTCAAGCACGGAAAGACGTGAGTACAAACAGTTTTTGACAAAAAAAGTTCAAGTTCACCATTGTTAATCTACTAACTCCCCTGACTGCTTTGTTAGACAAAATAGCGGATTCGGGGTTATGATTGGTCAGATCACCTGTCAATCAAACTGTTTGCGAAGGGTCAGTTCATACAAGTTTGGAACAACTTGGGGGTGAGTACAATAATGATAGAATTTTAATTTTGGGGTGAACTGTCCCTTTAACACTGTAGATTGGACTGAGTAGTGTTCACTGAGGATTTTGCTGTGTGTTGTAAATTTAAGTATTTATCCAAATGTACAAAAAAAAGTACAAAAGCTGTCACTGAGACCCATTGCGTGTAAAACTTAGGTAATATGTACTTTCTTGGTACCATTGTAGGCCTACATTTCAGTTACTAAGCACTTGTTACGTATAAAGGTACAGTGGGTACGGAAAGTATTCAGAACCGTTAAATTTTTCACTCTTTGTTATATTGCAGCCATTTGCTAAAAATCATTTAGTTCATTTTTTTCTGAATACTTAGTGTAACTGGTCTGTTTTCTGCGATGTGTTTTGTCTGTGTTGTGTGACGAACTGGACAGCAAACGGCAGTTTCGCTGATCTTTTATTCTTCTCTCGTGCATCTGATATAAAATACATAAAAGTAGCCTCTTAGTCTGAGAGTCGCCTTTATTTTCTCTATAAAACAAATGTGATATACACTTGTCACATGTGTTCTCATTTACACATTTAGGCCCAAATGTAAAGATAACAAAAATGGGGTGAAATGACAAAAATAACCACAAAGACAGACAAAATAACACCATACCCATTAATTGGAGTGAAAATATAGTCATAAAAGCAATAATTGAAATATAGATTAAAAAAGATTATCAGGAGCCCAAAATAACCTCACCTCTCTCGTGCATCAACAATACAAAGAGGAAGAGGAGGAGACAGGACAGGAAATCATGCTGACGTATGTCATCACCACAATTAAAGGGGAAAGTGCTCTCATTCCAATCAGGCAGTTATGTCAGGTGTATGTAAATGAACAATTTTGTGTGAATTCTAATAAAGGTATATATTTAACAGTAAACTTTCTGTACCCGTTACATTAGGTCCATGTGATATTTCAGTTTTTCTTTTTTATTAAATGTCAAGAATTCTGTGTTTTTCTCCCAATATGGGGTGCTGTGTGTACATTAATGAAGAAAAAAATGAACTAAAATGATTTTAGCAAATGGCTGCAATATAACAAAGAGTGAAAAATTTAAGGGGGTCTGAATACTTTCCATACCCACTGTATACATTTAGAAAGGGTATCGCTCCAGTGACAGCTTTTGTACTTTTTTTTTCTGAGACTGTGTTGTCTTTTAATAATGTTGTATTATTTTTATCATTTACACAACCCCATAATCCTTTGCCTGGACTCATCAGCACTTATTGTTCCCTTTCGAGTCGGTTTCTCGACACTGCATCACCGAAGGTGGGGTTATCCCTTCCTTCCTCAAATCTATGAAGCCTTATGAAATACCGTGGGCCGTCTGCCCTCTATAACTGTGGTGGACCTTAAGGACCCCGGTGATGAGTTCATGCCAACTAGTGTCTGCATTTATTTCACCCAACACTTCAGGAACTATACTGTGTTACCTACCCTGCTTCAGAGCAGCGCGGAGCCGCAGTCGGTACCTATTATGTCCCAGTGTCAAAGGGTTGTGGCATTTCAAAGCCTGCCGCACACGACACCGAGCAGCTATAAGACAGAAAGACAGTTTATCCTCATAAGCCTGGCTCGTCATGCTCTTCCCCCGTCGGAGAGCTGCGAGCTGAGCGTGGAGACTGCAGCTAGGGTCTTCATGTCGGTACAAGTCCCACATGGCCCTTCATCATCTATATGTGCATCATTCACATGTTAAGCAGCCCCTTGGCTCGGAGGCATGGCCTACTGTGTACAGAAAGCACTCACACAATAAACAGCCCCTGTCTCAGGACGGCAGTCTATCATGTACTTATGGTACTTATGGGTTATTTTATGTGCATTACTGTAGTACACATTCATTGTGTAAAAGCACAGACAAGGATCCACCATCATTGTAACTGACTGGGTGATGGGCACCAGTACTGCTGCCTTCGCGATTTGTGTGCACAGTGTTTTACCATGCTTGTATTATGTTCACATCAGCACCGGTGTTGCCGCTGCAGTGGACATCAGTACTAGTTGCTAGCATGACTTTCACCATTGACTGCACAACATAGTCAGGCTTGCCACTGTTGTGGCAGAAATTTAACTTGTACTACATAAGAGACAAACTCAGTGAAAATTGTCTTAATAAGAATTTATTCCTTGCAAGGAAGGTCAGACAGTCATACAGAACACAGGTTACTGCAGAATGCGTCCTAGAAGGACGGGTTTCCTTAGCTTTTATACCCCCCCCCCCCCCCCCCCACCCCCCTGCGCCCTTCAAGGTTACAACTCTTAACATCAGTACTTTTCCACACATGGTAAAAAGAAAAGACACTGTACCATGACAAAAGGCCTATATTTAAGACAGGACTAATCATTAACTTCATGCTCAATCATTCACTATGGTTAAGTATAAATCTTAATAAACACAAGAAAACATAAAATATAGAACAAATTTAAGTTCTTACATCACATCTATACTCTTTATCCATATAAATGATCCCTCTCTTAAATTTGTGAAAGACGTAAGATAAAACGCTAAGGCTATTTTGTGGGGATAGACCCTAATGTAAGCAAGCATAAAGATAAACAGACATAGACGGACTTACTCCTGGATCTAATACCCTTAGTTTCAAGCACATTTCATTGTAATTTCCCCTACTGGTCATTTGTTTGTCAATTTTGGCCAATACGTCTTATCGTCAAATTCATTGATCACCAAACAAGTACATACTTATCCTCTGGAAGCCGGGCTAAACGAGTAAACACTGTTACTGCATTCCTGGCATGGGCCAGACCCTCAGTCACCTCTCAGACAATAAGTACAGACATTGCTCGTAATCATAAATTCCACGATGTACACTATACCCTGATTTTTACAAAAATATCCTTTCCAATTCATCGTATTATACAAGAAGATGGATTCTAAATCCACTCCTTTCACTATACTCCTTTTAGATCCTGTTTATGATTCAAAACAATTGTGATCTAACTCAATATAAACAACAAAAGATAAGTAATACCCATGATAATTCATCTAATTACTTTAAATCTCTATAAAAAATCATCCCCTATACTTTTTTTATATTTCTGTAAATCACATGTTCTTGGAGTCATTATCTATAATTTTACTTCAACTTGTATTCGTTCATCCCCTATAAAACTTACTTTTTTATCTTTCCTTCAAAAGCAGTTATTTAAGACTTCAATTTTATGACCTTATCTTCACCCAAGTCAGAAACATATCTTCAATTTAAACATGTGTTTTAAACATTTGAAGTGACTCATTAGACTTCACCAGTCTCTGTACTGAGCTGGATACACACTGAAAAATGCATAGTAAACACATCAACATCAGTAATCCTACTACTACAATTGGTAAAACAGTTTTACATAACCAATATTCCCACAAATTTGTCAACCTTTCAATCCATTAGTTGTTAACCTTTTCAGGCGCTTTTACGGCCTTTCTCAATTTAACATGTTCTCCCTGAAATCTGGAATATGGAAACAACAACATTCAATATCATTCAAACTCCCTCTCCTCCTGGGATGTAGATGGGACTTTTCTTCAGCGACTGACTTGGATCCAAGTGGCCATTTCAGCTACCTTCATGGCCCTGTGAATAGTCAGAAGCACCTGGAATGGTCCCAGCCACCTTTTTGCTTTTCATAATCTTTTCCAGATGTCGTACCACCAAGAAATCTCCTGGTTTGATGTCGTCCAATAGGATTTCAGCTTTCCCCTGAGCGGCTTTTACCTGCGTATAGACATTAGACACCACAGAAGACATCTCTTTTTGCAATAACTCAACATGTCATTCTCACACAACCCTGTTGATGGCAGCTGTTGTTTACCCCCTTCTATTCCCATGAATGGTGGTCTACTAAAGAGAATCTTGAATGGTTCAAATTCACCCTAAATCTTTTTTTCTCATTCTCATGTGCATTAGAACAACTGAAAACAGCCTACCTCATGTGAATCCAGTTTCCTCACAGCACTTATTTTCATTTCATTTTTCATCATTTAGCAGACACTTTTATCCAAAGCGACTTACAAGGGGAGCAATTAGGGATTAGTTGCCTTGCTCAAGGGCACTTTAGTCATGGTATCGAAGGTGGAGAGAGTGCTGTTTATTCACAATCCCCACTTTCAATTCTTGCTAGCGTGGGAATCAAACCAACAACCTTCTGATTACAAGCCCGACTCCCTCACCACTAGGCCACAACTACCCCAACTTATCCAATGTATTTATTTTTTTATCTCAAAATTTTGACGTTCTACCATCCCACCTGTTTCATCGGCTCATTGACAAAATGTGTTCCATTGTCAGAACTGATTTTCCATGGAGTTCCCCATCTTTGGACTATTTCAGTCAGTAGAGCCTTTGCTGCTGCTGCTGAGTCCTGCTTTTACACTGGGAAACTTCCACCCATTTAGACCACATGTCAACCATCACCAAGCAGTACCTCTTCCCTTCACTAGGGCATAAGGACCTGCTGGCGCTGGCTGAGATGTTTGAGGCATTTTTATACCTTTTGCCACATTGTGGGTAGTGCAAATTACTCGTTTTTCACAAAAATCTTCATTACAAAAATTTGACAAATATCGTGAACCCCTTTGTAAACCACAATTCTTTCACCTTTTCAATCAACCATTCCCCCTTTTGATGCTGGCTTTTCCCATGCATTGTCTTAAAGTAATGAGGAAAAAAGTGTCGAGGTAAACAAGGCTTGCCATCACAGCTCATCCACACCATTTTCCAGTTTTCAGCCAGAATGCTTCCACGCGTTTTTCTCCACCCCTAGGGCAAAAGTCTGCATACTCTGTAAAGAAGATGAAACGTCAGGGTTATTCTCAGTACACTCAGTTTCTTTTTTCTGCCGCGCTGCCACAGCCTTCCCAGCCGCGTCTGCTCTCACGTTTTCCTGTTGACACAAAAATGTTATCCTTTTCGTTCGCTGCGCTTTTTCAAATGGCTATCTACAATCTACAATCAACAATCAACAAAATATCATCCAAAAGGCCTGGTATTGGGCGCCCACCTGTCTTCAAAAAAAAATTTCTTTGTTTAATAATTAGACGGTAATGAGCCAGAAGTCACAACTTCAAATTCGGTCATCACAGCAGAACCGACCTTGTTTTGGCCTGTTTGTGGATCTCTGAAAGCCAAACCATCCACAAAGAGGACCTTCTCACAGTTTTCGAACGGCGTATCTAAAAGGTCAGGTCGCAGTGTACAGACAATTTCAAATTTGGTCAAACAATGTTCCTCGCCATCCTCCTCCTTCGGAAGGAGGGTGGCAGGATTCAAGACTAAACAACGCTTAACAATAATATCCTTGCAATATCAAGCGAGATATTGTGGCTTCGTAGCCATCGAGCTGTAGATAAATTCAATATTTTCTGTTCCTGCAACATCATGGACACTGCGTGTGGAATCATCAACGTCAGGTCAGAGTACCCTCCAAATTCCTTATGCGCCATTACGGCCTTTCCAGCAGACGCGACTGCCCTCAGACAATGTGGCAGACCTGCTGCTATTGAGTCTAATTTACTTGAAAAAATTGACACAGGTTGCAGTTGGTCACCATGATGTTGCAACAACAGAAGTCATAAACCTATTTTTTCTCATCTACCATCTGAACAAAAGGTTTTGTTGGTACCACTTTTATAACTCGGACCCTTTGGTCAGACATAGGCTTATTATTACGGATTATGACCTTACCCAAAAATTTAACTTGTTGTTTCACAAACTGCAGTTTCGACAAGCTGACCTTGTAACCCTCCTGAGCCAAGTGCTTCAGGAGAGTCACAGTGTCAGTTACACACATAGACTCATCACAAACACACACACACAAATCATCACATACTGAAGCAGAGCTGTTCCAGCTGTCAGGGTCAGAGGTTCCAGGCTCCTTCTCAATACCTTATTATAAATTGTCGGAGACTCACAATATCTCTGACAAAGTCTTGTAAATGTATATATAACTTTTCCCATTAAATTTGAATACAAACCAGAATTCACTAGCTCTACCCATTGGCACACTGAAAAATGCGTTAGCCAAATCTATCTCTAAATAAAATGTTTCATCTTGTGTACTTTTGACAAGATTGTGTATGAATTTGGAACAGTAGGAGCCCTGTTTGCCTGACAGCTGCATTCACTACCATGTTTCTTCTCTTTTTCACAGGAAAAACAGCAGAATCATTGCATGGCCTAATGATACCCTACTCAAAAACTGGTGTGATATCCAGTATTGCCTCTGTTTTGAGAGGATACTACTCTTGACACAGACTGTAATCTGATTTTAGTGTGATTACAACCGGCGCACACTCCTTAATCAATCCCACATCGTAGGTGTGCTTTAGCCCATAACTCAGGGACCACCTCTGCCAAGGCAGTGTCTGAAGCACAAATATCTGCCAAGCAATAAGTCTCCTCTTTGTGACATTGTCAATTGCATTTATAACTCTTTCCACCTCAATTTCATGTTTGCACTCTGACATAAATGCCCCTAATCTCTCCCTGTACTTTAAATCATCCTTTTCTCTCCCTCCAAACTGTTGCTTCAACACATTTTCTCACAAACTTCCCTACTTCAGCCTTGGAAACAGATAAGTGAGGCACAGTTTCTCCCCCTAATAGATAAAATAAAACCTCTTTTTCTGTTGGATCGAAGCCGCACACACATTCTCTGTCCAATACAATTTGTCAAACTTCAATGTCTCTCTCCTTTCCCCTTTGAACCAGTCAAATGTCTTTTATCTTCAGTTGATTTCATCGAAGGCTTTGACTGAAGTCAGTTGTAGCTCTTGTGTTTCTCTGTCCTTCAGTGATTCTGCTTGTTAACAGCAGGTGTTCATCATTAATGTTCAATCATCACTTAATGATCTCATTAACTCTGACACTGCTTCAATGGTACTTTTAACTCAGTAGTGTGCACACACATGACCACTAAACAGTGTTCATTAACCTGGGCATTTTTCTGTGAACTATTACATAAATCTGACCTATTTCATTTACATATGACTGACAAATATGAATCACATCAAGTTTATTAGTTTGTTTATGGCTTGCTTAAGTTGGGGACACTTGCTTGATATTCAGCAGTGTTTTTGATATGCCTGCATTGGCGCCGTTGTATACAAACTGAGCTGAGCCGGACGATTACGTCACTGTTTTCTGCAGTGCTGATATACATAAATTAACTAGACTAATAACTATTGATATTTGCAACGGAATGAATCAATAATATATAGAATAAGCTGCACAATGACACCATTTTCTTATTAATGTAAAGCTGCTTTGCCACAATTTGCATTGTAAAAAGCACTATATAAATAAAGATGACTTGACTTGACTTGACTTTATGTTAAAAATATGTAATCCAAATGGATGGAAAATTGGTATGTAATTAAATTACATAAAACTTATGTTTAGACTGAAATATTTTTTTGAGTGCATGATACTCTAGCTTTCCTATATTTTGCATGCATTTCTGGTCATACAATTTTCTTATTTGACAGAACAGCGGTGTATCAAATTTTGCAAGTTTGCTCTGGGACTTCCCCATTTTGATTTAGCTCTCTCTGTGGCCCTAGTTCGTCTCGTCTAATAATCTATTGGATGTAATGACTAAGACAAATCAGACACGATTATTTGTCATACTTAACAAATAATCTTTAAAAACTCACTCTGAGGTCTGAAACCCTCCCCCATGGACACCATCTGATAGGGTTTTACGACAGTAAAGAATGTGCAGAGAATGTGACTCTGACTTCATTCTTGTTGAGAAGGACAAATAAACCGTTTTAATCCTATATATTCTATATATAACCACTCGAGAAATGTATAAACGTGTATCCAATTTTTCCCTCTCATAATTTTCCTTTCATAGGGTTCGACCTATGTATTAATTCTCTTATTTGAACTTTTTGTATTAATACTTAGGAGTTGTATATTATGACTAACTATAATCACATGGGTAGCACGTTTGGACTCTCTGGACTCCAATCTTCGCTCCCAATCTGTTAATTTACATTACATTTTGTTAACTCTGACACATCAAGTATAATAAGAATCTAGAAGGTTCTTCTCTCATCCATCCAATATGATGTCTTATGCAAATATATTGCTAGAGAACAAAGGGTCGTAAAAGTTCCCTCCGAAGGAACAAATCCTTATTGGCTCAGTCACCTCCAGAGGGTGTGACATCTTCACACTTTAAAAATCACAGATCACAAGATCAACCCTCTCTTCTTCCTCTGGTACTGAGGAAACGCTGTGAAGATGACGCTGAGCTAGAAGTTCTGAAGACCCCCAAGTTTGTGCCAGGCTTTCCATTCACCAAAGATCCTCTGAATCCAACTGGTTCTCTCTCATCAAGACAACATTAACGAGTTCAACGGAGCCTCCACAAATTGCATCAGGACAGTTTAATTCAAATGGTCGAGACATGCAAGTATCACACGTAGTCTCATTATTTGATACATCAAGTATCCTTGCCTCTTTTAAAGATGGGTGTGTTAGAACTAAACTGATGGTTTGCTCAAGGCTGTTGATCTGTTGACTTTCAAACAATGTTATAACTTGCTTTCCTGTATTCTGCATCAGCTCTCTTTTTCTCTTGGTACACTGTATGCATGTATGTATGTGTGTGAATGTTAGAGTAGTTTAAGTGTTCAGTCTAGTTAATAAAGTCTTGTGCATGTCACATGCGAAGTTGTCTGTGTTTCATGCTCATATATACGGGAGTCCCTAATCATGCAGATTTTGACTACATGCTCTAAGTAGTACTGTAGAGTAAGAATGTCATTTCCCATAACCAGGAAATGAACATTTCTTAGAATTAATAAACAATTAACCAAGTGTCCACTGGACAAACAGGTTAATTGACTGTAAAATTGATTTTACTACGTTAAGTTAATTCTATTAACTGATCCAAATATTTATAATTATTTATAATAAGTTATAATTAATTATTCATATTTCTTTTGAGCTAAATTTGCTACATGGACGTCTCCAAATAGATCTGCGCTCACACAGTTCAAAATATTGTTTCTTTTCACAAAAATTTAACCGTGCTATGTGATATCTTTTAGTCTCATGGTGTAATATCTTTTAATTATGCTGCGTAATATCTTTTAATTTCGCTTCCACAATCTGTGTGATATCTTTTAATCATGCTGCGTAATATCTTTTAATTTCGCTTCCTCAACCTGTTTGATATCTTTCAATCCAACTTCAATTTAAAAATTAAATTTCAAACCTTTAATTTTCTATGAAATTTTGATATGTCTCTTACCAGTAAATCTTTAATGCCACCTGGATTCTTTTCTAATTCCAGTGGTGTCCCCTCTGGGCCCCGGCGGCCGGCCCCTCGTCCCTCAAACTTTGTTCGGGGTAGGGCTGTGACTCAGAGTTCAGGATGATCAGTCACCGTCTGCTCTCGGGTCCAGAAGGCACATCTGAGGAATCCTCACTTCTGACACCAATTGTTGTGGCAGAAATTTAACTCGTACTACGTAAGAGACAAACTCAGTGAAATTTGTCTTTATAAGAATTTATTCCTTGCAAGGAAGGTCAGACAGTCATACAGAAACACAGGTTACTGCAGAGTGCGACCTAGAAGGACGGGTTTCCTCAGCTTTTATACACCCCCCCGCCCCGCCCCGCGCCCTTCAAGGTTACAACTCTTAACATCAGTACTTTTCCACACTTGGTAAAAAGAAAAGACACTGTACCATGACAAAAGGCCTATCCCTAAGACAGGATGACCTTTTAGGCCTCAGGTCATAAATCAATGATTAAGCTTATAGAAGAACCCCTAATACTAAAATTTCTACTACACCACCAGTTGCAACATTATGCGTAGTGTCTGTTTGCTCAGCCTCACGCTATGGATGTCTCTTGTCTGGTTTTGACGTTGCTAGGCGATAGTGCTTTGTCTGTCCATATGCCTGGAGTGTGGAAGCACTGCTGTGGATTTAGCCTAGAGACAAGTGTGTCGTGCTGGCCGTGAGTGTGTGGTTAATCCAGGATGCAGGTGAGACCACTGCCCTTTACTAAGGCTTTTAAGGATTTGAGGAAGGAAGGGATAACCCCATAGCGCCACTTTCGGTGACGCAGTGTCGAGAGACCGACTCAAAAGGGAACCGAGGATACGTTAGGTAACCAGGGACGTTTTCAGCTGAATCTCATTAGTCTCATTAACCCACCTTATATAAATCTAGTTCACACAATCACTTCTTGCTAGGTCTTGAAATGGTTTCTACCTCATTTCTGGGCACTACCTTGGTTTTTTGTGTTCTGATTGATATTTTTGGATATCCTATTTTTGACTTTGATTTTGGAATATCCTTATAATAAAAACTGCATTTAGATCCCCAACATTCGTGTCAGTTTGTTACAGTTTCTGACTGTTAAAGGAGAGTAATTATTCAAATTAAGTGCTATTCCATGTGTTTTCCTCAATAATAATATAGAGGGAGATGTTGTGTTTGTGTTTTAAGTTGTATTACGAGTGTGTGCTGTTGTTAACTTGCTATATAAGAAACATATAGTATGTTCCTATATATGTATTTGTACTGTTCGAGTAAATATATGTTCAATATATTTGTAGGTATGCATGAAATTATCCATTATGATATATAAGTAAATATATCGTCACATATTTTCACAATATATTATTCTGTGTATTTTGTAATATACCGTTTAATCATTTTAAACATTGATCAATCATGTATTAGGAAAATTGTGTTGTCTTTTTTTATTTTTTTTTTGCTTAAGGGATGTGTGGTTCATGTCTGTAGTCCAGATCTGGACTAATTTGCTATGTGTGGGCCGAGGGAAACTGGTTATGTGGTATGGAGCTTGACCAGACAATAATTGCTCTGTGGGTCCTGATTGGAACCTCTTGAGATCCCACACGTGCTTTGTAAGCTCTTTGTGGTCTATGGCTTTAGCAATAAAATGTGACCATAGAATATGCTAAGAAAATCCTACAGAAACTTATTCAGGGTTAATTATCATCATGATGACCGGAGGATTACAATTACTTTTCAGTAAGAGTTTAAATGTGATTGGCTAATTCCAAACATAGTTCCGTGCCCCACTACAAAAGGATCTGCACACTTATGCAATCTGGCAATTTTTTCACTTTTTTCATTTGTTACATGAATTTTGTTGGTTTCAGTGTTGCATTTAAGGTGAAAAAGATCTGACATGTTTTTTTACTTCTCAAAAAGCTGCACTTTTTCCTGCCAAAGGAATGTGTTGACTTTTTATACCCACTGCATACATATATAAATAGGCAGAACGAATAAATATTGTCTTATAAAAAAATATATTGGAAAAAGGTAATTCCTGGTTGCTGTGGCCTCTTTCAGAAGGATAATGTGCCTTGCCACAAAGCAAAAAATGGTTCAGGAATGCTTTGAGGAGCATCTGTGGTATGTACTGAACAAAAAAGTTCTACAAGTGGGATCCAATCGAGCATCTGTGGGATGTACTGAAGAAACAAGTCCTATCCATGGCCCCACCTCACAACTTTCAGGAATTAAAGGATCTGCTGCGGACATCTTGGTGCCAGATTCCACAGCACACCTTCTAGGGTCTAGTGGAGTCAATGCCTTGACGGGTCAGGGTTGTTTTCGCAGCCTATTTATTTATATATATATATATATATATATATATATATATATATATATATATATATATTGTGCAAATATAATACAATATATTGAATAATACATAAGGAATTGCTGCTTTCATATATTGAAAAAATGTGACAATGCATTTACTTATAAATCATAATGTATGTAATTTTATAGTCAGTATTACACTTCGTAACATATATATACATATGTACATGTGATTAGATATGGTACTGCTTGACTGCTTGGATATAAATATATAGAACATATATTTACTCATGCAATATATACATATAAAGAAATACATGATGTAATATATTTCTGATATTCCATAATTACTTAAATGTTTCATATTTTCTTATATAGCTAGTTAACAATAGCACAAGCACACCTGCATGTACTAAAGAATTTAGCAAAGAGACTAGCACTGTGCTGAAAAGTGCACAGCCATTACTTTTTAAAACATATAGTCTTAAGTGTGTTGCTAATTGCTACTGGATGCAGCATGCCTGAGGCTCTTAGCATCCCACGTCAGAAACCTCCACGGAGTAGTTCATCCCCTCCAGCACTGTACCTAATGGCTTATGCACACATATGATCAGTTTGCAGTGCAAATATGTGGTATTCATTTGTTTTGCCCATGTTAACAAGTTAGAGCATTCACACTGCACACAGATGCGGTTTGGCCATGCATTGCAGGATCAGTGCAGATGCAGCAGTATAACAATCATTTCTGACACAAGCCTATTTTTACTGCGCTGCACATGCAGATTTAAAGTGAGAGCGCATTGTTCATGGTCACAATTAACATTGATGAACATATTTATTAAATGTTGTAGCAAATTTAGATTAAAAGAAATATGAATAATTAATTATAACACACCCTTCTTTAAAAGGGGTAAGGATACTTGATGTATCAAATAATGAGACTAAGTGTGATACTTGCATGTCTCGCCCATTTGAATTAAACTGTCCTGATGCAATTTGTGGAGGCTCCGTTGATCTTGTTGATGTTGTCTTGATGAGAGAGAACCAGTTGGATTCAGAGGATCTTTGGTGAATGGAAAGACAAGGCCACAGCCTGGCACAAACTTGGGGGTCTTCAGAACTTCTAGCTCAGTGTCATCTTCACAACAGCTTTTCCTCAGTACCAGAAGAAGAAGAGAGGGTTGATCTTGTGATCTGTGATTTTTAAAGTGTGAAGATGTCACACCCTCTGGAGGTGACTGAGCCAATAAGGATTTGTTCCTTCGGAGGGAACTTTTAGGACTCTTTGTTCTCTAGCAAGATATTTGCATAAGACATCATATTGGATGGATGAGAGAAGAACCTTCTAGATTCTTATTATACTTGATGTGTCACAGTTAACAAAATGTAATGTAAATTAACAGATTGGAGCGAAGATTGGAGTCCAGAGAGTCCAAACGTGCTACCCATGTGATTATAGTTAGTCATAATATGCAACTCCTAAGCATTAATACAAAAAGTTCAACAAAGAGAATTAATACATAGGTCAAACCCTATGAAAGGAAAATTATGAGAGGGAAAAAGTGGATACACGTTTATACATTTCTCAAGTGGTTATATATAGAATATATAGGATTAAAACGGTTTATTTGTCCTTCTCAACAAGAATGAAGTCAGAGTCACATTCTCTGCACATTCTTTACGGTCGTAAAACCCTATCAGATGGTGTCCATGGGGGAGGGTTCCAGACCTCAGAGTGAGTTTTTAAAGATTATTTGTTAAGTATGACAAATAATCGTGTCTGATTTGTCTCAGTCGTTACAATGTTTTGTATGCATGTAAAACTAATGTAAGCATTCCACATTTTAATTGCATCATTTGTCATGACGCAATACTGAATTGTGCGGACATCAATTGGTGGTCATACTGATCATGCACTCATTTTTCCCAGCCTATTATTCAATAAATTACTATGTAGCAAGTATTATCTATATTTTTAGGTGTTATTTTGAGGTTTTAGTGAAAATAGCCAGATGGAAGGAGCTTTCCTCTGCAACCAAAGAGGATATTGTTAAAATTACAAATATTGCTCATGTGCAGGATATGAATTATTTAAAAGCTAGAAGGGCTGGGGCTGGACACAATCCACATACACTGTAAAAAAATTTAAGCCAGTACAACAACAAAAAAAAATTGGTACTAATTTCCCTAAGCTTTTTCTTGTTCACTCAACTTTTGTAAAAAAAAAAAAAAAAACAGTTATACTGACTGAAATTAAGTTCTCAGTCATACAAAAAATATTTAATTCGGTTAACTTAAGATTGTTAGTTTTGCGGAGAGGTGCAACTGTTTTTTAACAAGCCTTTTTAAGTTGAGCCAATTCAACTTTTTTGGTCTGTAGAACTCAATGTCTGAAGTTGAGTGAATGAAAAAATACTATTGGAAATTGGTACACTGTAATTTAATTGTTTCCATCGTTGTGTTTAGCATGCTGAATGTTGAAGTCTGTGTGACTTACAATTCTTCTAAATTTGTGACAATATTGTGTATCAACCCACTTAAAAGTTTCACCAACTGTATTTGTGTTTATAAGTGCTACCATTAACTTTTAAATGATCATTAACTGACATAAATTAAGATGGTCATGTTATTCATATTGTGACGTTCAGTTGCATACAAATATATGAACTGTGATTTCAATACAATACAACAATATAAATGAAGTGCCCAAGCAATGGAAACACCATCCACCGAAATGGTGAGTTCAAAATAAAATATTTTTGGAAAATCAGTGTCAATTTATGAATTCAGCTTATGTGATGTTCTCTCAAAATTTTCAGTTGAATTGACAATTAAACATTTAAGATGACTTTCAGTGAATGCAAACAGAGAAGATAACTGCAGAAGTGGAGGAAATGAAGGAAAAGTCTATTAAGAATAGCCCTGCCTCAAAACTTTTTTTTTTTTTTGCTTGACAAAGTGGGACTCAAACCAATCAATTAATCATTACTTGGGGTTTATGAGTAAAAAAAGAAGTAGTTTGCAAATAGTACAGATTACTAGAATTTTGCAATTAACTATAAAGTATCAGTTAAAATCACTGTTGGATTTTACAGTGTACTAAGTAATAATATGTTATGACTGGAAACTACAATAACATTCCCCAAGTCCAAAACTGAAAATTCATACAGTGGCCATGATTTAATTGATAATAATACTATTATTCAATTCAATTCAACTTTATTTCCAGACTCAAGGTAAATAAAATATTTACTTTAAAATAAAAAAAAATTAAATTAAATGTTTATTTAATTAGTATTTGCTAGTGGGAGGGCAGTTTCTAACTTAACTTAAATAATAAGTTGGCAGAAGTTTTTTAGGATTTTTTAGAACTTGCAAAACCTTGTTCACAAAACTAAACTTTTTATGTTTATGGAAAGAAACTTGGTTTAGGTTGAATAAATGTATTAATCATAGTTAAACTGACTTTTACATAGATTTTTGCTGAGCCAACACAACAAAACCAGTAATTTGAACCTTTTTCAAGTTGGGTTTTTTTACAGTGTATGTTGATTGTTCAATATAACCTGAAGTGTCATTAAAAGCAAATCTTGTTCAAATTATCCCCATGTAAATAAGGACAACAGAATATTTATATGGGGAAAATTGGTCTCACATATGACAAAAGGCAGTATATTACCAGAATATTTGCATATGTTTTGCAAACAACTTGTTATGGGTCATCAGGTTATGCCTGTGTTTCAAAGCATTCATAACTGCATCCATTTTATAATTTTAGGCTTGTGCTTCAAATGTGTGGATATGTGTCAGCTTCAGACATGCACCCAAAAGTCTCTATTCTAGTTTAGCATTTAAATACCGCAGCTCAAATGTGAACTTCCTGCTCAGCCAATGGTGTGACTTTAGGATGAGATTACCTGTTTGACTAACGAATTACAGTTGGAGGAGTGTTTAATAAATCTGCTTGGATCATTATTTTTGTAATTTCATTTGGTGTATTAAATATTTTAATATGTCAGCTGCTGAGGCAGAAACAGTATTAATTTAAAATGTTCATGCACATATAAATATTTGTGTAATACATGTATATATATATAATACTAACCTTTTTTCTCTTATCATAGCAAGTGGTGTCAGCGTTACGAACAGGAGTGAACCCATCAGGAAACTCGTCCAATCAGAGCAGTTTATGGGACCTCAGCAACTCGTTCTTCTTCGCTGGAACAGTTATTACAACCATAGGTACACATGCAAGCACATTAGCAAAGCTATAGTACTGTTCTAAAACCTAGTGAGCCATCACACTGTCTACTAGCAGCATCTTAACTGTAATTGAATCTCAAAAGCAAGCTCCTGTAGAACTTTCCTTAGATCTATACAATTGCTGCTGCTTGTGTGTTTGTTTATTGTATAAAATTAATTTATAATAATATTTTTACTAATTTGAATGAATACTTGTTTAATATCAATCTAGGCCTGCTGACAAATGATTATTTTGAAAACTCTACACACTCTAAACCCGAATAAGTTGAGTTTACTTAAAAAATTTGAGGAAACTGGTAGCCCTAAAAAAATTTAAGTAACGTTTACTAGATAAACTTGAGTGAAATGTATTTAAAGATATTAGTCGTTCTAATAATTATTTTAAGTTGAATAGACTAAATACTTTAAGTTTAAGTAATACCGCTGTTCATTTACTTGCCTTTTTAATTGCCTTAAAAAAACTAAGTAAAGTGAAATAGGAATAGTACGTTGTACTGACTAAAGCTAAGTAAGAATAGTTGACTTACACGTGAGTTCTAGTGACTAAAAAAGAACTCTAGAATGTACTTGATAATTTTCTTTCAATAAAATTTGTTACCATTGTTGTGTTTAGCATGCTGAATGTTGAAGTCTGTATGACAAGTGAAGTCAATTACTAAATATTGTCACAAATTTAGAAGAATTGTATCAACCCACTTAAAAGTTTCACCAGCTGCTCATATGTGTTCATAATTGTTACTATTAACTTAATAAATTATTATTTGGAATAAGAAAAAAAGTCATATTATTCATATATAAAACATATATGATTAATTCATATTTTAACAATGCATGAACATATATAATATATAAATTGTGAATTTCAATCACATATGAATATATGATCTGTGATTTCTTGTTGCATCACTGCGTAATATAAATGTAGAATATAAATGAAGTGCCCAAGCAAAGGAAACACCATCCACCATAATGGTTAGTCCAAAATAAAACATTTTAGGAAAATCAGTGTCAATTTATGAAGTCAACTTATGTGATGTTCTCTCAAATTTTTCAGTTGAATTGACAATTGAACATTTAAGATGACTTTGGCAAATCAGTGAATTCAAACAGAGAAAGATAACTGCAGAAGTGGAAGAAATGGGGAAGAGTCTATTAAGAATAGCCCCGCCTCAAAACTCTTTTTTTTTTTTTTTTTTTTGCTTGACAAAGTGGTACTCAAACCAATCAATTAATCAATACTTGGGGTTTATGAGTAAAACAAGACATAGTGTGTGAATAGTCCAGATTACTAGAGTTTTACAATTAAGTTAAGACATTAAGTAAAATTAACTAAAAAGTATTTAAAATCACGATTGTATTTTACAGTGTAGGGGTTGTACTTGAGAGCCCCAAACACCTCTGATACTTTGAGAAAATGCCGATAAGAACTGGTGACTGGAATTTGCATGTGCCACTCCATCAGACATTTGGGTATAAAAGGAGATGACATGTATCCACTCATTCAGGTTTGTGTTGAGGAGCCAAGAGGTAGGAGGGACACAATGACACAATGAGGTTGCAATAGTAACCTAGACGTTACCTATCTCTCAGTTACTTCGACGTTGTGTCAATTTACTGAGACTAGGCTTCCCGATGGAAAACGGCACAACAGGCTGAACCGTTTTATGAGGAAGGAAGTCTCTGCAGTAGGTCTTACCTGAAAAGGGAGAAGCTCTACAACATAGTGACAAGGGAAACACGAGGGTTTACCCTCAGGAAAACAGTACCATGGAAAATACATCTTATGGGATTTTCATCTGGGAATTACTACACATGTTGCACCATGTACACAGGGTGACCAGAAAGGTCATATATCATGTATACTGTGCCTGACGTTGAATTCCTCTTCCGAATTCAACTGCTGCAGGGTGTTGAATGGTAAAATATGTCCAGGATTCACTGCCCTGGGGAACTCACGTGGACAAAAAAATGTTATCACCTCAGGGAGGAGAAAGGAGCTGTGTGCAAATGGAAAACCTGGCCAGTTTTCTGCCTCTTACCTGTTTACCTGACACACAGGGTGAAACTGGCTCAACACAGAGATTGTAAAATCTTTTGAAGGTATTGGGTGTCACCCAGCCCACTGCTCTGCAGATGTCTGTTTGAGATGCCCTTTGTTAGCGCTCAGGAGGATGTATCACTTCTCATGGCATGCACAACAAATTTCCCAGTGTTAAATTAACACTGCTAAGGGTATATATGAGTCCACACTCGGAGTAATGATGTTGATTAGGTAATTAAGTGATTAATTGAGTGATGATTGAGCATTATTGAAGACACTTAACAGTGTTTATTGAAACATAATTTGTTTGAAAAGAAGCCGCAAGTATAGATGATCAGTTGATATAATTTTTATCATAATAAAGTAGCTTCAAAAAATACATTACTGATCATAAGTGGTTACTTAATGTTCTTTTACTTTTCACTGTCAATACTGCAGATCAGATGTTCTGAATATTGATTTTTAAACATATTTAGGATGAAAAAGTTCAGACACAGACATATGAACCATCAGCATATGAATCTTGAGAATGGTGACATGTTTGAAGCAGCAATGCATGCTGGGAGACACCATAGTATAAAACATATGGCTCCCATCATGCATTGCGGCATGAAGTATGTAACCATTGTTGTAAATGAGAATATTGAATGACAATTACATTCTTATCATCAAGCCAATATAATCTGATCATATTTTTCTCACTGTTCTTGCCATAACAAACACAGTTAAAGCAACCTGAGAAAGCGTAATGTTAAATATAGCTGCAAGCAGCGATGGGCGGGCCCAAGCCAGTGGCACCGCCACCTCTGTGTTTTGAGGACAACTGGGCACGGCGGGCAAAATTAATTTAAATGGTGTCTCCAGTTGGAGACTGACCAGTTAGTTGAGTCAGATTATTCAATATAATACTAACTAAAAGCGATCATATCATAGCAAAGTTATCATTAGCAGTTCAAAGTGTTATATATTAAGCTGAATTTATCTTATTATATTGTTAAACTAATTATATAAAACGAAATAGTCAGTGAAATACAAATTAACTGGTTCTTTGCCTTTATTTCTTTATACAAATTTATAGAAGAGAAGGGCCAAGAGATTTACTATTCTATAATGCAGAAAAAAAGGAGACAGCAATGAAAGGGTTGAGAGAGAGAGAGAGAGAGAGAGAGAGATTCAGAAGAAATATTTTAAAGAAAACAAGTATATTGATCTGAAATATAGTACATTCCTTTTAAATTCATCCAGGTTACATTGAATTTACCATAAGGTATTTTACGTAATTTTTAACCATATTATTAAACTGATTATATAGAACCATATAGTCTTAGATTATAGTCATATAGATTTCCTATCCTATAATGCAGACAAGGGGACACAGCAATGAAAGGGTTAAACCTGCCAGACTAAAACATAGAAAACTGTTAGAGCTCGTGAACTGTCTGAATGTGTGTGCGTGCAATGTGTGCGGAGAGCACGATTGTAATATAAATGATAACGATCCAAATACGATTTATTTGCAGAAGTTTATATTTTAGTTTTATTTTTTAAAATCCCTGCATGGATGTCGTTCTTTGTATAACTGGGCGCGATCATTATTAGGAGACGCTGCGCGTCTCTTTGTGTGACATTAAAAAGCTTCTTTTACAGTTTGGAAGATTTTCTATGTTCTTGTGATCAAATCTTGTCTAATCGCTTGAATGTATTAAAGAATAAGGTTATAATTCAGAGGAGAATATTGTTTAGTATCATAAATTATCATTGAGTGTCATCTCAAAATACAACATATTAAAGAAAACAAATATATTGATTTGAAAATTGTATTTTCATTTTAAATTCATCCAGGTTCATTACCAAACATACATTCTTTTTTAAAGTATTGTTAAAACAATATCTATTAACAATGTCTCTAAAACAATATTTTGTCTTCTCAACCCAGGTTAAAAATAGGTATTTGCTGCCCTCTTGTGCTTCTTCTGTGATCATTCAAATATGACCATATTTTTTTTTTTCAAAAATTAAAGCTTCGCCATGGCAACACCATACTGTAATCGTTTGCAATTTATCATTTTCAGTATATTGTCATCATATTCAGAAAGTTTGGTGTCAATAGCATGAATACCCTAAGAGGAAAAGCTAAAACTTCAGAGCTTGATTATTCAAAATATCCACATTCAAACCAAAATATCTGACTTCCTGTTGTTCGGGAAAAATGAATTTAAAAGGTGTCTCCATTTGGAGACTGACCAGTTAGTCGAGTCAGATTATTCAATATAATACTAACTAAAAGCGATCATATCATAGCCAAGTTATCATTAGCAGTTCAAAGTGTTATATATTCAGCTGAATTTATCTTATTATATTGTTAAACTAATTATATAAAACTAAATAGTGAAATAAAAATGAACTGGTTCTTTGCCTTTATTTCTTTATACAAATTTATAGAAGAGAAGGGCTAAGAGATTTCCTATCCTTTAATGCAGACAAAAGGAGACAGCAATGAAAGGGTTAAACCAGCAAGACCCTCGGAGAGGGGGGGGGGGGGTATTCAGAAGATATATTTTGAAGAAAACAAGTATATTGATCTGAAATATAGTACATTCATTTTAAATTCATCCAGGTTCCATTGAATTTATCTTAAGGGATTTTACGTTACATATTATTAAACTGAAGCCATAGAACCAATTCAGTTGTCGTGCACTGACTATATGGTTCTATATAATTATTATTTATGAGATTTCCGATTCTATAATTCAGAAAAAAAGACACAGCAATGAAAGGGTTAAACCTGCCAGACTAAAACACAGAGAACTGTGAGAGCTCGTGAACTGTCTGAATGTGTGTGCGTGCAATGTATTAGGAGAGCACGAATGTAATATAAACGATAACGATCCAAATACAATTTATTTGCAGAAGTTTATATTTTAGTTTTATTTTTTAAAATCCCTGCATGGATGTAGTTCTTTGTATAACGGGCGCGATCATTATTAGGAGATCTCTTTACGTGACAGAAATCTTCTAAATTCTAATTGAAGCTCTTTAATTCATTGTTGTGATTAAATGTTGTCCCTGGAATGAACCAGGTTAAAAAACACGTAAATGATTTCGTGATCACTCTCACAGAAATCATCAAACTGTCAAAAAAAAAAAAAACGGCTCGCGATCTGTAGAATCGCTGGAATGGAATGGAATCGCTATTAAATATAGAAATTAGGTGTGTATAGTTCAATTATTCATGAATGATTGACAACATCTAAATTCCCTTTTTGTTCTTAATTTAAACCTTCGCCACGGCAACACCATTTGAGATACACTATAATCGTTCGCAATTTAGTATCTTCAGTATGTTGTCATCATGCGCAGAAGTTTATTATTAGTTATTTGCAGAAGTTTATATTTTAATTTTATTTTTTAAAATCCCCGCATGGATGTCGTTCTTTGTATAACTGGGCGCGATCATTATTAGGAGACTGCGCGTCTCTTTGTGTGACAGAAAATCTTCCAAACTGTACAAGAAGCTTTTTAATATGTTCTTGTGATCGAATCTTGTCTAATCGCTTGAATGATTTAAAGAATAAGGTTTAAAAACACTTAAAATCAAGTGGCTTTCACGCGGTCACGATCACTGCTTATAGAGAAATGACGCGCGGCTCTTTGCTTAATCCATTAGGAAACGAAGTTTGCACAGATGCCACACAGCGTCAACACATTAACACAGACATACACATAAAAATTCAAACTTCAATTTCAAAGAATTGAAAGGAACATTAAAAAGGAATGATGACAAGATTCTGAAAGACGCGAGAAAGAACGAGCTTCGGCAGGCGTTCCTTCTCAGACGCGGCGCGTCTATAATTGTCACAGAACACCTTCTAATCTAAAATTAAGATTTTTAATACATTCTTGTGATTAAATCTTGTGTAATCGCTGGAATGTTTTAATTCAAAGGAACATTAAAAAGGAATGACAAGATTCTGAAAGACGCGAGAAAGAACGAGCTTCGGCAGGCGTTCCTTCTCAGACGCGGCGCGTCTATAATTGTCACAGAACACCTTCTAAACTAAAATTAAGCTTTTTAATACATTCTTGTGATTAAATCTTGTGTCATCGCTGGAATATTTTAATTTATAAGTTTAAAAAACACAAATGAGTTTGTGATCATTCAGACATCATCAAACTGTGAAACATCAAGGGGCGTTGCTTCTCTGAGTGAACAGAAAGTACACAAAGCTGTCCACTAGAGGGAGCCACGAGACCGTGTTTGTTAAGAGCCTCAAAAACACCCAAGAATATTATTAAAGTTTGACGTCTTGCCATGGCAACAATATTTTAAGATATCACAAAGATATTCATATGTCTACATCTGAAATGTTTGGACATTATAATTAGGAAGTTTGAAGCAAATCGGGTAAAAATAAGAGGGTGAACTCAAAGCATTTTGAAAGTGACACATTTCCTGCTGCCAATTGGTGGCGCTATATCTTTGACTCATGATAGTCACATCCATGTACTCGGCCTCCTACAACGAACACACAGGTGAAGTTTCATAAAAATCAATAAATGTATGCAGACGTTATAACACACTTCCTGTTTCTCTTTTCTCGCCATAAATTCGTTGCCTCGCCACGGGCAAACCGTTTGAGATATCAAAAATTCACTGGACATTTGGCATCATCAATATCTTGTCTTCATGCTGACCGAGTTTGGTGGTGATCGGATTAAGCGCCTAGGAGCAGTATATCAAATTCCAGAGCATGCGTTTTTCAAACAACCCATAATAGCTCACTTCCTGTTGAGGCGGCGTACAACTTAGAGCACGAAAGTTGTCAGTGCCGATGAGTTCTTCATGTCTACCGAGTTTCATACTAATATGTGCAAGCGTGTTTGATATATGGACCAAGATTTCTGACCCCATTCAAGGGGGCGCTGTCGAGCCCGCCTGCCACGCCCGGGTCCCAGCCTCTGTGATTTCCTAATGGCCGTCGGTTCCAATATGTGTGAAATGTTTCAAGAGTTTTCGAGCATGTTAAGGGCCCCAAAAGTGCCTGAGTGTCATCCAATTTGAAAGATGCCCAGAGTCTCAAAACCATCTAAAACAAATATTTTGATCTGACACTTTGATCTATTGCTATGACAACAGTGTTTCGAATATATAAGATCTTTTTACAGGTCTACATTCGCCATGTCTTGACATTGTTCTGGTGAAGTTTGAAGCAAATCGGGTAAAAATAAGAGGGTGATCTCAAAGTATTTTGAAAGTGACACATT
Organism: Opsariichthys bidens; assembly: GCA_037194245.1. Lineage (NCBI taxonomy): Eukaryota > Metazoa > Chordata > Actinopteri > Cypriniformes > Xenocyprididae > Opsariichthys > Opsariichthys bidens. Next base: position 16,047,582 of record CM074282.1, on the reverse strand, counting down.
TCCTGCTGCCAATTGGTGGCGCTATATCTTTGACACACAATAGTCACATCCATGTGCTCGGCGTCCTACAACGAACACACAGGTGAAGTTTCATAAAAAACAATGAATGTATGCAGACGTTATAACACACTTCCTGTTTCTGTTTTCTCGCCATAAATTCGTTGCCTCGCCACGGGCAAACCGTGTGAGATATCAAAAATCCCCTGGCAATTTTGCGTCATCAATGTCCTGACTTCATGCTGACCGAGTTTGGTGGTGATCGGATTAAGCGCCTAGGAGGAGTATATCAAATTCCAGAGCATGCGCTTTTCAAACAACCCATAATAGCTCACTTCCTGTTGAGGCGGCGAACAACTTAGAGCACGAAAGTTGTCAGTGCCGATGAGTTCTATACGTGTTTTGAGTTTCATACCAATATGTGCAACCGTGTTTGATATATGGACCAAGTTTTCAGACCCCATTCAAGGGGGCGCTGTCGAGCCCCCCTGCCACGCCCGGGTCCCAGCCTCTGTGAAATCGTAATCGCCGCGGGTTCCAATGCGTGTGCAAAGTTTCAAGAGTTTTCGTGCATGTTAAGGGCCCCAAAAGTGCCAAAAACCTAAAAAAAAAAAATAATAAATATAGCTGCTAGCAGCGATGACGGGCCCAAGCCGGTGGCACCGCTAACCCGGTGGCATCAAGGCAACTGTGCACAGCGGGAAAAATGAATTTAAAAGGTGTCTCCAGTTGGAGACTGACCAGTTAGTCGAGTCAGATTATTCAATATAATACTAACTAAAAGCGATCATATCATAGCCAACTTATCATTAGCAGTTCAAAGTGTTATATATTCAGCTGAATTTATCTTATTATATTGTTAAACTAATTATATAAAACTAAATAGTCAGTGAAATACAAATGAACTGGTTCTTTGCCTTTATTTCTTTATACAAATTTATAGAAGAGAAGGGCTAAGAGATTTATTTTCCTACAATGCAGACAAAAGGAGACAGCAATGAAAGGGTTAAACCTACAAGACCCAGAGAGGGGGGGGGGGGGGATATATATTTTGAAGAAAACAAGTATGTTGATCTGAAATATAGTACATTCATTTTAAATTCATCCAGGTTCCATTGAATTTATCTTAAGGTATTTTACGTTATTTTTAACCATATTATTAAACTAATTATATAGAACCATATAGTCAGTGCACGACAACTGAATTGGTTCTATGCCTTCATTTTTTATGAGATTTCCGATTCTATAATTCAGAAAAAAAGAGACAGCAATGAAAGGGTTAAACCTGGAAGACCCTTAGAGAGAGAGAGAGAGAGAGAGAGAGAGAGAGAGAGAGAGAGAGAGAGAGAGAGAGAGAGAGAGAGAAATATTCAGAAGAATTATTATAAAGAAAACAAATATATTGATCCGAAATGTAGTATTTTCATTTTAAATTCATCCAGATTCCATTGAATTTATCTTCCATCTTTTGGTTATTATTAAAAAAAATATATATCTTTTGCTTAAACAGAACGTTATTGTGCTTATTTTTGAGTTAAACTACATAGATTAAAAAAGTTTGAATTTCTTATTCAATGTTAGTGTTATTGTATATAGAAATAAACAGTGTATAATTCAAAAGAGAATATTGTTTAGTGTTATGAATTATCATTGAGTGTCATCTCAAAAATAGGTATATGCTGCCCTCTAGTGCTCATTTGATCATTTCAATAATTTTAAGAGTACTGTTTCCCCTCATTTTAATTTACACATACATCTTGAAATGAAAAAAAATATTAAAATGTTTATTTATGATATTTGTACTAATAAATATAGAAATTTGGTGTGTATATTTCAATTATTCATGAATAATTGACAACTTCTAAATTCCCTTTTTGTTCTTAATTTAAACATTCCCCACGGCAACACCATATGAGATGTACTATAATCGTTCGCAATTTAGCATCATCAGTATGTTGTCATCATGTGCAGAAGTTTATTATTAGTTATTTGCAGAAGTTTATATTTTAATTTTATATTTTTAAAATCCCTGCATAAAGTTATTTGTATAACTGGGCGCGATCATTATTAGGACAGTGACAGAAAATCTTTCAAACTGTAATTGAAGATTTTTAATATGTTCTTGTGATCGAATCTTGTCTAATCGCTTGAATATTTTAATGAATAAGGTTTAAAAAACATGAGCTTTCATGATTTCGTGATCACTCCCTTTCAGAGAAATGACGCGCGGCTCTTTGTTTAATCCATTAGGAAATGAAGTTTGCACAGATGCCACACAGCGTCAACACATTAACACAGTCATACACATAAATATTCAAACAAAGGAATGAAAAGAACATGAAAAAAATCACATGTAAATGAGTTCGTGATCATTCACAGACATGAAACTATCAAACACGGCTCGCGATCTCTACATGAATGTCTTTCATGTGTTTATATTGTAGAATCGCTGGAATGTCTTCAGCATCTTCAGTATGTTGTCATCATGTGCAGAAGTTTATTATTAGTTATTTGCAGAAGTTTATATGTCAATTTTATGTTTTAAAATCCCTGCATGTGTAAAGATGTATTTGTATAACTGGGCGCGATCATTTTTAGGAGACGCTGCGCGTCTCTTTGTGTGACAGAAGATCTTCCAAATTGTAAAAGAAGCTTTTTAATATGTTTTTGTGATCGAATCTTGTCTAATCGCTTGAATGATTTAAAGAATAAGGTTTAAAAACACTTAAAATCTAGTGGCTTTCACGGGGTCACGATCACTGCTTATAGAGAAATGACGCGCGGCTCTTTGTTTAATCCATTAGGAAACGAAGTTTGCACAGATGCCACACAGCGTCAACACATTAACACAGTCATACACATACAAATTCAAACTTCAATTTCAAAGAATTGAAAGGAACATTAAAAAGGCATGACAAGATTCTGAAAGACGCGAGAAAGAACGAGCTTCGGCAGGCGTTCCTTCTCAGGCGCGGTGTGTCTATAATTGTCACAGAACACCTTCTAAACTAAAATTAAGCTTTTTATTACATTCTTGTGATTAAATCTTGTGTAATCGCTGGAATATTTTAACTTATAAGTTTAAAAAACACAAATGAGTTCGTGATCATTCACAGACATCACCAAACTGTGAAACATCAAGGGGCGTTGCTTCTATGATTGAACAGAAAGTACACAAAGCTGTCCACTAGAGGGAGCCACGAGACCGTGTTTGTTAAGAGCCTCAAAAACACCCAAGAATATTATTAAAGTTTGACGTCTTGCCATGGCAACAATATTTAAGATATCACAAAGATATTCATATGTCTACATCTGAAATGTTTGGACATTATAATTAGGAAGTTTGAAGAAAATTGGGTAAAAACAAGAGGGTGAACTCAAAGCATTTTGAAAGTGACACATTTCCTGCTGCCAATTGGTGGCGCTATATCTTTGACTCATAATAGTCACATCCATGTACTCGGCCTCCTACAACGAACACACAGGTGAAGTTTCATAAAAATCAATAAATGTATGCAGACGTTATAACACACTTCCTGTTTCTCTTTTCTCGCCATAAATTCGTTGCCTCGCCACGGGCAAACCGTTTGAGACATCAAAAATCCCCTGGCAATTTTGCGTCATCAATGTCTTGACTTCATGCTGACTGAGTTTGGTGGTGATCGGATTAAGTGCCTAGGAGGAGTATATCAAATTCCAGAGCATGCGTTTTTCAAACAACCCATAATAGCTCACTTCCTGTTGAGGCGGCGAACAACTTAGAGCACGAAATTTGTCAGGCCTGATAAGGTCTATATGTGTATCGAGTTTCATACCAATATGTGCAAGCGTGTTTGATATATGGACCAAGTTTTCGGACCCCATTCAAGGGGGCGCTGTCGAGCCCCCCTGCCACGCCCGGGTCCCAGCCTCTGTGATTTCCTAATGGCCGTCGGTTCCAATATGTGTGAAATGTTTCAAGAGTTTTTGAGCATGTTAAGGGCCCCAAAAGTGCCTGAGTTTCATCCAATTTGAAAGATGCCCAGAGTCTCAAAACCATCTAAAACAAATATTTTGATCTGACACTTTGATCCATTGCTATGACAACAGTGTTTCCAATATATAAGATCTTTTTACAGGTCTACATTCGCCATGTCTTGACATTGTTCTGGTGAAGTTTGAAGCAAATCGGGTAAAAATAAGAGGGTGATCTCAAAGCATTTTGAAAGTGACACATTTCCTGCTGCCAATTGGTGGCGCTATATCTTTGACTCACAATAGTCACATCCATGTACTCGGCCTCCTACAACGAACACACAGGTGAAGTTTCATAAAAAACAATGAATGTATGCAGACGTTATAACACACTTCCTGTTTCTGTTTTCTCGCCATAAATTCGTTGCCTCGCCACGGGCAAACCGTTTGAGATATCAAAAATCCCCTGGCAATTTTGCGTCATCAATGTCTCGTCTTCATGCTGACCGAGTTTGGTGGTGATCGGATTAAGCGCCTAGGAGGAGTATATCAAATTCCAGAGCATGTGCTTTTCAAACAACCCATAATAGCTCACTTCCTGTTGAGGCGGCGAACAACTTAGAGCACGAAAGTTGTCAGGCCCGATAAGGTCTATATGTGTACCGAGTTTCATACCAATATGTGCAAGCGTGTTTGATATATGGACCAAGTTTTCGGACCCCATTCAAGGGGGCGCTGTCGAGCCCCCCTGCCACGCCTGGGTCCCAGCCTCTGTGATTTCCTAATGGCCGCAGGTTCCAATGCGTGTGCAAAGTTTCAAGAGTTTTTGAGCATGTTAAGGGCCCCAAAAAGCCCCGAACGGTTGAAAAAAAATAAAAATAATAATAAATATAGCTGCTAGCAGCAATGTGCGGGCCCAAGCCGGTGGCACCGCCACCTCGGTGGTTTAAGGACAACTGGGCACGGCGGGCAAAATGAATTTAAACGGTGTCTCCAGTTGGAGACTGACCAGTTAGTTGAGTCAGATTATTCAATATAATACTAACTAAAAGCGATCATATCATAGCAAACTTATCATTAGCAGTTCAAAGTGTTATATATTCAGTTGAATTTATCTTATTATATTGTTAAACTAATTATATAAAACTAAATAGTCAGTGAAATACAAATGAACTGGTTCTTTGCCTTTATTTCTTTATACAAATTTATAGAAGAGAAGGGCTAAGAGATTTCCTATCCTTTAATGCAGACAAAAGGAGACAGCAATGAAAGGGTTAACCCTGCAAGACCCTCAGAGAGGGGGGGGGGATATTCAGAAGATATATTTTGAAGAAAACAAGTATATTGATCTGAAATATAGTACATTCATTTTAAATTCATCAAGGTTCCATTAAATTTATCTTAAGGTATTTTACGTTATTTTTAACCATATTATTAAACTAGTTATATAGAACCATATAGTCAGTGCACGACAACTGAATTGGTTCTATGCCTTCATTTTTTATGAGATTTCCGATTCTATAATTCAGAAAAAAAGAGACAGCAATGAAAGGGTTAAACCTGGAAGACCCTCAGAGAGAGAGAGAGAGGGGGGGGGGGGTATTCAGAAGATAAATTTTGAAGAAAACAAGTATATTGATCTGAAATATAGTAAAATCATTTTAAATTCATCCAGGTTCCTTTGAATTTATCTTAAGGTATTTTACGTTATTTTTAACCATATTATTAAACTAATTATATAGAACCATATAGTCAGTGCACGACAACTGAATTGGTTCTATGCCTTCATTTTTAATGAAATTTCCGATCATATAATTCAGAAAAAAGGAGACAGCAATGAAAGGGTTAAACCTGCAAGACTAAAACACACAGAACTGTGAGAGCTCGTGAACTGTCTGAATGTGTGTGCGTGCAATGTATGAGGAGAGCACGAATGTAATATAAACGATAACGATCCAAATACAATTTATTTGCAGAAGTTTATATTTTAGTTTTATTTTTTTAATTCCCTGCATGGATGTCGTTCTATGTATAACGTGCGCGATCATTATTAGGAGACGCTGCGCGTCTCTTTACGTGACAGAAATCTTCTAAATTCTAATTGAAGCTCTTTAATTCATTGTTGTGATTAAATGTTGTGTAATCGCTGGAATGGAATGGAATCGCTGGAATGAACCAGGTTAAAAAACACGTAAATGATTTCGTGATCACTCACAGAAATCATCAAACTGTCAAAAAAAAAAAACGGCTCGCGATCTGTAGAATCGCTGGAATGGAATGGCTATTAAATATAGAAATTACGTATGTATATTTCAATTATTCATGAATGATTGACAACTTCCAAATTCCCTTTTTGTTCTTAATTTAAACCTTCGCCACGGCAACACAATTTGAGATACACTATAATCGTTCGCAATTTAGCATCATCAGTATGTTGTCATCATGTGCAGAAGTTTATTAATAGTTATTTGCAGAAGTTTATATTTTAGTTTTATTTTTTTAAATCCCTGCATGGATGTCGTTCTTTGTATAACTGGGCGCGATCATTATTAGGAGACGCTGCGTGTCTCTTTGTGTGACATTAAAAAGCTTCTTTTACAGTTTGGAAGATTTTCTATGTTCTTGTGATCGAATCTTGTCTAATCGCTTAAATGATTTAAAGAATAAGGTTTAAAAACACTTAAAATCAAGTGGCTTTCACGCGGTCACGATCACTGCTTAGAGAGAAATGACGCGCGGCTCTTTGTTTAATCCATTAGGAAACGAAGTTTGCACAGATGCCACACATGGTCAACACATTAACACAGTCATACACATACAAATTCAAACTTCAATTTCAAAGAATTGAAAGGAACATTAAAAAGGCATGACAAGATTCTGAAAGACGCGAGAAAGAACGAGCCTCGGGAAGGTAAGGTTCTCAGACGCGGCGCGTCTATAATTGTCACAGAACACCTTCTAAACTAAAATTAAGCTTTTTATTACATTCTTGTGATTAAATCTTGTGTAATCGCTGGAATATTTTAACTTATAAGTTTAAAAAACACAAATGAGTTCGTGATCATTCACAGACATCACCAAACTGTGAAACATCAAGGGGCGTTGCTTCTATGATTGAACAGAAAGTACACAAAGCTGTCCACTAGAGGGAGCCACGAGACCGTGTTTGTTAAGAGCCTCAAAAACACCCAAGAATATTATTAAAGTTTGACGTCTTGCCATGGCAACAATATTTAAGATATCTCAAAGATATTCATATGTCTACATCTGAAATGTTTTGACATTATAATGAAGAAGTTTGAAGCAAATCGGATAAAAATAAGAGGGTGATCTCAAAGCATTTTGAAAGTGACATATTTCCTGCTGCCAATTGGTGGCGCTATATCTTTGACTCATAATAGTCACATCCATGTACTCGGCCTTCTACAACGAACACACAGGGGAAGTTTCATAAAAATCAATAAATGTATGCAGACGTTATAACACACTTCCTGTTTCTCTTTTCTCGCCATAAATTCGTTGCCTCGCCCCGGGCAAACCGTGTGAGATATCAAAAATCCCCTGGCAATTTTGCGTCATCAATGTCTTGACTTCATGCTGACCGAGTTTGGTGGTGATCGGATTAAGCGCCTAGGAGGAGTATATCAAATTCCAGAGCATGCGCTTTTCAAACAACCCATAATAGCTCACTTCCTGTTGAGGCGGCGAATAACTTAGAGCACGAAAGTTGTCAGGCCCGATAAGGTCTATATGTGTATCGAGTTTCATACCAATATGTGCAAGCGTGTTTGATATATGGACCAAGTTTTCGGACCCCATTCAAGGGGGCGCTGTTGAGCCCCCTGCCACGCCCGGGTCCCAGCCTCTGTCACGTCCTAATGGCCGCAGGTTCCAATGCGTGTGCAAAGTTTCAAGAGTTTTTGAGCATGTTAAGGGCCCCAAAAAGCCCCGAACGGTTGAAAAAAAATAAAAATAATAATAATAATAATAATAATAATAATAATCCTTAGAAAAACAATAGGGCCCTTCACCCATTCTGGGCTTGGGCCCTAAATATAGCTGCTAGCAGCAATGTGCGGGCCCAAGCCGGTGGCACCACCACCTCGGTGGTTTAAGGACAACTGGGCACGGCGGGCAAAATGAATTTAAACTGTGTCTCCAGTTGGAGACTGACCAGTTAGTTGAGTCAGATTATTTAATATAATACTAACTAAAAGCCATCATATCATAGCAAAGTTATCATTAGCAGTTCAAAGTGTTATATATTCAGCTGAATTTATCTTATTATATTGTTAAACTAATTATATAAAACTAAATAGTCAGTGAAATACAAATGAACTGGTTCTTTGCCTTTATTTCTTCATACAAATTTATAGAAGAGAAGGGCTAAGAGATTTCCTATCCTTTAATGCAGACAAAAGGAGACAGCAATGAAAGGGTTAAACCTGCAAGACCCTCAGAGAGAGGGGGGGGGGATATTCAGAAGATATATTTCAGAATTTATCTTAAGGTATTTTACGTTATTTTTAACCATATTATTAAACTGAAGCCATAGAACCAATTCAGTTGTCGTGCACTGACTATATGGTTCTATATAATTATTTTTTATGAGATTTCCGATTCTATAATTCAGAAAAAAAGAGACAACAATGAAAGGGTTAAACCTGGAAGACCCTTAGAGAGAGAGAGAGAGAGAGAGATATTCAGAAGAATTATTTTAAAGAAAACAAATATATTGATTTGAAATGTAGTATTTTCATTTTAAATTCATCCAGGTTCCATTGAATTTATCTTCCATCTTTTGGTTATTATTAAATTTCTTTTTTATTTCTTGTGCTTAAACAGAACGTTATTGTGCTTATTTTTAAGTTAAACTACATAGAATTAAAACGTTTGAATTTCTTATTCAATGTTAGTGTTATTGTATATAGAAATAAACCGTGTATAATTCAAAGGAGAATATTGTTTAGTGTTATGAATTATCATTGAGTGTCATCTCAAAAATAGGTATATGCTGCCCTCTAGTGCTCATTATAATTATATGATTTAAGAGGACAGTTTCCCCTCATTTTAATTTCCACATACATCTTGAAATGAAAAAAATAAATTAAAATGTTTATTTATGACATTTGTACTAATAAATATAGAAATTAGGTGTGTATATTTAAATTATTTATGAATAATTGACAACTTCTAAATTCCCTTTTTGTTCTTAATTTAAACCTTTGCCACGGCAACACCATATGAGATGTACTATAATCGTTCGCAATTTAGCATCTTCAGTATGTTGTCATCATGTGTAGAAGTTTATTATTAGTTATTTGCAGAAGTTTATATTTTAATTTTATTTTTTAAAATCCCTGCATAAAGTTATTTGTATAACTGGGCGCGATCATTATTAGGAGACGCTGCGCGTCTCTTTGTGTGACAGAAAATCTTCCAAACTGTAATTGAAGATTTTTAATATGTTCTTGTGATCGAATCTTGTCTAATCGCTTGAATATTTTAATGAATAAGGTTTAAAAACATGAGCTTTCATGATTTCGTGATCACTCCCTTTCAGAGAAATGATGCGCGGCTCTTTGTTTAATCCATTTGTAAACGAAGTTTGCACAGGCCTGAATCGTAAAACGAAAGCAAACTTTCTCTCCGTCTATGACATTAGAGTGGCTGTTTGTCAATACTCGCGATCGGTAAATTATTTTTTTTTATGTGCTCCTTTGCTTGTATATTATACAATCGCTTGAAAGTTTTAATGAATGAAATGACATGTAAACAAAGAATGTCGTGAGTTGTAAAACGAAAGCGGCTGTTCAAAACTCGGGGCTCCTGTGCTTCCATTAGTGAAAAAAAATAATGTGATACACGTGCAGTACTATCCACTAGAGGGACCCACGAGACCGTTTTTTAAAAATTCAGAGCTTGATTTTTCAAAATAGCCATATTCAAACCAAAATATCTGACTTCCTTTTGGTCGGAGCTAATGACTGTAAATTAGAAAGTTGTCTGGCTAAATTAGAAGAATATGTGTGCCGAGTTTGGTGACTGTAGGTTAAACTAACCTACCAACTATTGTGAAAAGATGGCGCTACAGAGCCCCTCAACCACGCCCATTTTTAAGGCTTTGCCCATATCTCCTAGATGACAATATTCACGTGTGTGTCGAGTTTCATGCAATTTGAAGCATGTTAAGAACCTCAAAAAACCCAAGAATATTATTAAAAGTTTGACGTCTTGCCATGGCAACAATATTTAAGATATCACAAAGATATTCATATGTCTACATCTGAAATGTTTGGACATTATAATTATGAAGTTTGAAGCAAATCGGGTAAAAATAAGAGGGTGAACTTCAAGCATTTTGAAAGTGACACATTTCCTGCTGCCAATTGGTGGCGCTATAATAGTCAGATCCATGTACTCGGCCTCCTACAACGAACACACAGGTGAAGTTTCGTAAAAATCAATAAATGTATGCAGGCGTTATAACACACTTCCTGTTTCTCTTTTCTCGCCATAAATTCATTGCCTCGCCACGGCAAACCGTGTGAGATATCAAAAATCCCCTGGCAATTTTGCGTCAACAATGTCTTGACTTCATGCTGACCGAGTTTGGTGGTGATCGGATTAAGCGCCTAGGAGGAGTATATCAAATTCCAGAGCATGCGCTTTTCAAACAACCCATAATAGCTCACTTCCTGTTGAGGCGGCGAACAACTTAGAGCACGAAAGTTGTCAGGCCCGATGAGATCTTCATGTGTACTGAGTTTCATACCAATATGTGCAAGCGTGTTTGATATATGGACCAATATTTCAGACCCCATTCAAGGGGGCGCTGTCGAGCCCCCCTGCCACGCCCGGGTCCCAGCCTCTGTCACGTCCTAATGGCCGCAGGTTCCAATGCGTGTGCAAAGTTTCAAGAGTTTTTGAGCATGTTAAGGGCCCCAAAAAGCCCCAAACGGTTGAAAAAAAATAAAAAATAATAATAATAATAATAATCCTTAGAAAAACAATAGGGCCCTTCACCCATTCTGGGCTTGGGCCCTAATAATAATAATCCTTAGAAAAACAATAGGGCCCTTCACCCATTCTGGGCTTGGGCCCTAATAATAATAATAATCCTAAGGAAAACAATAGGGCCTTCGCCCTTTGGGCTTGGGCCCTAAATATAGCTGCTAGCAGCGATGTGCGGGCCCAAGCCGGTGGGCACGGCGGGCAAAATGAATTTAAACTGTTTCCAGTTGGAGACTGACCAGTTAGTTGAATCAGGTTATTCAATATAATACTAACTAAAAGTGATCATATCATAGCAAAGTTATCATTAGCAGTTCAAAGTGTTATATATTCAGCTGAATTAATTATATATTATACAAACTAATTATATAAAACTAAATAGTCAGTGAAATACAAATGAACTGGTTCTTTGCCTTTATTTCTTTATACAAATTTATAGAAGAAGGGCTAAGAGATTTCCTATCCTATAATGCAGACAAAAGGAGACCAGCAATGAAAGGGTTAAACCTGCAAGACCCTGAGAGAGAGAGAGAGAGAGAGAGATAGAGAGAGATATTCAGAAGAAATATTTTAAAGAAAACAAAATATATTGATCTGAAATATAGTACATTCATTTTAAATTCATCCAGGTTCCATTGAATTTATCTTAAGGTATTTAACGTTATTTTTAACCATATTATCAAACTAATTATATAAAACCATATAGTCAGTGCTCTACAACTGAACTGGTTCTATGCCTTTATTTTTATGAGGTTTCCTATCCTATAATGCAGACAAAGGGACACAGGAATGAAAGCTTTAAACCTGCCAGACTAAAACACAGAGAGACGTTCGGATTTTTGAACTGTCTTGCAATGTATGAGGAGAGCACGAATGTAATATAAATGATAACGATCCAAATACGATTTATTTGCAGAAGTTTATATTTTAGTTTTATTTTTTAAAATCCCTGCATGTGTAAAGATGTAGTTATTTATATAACTCTTTGTGTGACATTCTTGTGATTAAATCTTGCTTAATCGCTGAAATGTTTTAGTGAACAAGGTTAAAAAACGCGTAAATGAGTTTGTGATCACACGTGTTCACAGACAGTGGCGGTTCTAGACAAATTTTAAAAGGGGGGCCAAGGAGGGACCAGTGTTTAACCAGAGGGGCACATTAAAAATGGTAACAAATTATATTTAAAGATTATACACTTTGTTTTACTTTACTTGCTGATAACAGTAGAAAGATGTACAGTAAACATAGGGCACAAGTACATTTATTTACTTATGCATGTACACTATCAGTCAAAGTGTACAAGAAAAACAGTATTATTGTGAAATATTTTTATGCTCAGTTTTCAGCATCATTACTCCACTCTTCAGTGTCACATGATCCTTCACAAATCATTCTAATATGATGATTTGCTGCTCATGAAACATTTATAATTATTACCAATGTTGATGATTATTATCAATGATTTGTGAAGGATTTGTGAAGGATCATGTGACACTGGAGACTGGAGTAATGATGATAAATTCAGCTTTGATCATAGGATATAAATTACACTTTACTATATATTCAAATAGAAAACAGTCATTTTACATTTTGATAATATTTCACAATATTACAGCTTTTCTTGTATTTTAATAACATTAGTAGTGCATATCTTCATGTATTTCAAAATGTAGGCCAAGTATTTACATAAAAAAAGAAACATTAGAGCCATATTGACACAAAACATTATTTACAGGAGAAAGCACCATTTTAAGGACATACAGTAGGCCTACAATGGAATTATAATTGAACTGCTTTGCAAATAGTAATAACCTTCATCACAAACCTGATGGTGCAGTACTTGATTCACATGAATCCCCTTTCTGTCCCTCTGGCTGTTCCTCTCTCTGTCCCTGTATGTTTTCTTTCTCCTCACTCTCTTCTTCATCCTTTTCTCTCCTTCTGCTCCTCAATTCTCTCAATACCTTGATTTGTTTCTCTCACTTTTTTGTAAAAAAGCACGCTATGTCCCTTCCTCGTTTCATGATAACTATCAAAAGAAAAAAACGTGCATTACATTTCGCTGCATAACCATCCCACTTAACACGGGCTGATAACCTGTTGATTACTTTACTCAAATGTATGTTATCGCAATGCAACAGTCAAGACAGATGAAGTTACGTGGTTAACATCACAACATTGTGCAAGAGCAACAAGAGATACGAGTCACGAGATAAGCGTCCGGCGCCGCTATAATTTACCCGTGTAGAACGTTCCGTCGCATTAGTTCCGCTTTTGGCGCTTGCATGTAAAATCATAATAAATTCATAATTAATTTTTTTTTTTGGTCAGCACAGGGGGGCCACAGGGGTGGCCAGTGACGTCTACAGAGACACGGGCCTCTCTAGGCTTCCGTGTAGAACTGCCACTGTTCACAGACATCATCAAACTGCCAAACTGGCTCAGACTCCGTGTTTATTTGATTGTATATTGTAGAATCGCTGGAATGTTTTAAATGGTAAATATATATATATATATATAGATAGATAGATAGATAGTGGCCTGAATTGTAAAACGAAAGCAAACTTTCTCTCCGTCTATGACATTAGAGTGGCTGTTTCTATCAATACTCGCGATCAGTAAATTAATTTTTTCTTATGTGTTTCTTTGCTTGTATATTATACAATCGCTTGAAAGTTTTAATGAAGGAAATGACATGTAAACAAAGACTGTCGTGAGTTGTAAAATGAAAGCGGTTGTTCAAAACTCGGGGCTCGTGTGCTTCGTGTGAACATAAATAATGTGATGCACGTGCAGTGATGTCCACTAGAGGGAGCCACGAGACCGTTTTTTAGGGGGCTTTTTCAGGGCTTGGGCCCTAATAATCCTAACGAAAACAATGGGGCCTTCGCCCTTTCAGGGCTTGGGCCCTAAAAAGTCAAATCAAACTAAAGCAAGCACTAACTAGAGTAATGGTGACTTCAACCAGAACTTATTTTCAATAACACATCAACATCTAAACCTCTGTTAATTCTTAATAAGAACTTCTGTAGACATCTGACAGAAATAAAGTCAATCTAGTCAGTAATAATTGAAGCTGGCAATGCTGTTTGTGGAGTTGTTTAATCAGATTTGAGAAATTTAATGTCTTTTATCTTGTAATAAATTGGTCAAATGGATGAAATGTATTCACAACTGAATCAAACACATTATGATTAATTATGAATATTAATCAATCACAATGGGAATTAGGTATATATGGATAATCAATTACAACAAATTATAATTAATTATGAATATATATAGTCTAAAATTATTTCTGGCTTTAGAATTAATTTAGAAAGACTGATCTGTTTTGTCCAACAAAACTATCAGCCCGATTTTCTTATCAATTCTGGCCAAGAAAAGAAAACCTATTCTATTAAGAACCATATAGCTAGCGAAGTCAAAGCATTAAAGGGACTTGGTTTATGTATGAGTTTCAATCAGAGACAATCAAGCGTGAATACAATGTGTTTAATGTATAAATATATGTTATATACCCGAATACATACAACCAAATATAAGCAAAGCATACAATATAATAACAAAAGTAAAGAACGGAAAGAGGTTGATCAAAGAAGGCAAGATTACAAACAGCTAAACCTTTTGCGAGCCAGCAACGAAATCACTTCAGACAATCAAATTAAAGCGAATCGAAAATTAATTCAGATGCGTGCATTAGTACTTTAGTGCTGTGGTGAATGCCGTCCAAACTTCAGTGCGTGGAGCTTTGATTGGTCTCTTCCTTCGAATCTTCAGCATGAGTTTCAAAACGGAATTAACTGTTCGCAAAATGCCGGAAAATAAAAGAAGAAGAAGGTCTCGTCTAGGAAGGGAAGTAACTGAGCCCAGATGAACTCGTGTTTTGGTGTTATAAAGATAACTCCGGGCACACCTATTTTAGGCGTGTGGAACAATGGAGAGCATGGACTTTTAGCGGGAGAACTTTCTTTTGTCTCTTTTTATGGCCTAATTTGCATGATCTATGGAGGTGTCCAAACTGAGGCTTTTTTCCTCCAAAGTACCTTAAAAGTAGAAAAATGCATATTATCTAGATATAACAGCAATATCTAGTTACGAAATTCATAAAGAAACGTTTTGACTCAGAGGAGAATGATTTTAGGAGTGTTTAACGTATAGATACATTCTTACACTTGAATACTGCTTGGGTAATATGGAGACATGCATACACTCAGGAAAAACACTTGGGAATATTAATATTTTAATGACTGTCTCTATGTGTGTGTGTGGTTGTGCCTTTGTGGTCTTCTTGTCTCACAAGCTCTGAGCTTTTGTGTGGGGGGGGGGGAATTTGATCCGATCAGTTGATTCTGATCTTTTTGAAGTCAGAGAGACTTCGAGTTAGGGAAGTGTTTAACATCGACACATCCACAAAAGTATCAATGGCCCATGAGGATCAGGACAGGCCGCAGCCAGCTGTGAGTTACATACAGTTCAGAAGGTTAAAAGCTCTTCCTAAAACCTAAAAATGAATTGATCATCAGTGATCCAGTCCAGCTGCTACAATCTTCAGTTCATCTTAGGCTGTGGCTGAAGTCAGTTGTGTTTCTCTGTTCTTCAGTGACTACCCTAGATTTTTTAATTTTTAATGCCTTTAATTCTTCCTGGTGGTGGAAAAAAAATTCAGAACTCTCCAACTCAAAATTTTCTAGTGACTGGTCACATCTAAATTTTTCAATTGGCCTAATGGAATTTCTGTGAATTTAATTTTATCAACTGGGGCAATAGTCTATTAACATTAACGTTTTGCGCACACCCTCTGGCCACCCTCCAATGCTGCAATTGATAGTTCATCCTCATCTGGAGCCCCAAATGAGATAGTCGGCTCGCCATAAAATGAGCATCTATTACTCATCCATGAACTCTACCAGGTACAATGTGCATGACTAGGAATGGGATGCCCACCGGGATTGACCCGGTGGAAACGCTCCCATTGTTGCCCTCATATAACCCTCAGCACTAGCTTATGTGGCCCTGTGCATCGTGGAAGGACTGGGACTGGGAACAATTAAAGTGACTCCTCTGAATATAAAAGAAACTTGTGACTTTGCCATGGTCATGCTCTCACAGTGAAGCCATGATCTAAATGCTTTCTCCATGTGGGCACTGGCCAAATACATGGCTGTCTGACAAGAAATAGCGACCACATACAGAAACACACAGATGGAAAGACATAATTAAAAAGACAGTCTGTCTGTGCTTGCTCTTTTAGGGGAACCTGCTCTTTTGCTGAAGCACCCATCAGAGAGACTGCTGATATGTTCTTTAAACTTCAGCTGAAACAAAACTTTCTTTTGCAGGGGCTGAGGGATAGAGCAATTGCTTGAGCAACCACTCCTCTCCAAAGAACAAATCTTAATAAGTGGATGCATGCCATCTCCTTTTATAAGTGCGACCCCTCCTCCCAAGTGTGACCCAAGTGTGTAGTGTCAGTAAATTGAAACAACGTCAAAGTAACTGACAGACAGCGACTGTTCTCAACATGTATGGTAAAACTGTGCTACAGTAAACAAAGTGACCACAATCTTCTTGGTGTTTTACCTTTTATGGAGATAGGACAGTTAGTTGAGAGGAAGCAAATTGGGAGAGAGATGGGGAAGGAATCGGGAAAGGTCTACAAGCTGGGACTCAAACTCGGGTCATGCAAAACGCAAAAGCACTATATGTCGGCACTGACCTGTTTAAGTATTTTAAAAACACAGTGACGGTTACAGACAGTTCATGTAAGTTCACAATCAGGGGATGAGGATGCTCAAAGGTTAAAATCAATGGTTAATAATTTTATAATTATGTCCAAGGAATAAAATGTTTATTACCCACAGTCAAAAAGATAACAGATGGCTTTCCACATGCAAGCTAATCAAAAGTGCACTTCTAAAAAAATGAGTTTGGATAATAATACTGTATATATCATCACCATCACACAGTCTATTAACATTTTATTAAAATGTTATGGGTCCAATTAAATATTTTTTTATTTGTAGTTTGTCCCAAAAGAAAAATGTCGGAGTTGTTATTTTATCACATCATTTTATTAACAAATCAATTCCAACACAGGATATTTGTTGAAAATACCTTATTTTAAACAAGGATATATTCAAGTCTTCTGTATAACAGGATGTCTGGATGTGGTAAAGAAAACTTTCAAAAAATGGCACTGCATAGTTTTAAAACCTGCAAATAAAACAAAGCAAAAATAACAATGGCATAGTTCCCCTGCAGCACATCAGTTTAGGTACGTTGTCAGGTTCTTGGTGGTGTAGGGAAGAGGAGCGAGGACTCAATCGCTAGAGAAATGGGTATTTCTTTATTTACAGTAAAAAAATAAAACAAACAAACAAACCTACCCTCAAGGGGGAAAACTGACTTGACTTGACTTGACTTATATGAAATATACCAAACGATCCAGCACAGGACTGAAAACACAAGGAGAATAAAAAGGGTAGCAAACAAGGCAGGTAATGAGGGAGGACAGGTGGGGCAAATAAACCAATAATCAGGAAACAAGATGGGTGGGGTCAAGACAATCGACGAGAGAGCACATGGCACAAGAAAACATGACAAGCCATGTGCTCACACCAAACATGACAAAAACACGAGCACATGGCTAATGAAAACAATCACAAGCCATGTGCTCACAAAACGAGACACAAACGTAACAAGAACGCGCAGCCAGCGAGCGCACTCACAGACCGCGCGTTCACACAAAACACGACATGAAAAGCACGTGGCAGATGTAAATAAACCGCGTGCAACACAGGACACGACAAGACTCACGGAACACAAGAACGCACGGTGAGTGAAACACAACCGTGCGCTCACAATAAAGACAGGAAGCGCGAGTGTCCGAATCCCGACCTGAAACCGAACCAGACATGAATGCCGGGATCCGAACACCACGCGCCCCAACATGAAACAAGACACGCAGACAAGAGAGCGCACGGCTCGAGAACTCGAGACCGTACGCTCACACAAAGACCGGACATGAAGGGAGTGTCAGAGCTCTGTCACAAAACCAATAACATAAACTAGACCGAAGTGACAGAACCCTGACACTACCCCCCAATGGGGAACACAAGACAGAAACAAAACACAACAACATACACAAGACCAACACATCATGACAAGACCAAAAAAAAAACAAATACACAAAGACAAAGAGGGGAAGGAGGGAGGGAAGCCAAGTCCGAGCCAATGGGAAGGTTCACCCAGTCACAGAGGGGAACCAGGGAGGGACGGGCGTGTTGAGCCAGGGAGGTATAGTATATATAGTAAATGTAATCTAGGGCCCTGAAGCTCCCTGTATCTTGGCTAGAACGATTTTTAGTAGGGAAGTACCATTTTGGTCTTCTTATGAGTGCTTTGGTTTTGCTTATTGTAAATTCTCTGGTGAGACCACCGCTCATTTGCAGCTTTTAATAAAAATAGTATAAAGTGTGTTGGCTTCCTCCCACGATGTAACGCCGGGGATGAAGACAGGAACAGGAGACGATGGTTGAAATACAATAAACAGGTTTAATCAAATGAGAGCAGACACGTAACAGTGTGCTACGCACAAACATCGACAGACAATGAATGAAGAACAGACAGGATGAAATGATAAACAGGTGAAGGAGATTGAACTAATTAATGATGCCAGGTGCAGATAATGACTGAATAACCTAAGAATAACAAGACTAGACTAACAAGACAAAACAGAATTAAACGTGACTGTGACACACAATGACTTGACTTGCTATCAGGTAACTGGCATTAGCAGGCCTCCCTGAGAGTCCGCAATAATTCACATTTTGAATTCTCCATACCAATGGTTTTCCTCAGGTTCATTTTGCATATTCCATATTGCATATGGATGTAGGACTTGTTCACCCAACACAGATTTTTCACTTTGACTTGACTGAGCATTAATTAAATATGTTCGGTGAACATAAATTTTTAAGGAATAGCTTAAGCTATGATTACTACAATGCATATTTTTGGATGGGGATAATTATTTGGAAGCCATTTATTGAGCCAATATGTAATTGTCAATTTCCACAATTTGTCCAAATAAATTTTTTTTTTTTTACAGTGCATGCAGTCATGTTATGTCTGCAGTGTTTGACACAGGGATACAGTACATAATTCATATGACTTGATTGGATTTCTCACACTGAACTACTTTACATAAACAGAAATTGTATAATAATAATTAAAACTTTGTTTGCAAATGATCCCTTGGATTTTTTTTTTAGCAAAAGCAGTTCATGAACATTCTTTGGAATCCATAGGTAAATAATTATCAAAACATGTTGAATTTCGAAATCCTGGCTGAATTTATAGTTTGTAAACCAGAAGGTTCTCAGTGGCATGTTGCTGGTAAACATTTTGTGTTAAACAACCAAACTAAAAACAACCAAACCTCAAGAGGTAAAAATTTGTAAAAGCACTTTTTGAGTATCAAATGCTTTTTTCCCCTTTACTTTTATTCACTCCAGGATTTGGGAATATCTCACCTCACACAGAGGGTGGGCGCATCTTCTGTATTATCTACGCCCTGTTGGGAATTCCTCTGTTTGGATTCTTGCTGGCAGGAGTGGGAGACCAACTTGGAACAATCTTCGGAAAGGCAATTTCTAAAGTAGAGGGTATGATTGATGTGAGTTAAAGCAGGTTTTTTTTGTTTTTTTTTAACACTGGTAATAGATATTTTTTAGTCTGTACAAAAACATTTTAAGTTTATAGAATTTACAAAGATCTTAAACCCTGTTCCTAGAGACCTAATGTCCTGCAAGGTTTTTTTTCCAACCTGCATCAGCAAACCTGCCAGTAATTTTCAAGCAATCCTGAATACCTTGTTTGTCGGGTTCAGGTGTATTTGATAATGGTTGAAGTTACCCATTATCCCAGGACAGTGGGTCTCCAGAAGCAGGGTTGAAGACCTCTGATTTACAGTATACAACAGAAGGAGGTACACCCTTGTGCAATATCACTAAAATGTTAAATGATTATAAATTGTATCACCTCTCAATAATTACATTATTTATAATTTTACAAATTGTGTATGCCCTGTTATTAACTAAAAATATAAAAAATGCAACCCCCAAAATAGAAAATCAATGCAAAAATTGCATGCTTTATTTGCATGAACATGATAAGAAAATGTATGGTTAGACTTATGAACACCGTAACTTTAATAGCTTTGAACTTACGGGCTGTGTCTATCTGCATGTCTCAACCATGGCTCCAAAGAGGAACTGAAATATAGTCAAAACACAATAACACAAGCACAAGAGGTGGGAGCGTAATGATTTAAGGCTGCTCGAGAGCCACAGTGGCCATCCTCCTAAAATGATGACATGGACAACAGGCTTCTTGCACAATGACAATCTAGCTCTGAAAACAGACAGGCTTTGCACAGGGGTTATCAATAAAGTTTGATGATGCCCAAGCAAAAAAAAAAAAATCCTTGCCTGCTCTTTAGCAAAAACTGCAAGATTAAACTTAATAAAGAGTTTGAAAAGAACCCTGATGAATATTAGGAGCACATCCTGTGTTCATTTGAGACCAAGATAAATTACTCAGCTCAAATAGATTCCAGGATGTTTCGCATGAAACTGGCCAGGAAGCCCACTATGAATGCACAGTCCCGGCAGTGCAGAACAAGAGGTGGTTATTTGAGGCTGGATGAGTGCAGAACATGTTGGAGAGATGACATTTAAAGATAACATCGTGGATGCTTGTGTATATACCAAAACACTGGCTGATAAGATAACTACCATAAGCTTGGCAGAAGAAGAATATTCAAGCATGATAGCAATCCAAAACAAATGCCATATCAAGCAAAGTAAAAACTATGACCTGGCCAAGTATGTAGCCTGACTTGAATCCAATAGAACACCTTTGGTGTATTTTAAGAGAAAGGTAGAGCAACATGACTCCTCCAGCAAAGAGGAGCTGACAAACAAAAAGTAACGAAAGGTACTGACTTTTTTTTTTTACTGAGTTCCCACTGTGGAGCTGTTTTAATATAGCAAATCTAAACTGTTAGTTCTTTAAAAATTTTACATAGAAGCAAATACACTGCTGTTCAACGTTAAAGTAATGCAATTACTCTGCATGGAGACGATGGGTCAGAGGGACAAAGTAGATCTAGGGGATTGATTCACCAGGGCAGAGCTGGAGACTTGGAAGCCCAATGTAGATCCGTGCAGTTGGGTAGAATCCCTGAAGGATGAGCCATGAGACTGAAGGGATCCAGTGGAGGCAGGGTGAAGGAACACTATGTTGTTGTTAGAGGCGGAGGGAATGGGAGGCTGGGTGGGACCATCCACAACGAAGGACGCTGTGTCCGAAACCGCTCACTCGTTCATTCATTCGCTAATCCCAATAGAGTGTGCAACATTTGAGTGCACTATAGCTACAAGGAGTGAACGAAATGAAGTGAGTGAATTCGGACACTGACGTATACACTGTGCGTCGGAGAGCTGTCGCAGAAACAGCTCGATATGCGATAAAACTACTTTTACCCTATGTTACTTATGTTATAAAATAATGTTAATAACAATAACAATCATAAAATTTTAGTTTGTAATCATACATACCTCCGTGCCAGCTTTGTAGTTTCATCAATTGTATAACTGGTTTGTCATGCTTAATATGTGATCACAATCATTAAAACTATAAAAAACTGCAATCAAAAATAAACACACATTAACAAGTGTTAATTATTTTTAATAAAGTTTTTTTTTTAGTTGTTAGAAACTCTCACGCTGTAACGCTCGGGATGACAGGAGACGAAGGTACAAATAACAAGTAGGTTTATTAACAGGGGAGCAGACACGCAACAGTGTGCTATGCACAGACAATTACCGAAAACGGAAGTAGAACAGACAGGAACTGATATACACAGAATAATTAGACACAGGTGAAAGGGTAACTGATAAACTAAACAGAAGACAGGGGTAGACATGACGTGAGACTGAACTAAACATGACAGAAACATACATGTGACATCAGGGTTGGGGAGTAACGAAATACATGTAACGACGTTACGTATTTAAAATACAAAATTTGAGTAACTGTATTTCGTTACAGTTACATTTTAAATTGATGGTAATAAAATTACAGTTACATTCAAAAAGTATTTTAGATTACCAAAGTGATTACTTTAAATTTTAATGTCATTTTTTTTATTAATATTAACGTAAGCTGCCTGATGATTCTCCGACTCTGTCTCTTTAAAAAAAAAAGCGTGCACAGCCTGTTCAGTTAGCAAGCTGGAGAGTGTAGACATGCAATCGCATAAAAAAATGGACGGGAAAACAGCGCGTAATGCATT
This sequence comes from Opsariichthys bidens, assembly GCA_037194245.1. Lineage (NCBI taxonomy): Eukaryota > Metazoa > Chordata > Actinopteri > Cypriniformes > Xenocyprididae > Opsariichthys > Opsariichthys bidens. The sequence continues at coordinate 16,025,255 of CM074282.1, read as the reverse complement.
TCTTTCGTGGAAATTCAAAGACAACTTTACTTATAAACAAGAAAAAGGACGTAACATCACAGTGCAATGCAAGCTATGTCTACCTGCAACAAAACTTCAATCGGCTTTAAAGGATTCAACATCTACTCTGAAAAAGCATCTTGAGGTAAGTTGTTCTTGGTCTTTGAAAATTATTTTCTTTATTTATTCCTTATTTTCCCATTTACTCATACGTTGAGCTTTGTATGGTTATCATTAGCCTACGTTTAATATAAGAATTTGGTCTTTGAAAAACAACACGAAACAACATAGAATTGACATCCAATTAATCATGCGTTAAATAATGTTTTATAAAGCCAATGGCTTTGTGTACTTAACAGATAAACTTTAAATCTTAATAATTCATTACAAATGTTCAAGTAAATGGTGCCTTTGTGCGAGTTCATTATCCGAATTGTGAACAAATTGTTTTTTCATCTTTTTAAATGAATCATTTGTTTTGTTTACAAAAATATTGTCAATGAATTATTCACGAATTTGATAGATCTGGGGTGTGTTTCCCAAAAACATTGTTAGATAACTATAGTCATAAATTCCATTGAACTTCATTGCGTCCATATTTGATTTGCGAAACGCATCCTGACTAAGTTTGACTGTTGACTCTCTCGATTCTGTTGTGGCGGTAGTCTTTCCATAGAGAGGATAATAAGTGAAAGATTCACTCAAAGTTTTCTCCATTCATTACCTAAATCTGTTGTGTTACTTGGAGAATTGTGCCAGTCGTTTTTTTCTTGCTTTCATTGCTTTCATTATTGTAACATCACTGATGATGTGTCCAGGTTGCATCAAGTTGATGTATGATATAAGCTTCTGTCTGGAACAACCAGTGACGATCAGGAATAGACTGATTGACAACCGAGAACAGAGTGGTGGCAGCTGGAGAGACAGCGGACAGCCCGGAGAGACGGCAACGGGGTAGGGAGGGTTAGCAGCCCAACCTGCATCTTCTGAGAGGAAGAATCCACTTTCGAAAGCTACAGATCAACCTATGGAGTTATACCCCCAGGGATCCCCGAGAGGGGGGGAGGATGAGGATCCCATTCGGACAGACCAAAGGACACCGATACACTGCGACGGAAATACGTTGACAAGTGCACAATGCTTTTGCGGCAAAGTGTGCAAAAACCCACATGGCCTGAAAATCCATCAGGCCCAGATGAGATGCGTGCGGACGGTACATGCATCACAGCGCTCAGGGAACACCCCTGGTGAGACGCAGGAGGAGCTAGGCCCGGAGACAAACCACAGTGCCCAGAACCTCCAAGTGACACAAGCCCCGAACCCATGCAGGACATCAGAACATCGTCGGGTAAAATGACCCCAAGCAAACAAGGAGAAGGAGTGGCTCCAATTTGATGAAGACGCTGACACCATCTTGGAAGCAATAGTTAAGGGTGACGCTGACCGACGCCTCCAGACAATGACCACCATCATCATCAGCCTAGCAGCTGAGAGATTTGGGCTGGAAGAGAAGAAAGCAGTGAACCTCCCCTACATTATGAACAACAGGGCGAAAAAGATCCACCAGCTTAGGCAAGAGCTGAAGAGCCTGAGGAGGAGGTTCAAGGAGGCAAGGGAGGAGGAAAGGGGACCTCTAGTAGAGTTGCGCGTCATTCTCCGCAAGAAGCTTTTGACTCTGAGGAGAGCAGAGTGGCATAGGAGAAGGAGGAAAGAGAGGGCCAGGAAGCGGGCTGCCTTTATATCGAACCCCTTTAGGTTCACAAAGCAGCTACTTGGGGAGAAGCGGAGTGGCCGGCTCACCTGCTCCAAAGATGAGATAGACCGCCACCTCAGAGACACCTTCTGTGACAGATCCAGAGAGCAAGATCTGGGCCACTGCCAGGATCTGATTGATCCACCTATTCCAACTCTGGGCTTCGATGTGAAGGAGCCCAGCTGGAAGGAGATCCAGGAGGTGATCAAAAAGGCCAGAGCAAGCTCTGCACCAGGACCTAGTGGGGTACCTTATAGGGTTCATAAGAACTGCCCAAAGCTACTCCACAGGCTCTGGAGGATCCTGAAGGTTATATGGAGGAGGGGAAAGGTTGCTCAGCAGTGGCGGTTTGCAGAAGGGGTGTGGATTCCAAAGGAGGAAGAGTCGAAGACAATCGACCAGTTCAGAAGCATCTCCCTGCTTAGTGTCGAGGGGAAGATATTCTTCAGCATCGTTTCTAGGCGGCTGACCGACTACCTCCTAGGGAACTCTTACATTGACGCCTCGGTCCAGAAAGGAGGGATCCCGAAGGTGCCGGGGTGTCTGGAGCACACAGGCGTGGTCACACAGCTGATCAGGGAAGCCCGGGAGAACAAGGGGGACCTGGTGGTGCTGTGGTTGGACCTCACAAACGCCTATGGGTCCATACCCCACAAACTGGTTGAGGAGGCCCTGCGCCGGCATTATATTCCAAACAGGTTTAGAGACCTCATTCTGGACTATTATGACAGTTTCAGTCTGAGAGTCTCAGCGGGGTCTACAACATCAGACTGGCACAGGCTCGAGAAGGGTATCATCACTGGGTGTACAATTTCAGTGATATTATTCGCACTCGCCATGAATATGCTGGTGAAGTCGACAGAGGCTCAGTGTAGAGGTCCCCTCAGCAGGTCAGGTGTCCGCCAGCCACCCATTAGGGCTTTCATGGACGATCTGACGGTGACAACACCACACGTCCCAGGGGGAAGGTGGATCCTGAGGGGCCTCGAAGAGATGACCACTTGGGCTCGCATGTGCTTCAAGCCAGCAAAGTCCAGATCCCTGGTGTTGAAGAAAGGGAAGGTTACCAACAAATTTCACTTCACACTTGGCGCGACCCAGATACCATCAATCACTGAGAAACCAGTAAAGAGCTTAGGAAAGGTGTTCGACTGCAGCCTAAAAGATACGGCAGCGATCCGTGCAACCAACCTTGAACTGGAAGGCTGGATAGCCGGAGTGGACAAGTCAGGCCTACCGGGCAAGTTCAAGGCTTGGATTTACCAGCATGGCATCATGATTTATGAGGTCCCCATCTCAACCATCGAAGGCTTTGAGAGGAGAGTCAGCAGGTTTCTACGGAAGTGGCTGGGTCTACCTCGAAGCCTGAGCAGCATCGCCTTGTATGGCAAGAACAACAAACTGAAGCTCCCCATCAGCTGCCTGAATGAGGAGTTCAAGGTGAGCCGTGCCAGGGAGGTGATGCAATACAGAGAGTCACAGGACCCGAAGGTCTCCCAGGCTGGGATCGAGGTGAGAACAGGCCGGAGGTGGAGGGCAGCAGAGACGGTGGATGTGGCTGAATCGCGGCTACGGCACAGGGCACTGGTGGGAGCAGTGACTCATGGAAGAGCTGGCCTGGGTAGCAGCACGACATCTCGCTACAACAAGGTGCAGGGGAAGGAAAGGAGATTACTGGTGCAGCAAGAGGTGCGGGCAGTAGTAGAGGAGGAGCGGGCCAGCAGGATGGTGGGAATGCGACAGCAGGGAGCCTGGACAAGATGGGAGTATGCAGCGGACCGCACAGTATCATGGGCAGAGCTGTGGAAAGCAGACTGCCATCGCATACGGTTCCTGATCCAGGCTGTCTATGATGTACTACCGAGCCCATCCAACCTGTTCAGCTGGGGATTGGTGGAGTCACCAGCCTACAACCTCTGCTCGAAGAGGGGGGCCCTGGAGCACATACTTAGCTGCTGTTCGAAGGCCCTGGGCGAGGGGCGCTACCGTTGGCGACATGACAAAGTCCTGAAGGCAATAGCGAATACCATCAGCTGTGGAATTGGCCACTGCAAGCGCCTACACCCAGTGAAGAACACCATTGCTTTTGTCCGGGCTGGGGAGAAGCCACCATCAACTGCCAGGGCCACCTCATCTGGCCTGCTAGCGACACCACGAGACTGGGAGTTGAAGATTGACCTGAAGAAGCAACTGAAATTCCCAGGAACTGTTGCCACCACAAAGTTGCGGCCGGACATATTACTAATCTCAGAAACCTCCAAGCAGATTGTTCTCCTGGAACTCACCGTACCCTGGGAGGACCGTATCGAGGAGGCCAATGAGAGGAAGAGGGCTGAGCTAGTGGAGGAGTGCCAGAGCAATGGGTGGCAAGCGCGGTGTGAGCCCATTGAAGTGGGATGCAGAGGGTTTGCTGGCCATTCTCTCTGCAGGGTTTACAGCATCCTGGGCATCATGGGAGCCAGTAAGCGAAGGGCCATCAAGGAGGTCACAGAGGCAGCAGAACTTGCCTCAAGGTGGCTGTGGATAAGGAGAGGAGATCCATGGGTGGGGTAGAGCTACCTGGACACAAGCTGGGGCCTGATCAACCCCAGCTGGGTCGCCTGGGTGAGAGTGTATGATGCTTGAAAGACCCGAAACACTCCGTGACCCCAGGTAACATCACTGATGATGTGTCCAGGTTGCATCAAGTTGATGTATGATATAAGCTTAAGACCACACTTACTGACTGATGCTTGCTGCAGTAGAAACATATTCATTCTAGGGATAGTTCACAAAAAATGACTTTTGTCATATTTTTTTTCCAAAACTATTACTTTCTTGTGAAACACAAAAAGAGAATAATGGTGGTGGAGGGATGCAAAAAAACTGTTGCGACACCGTAGGTGAGTCAGCTATGAATATATTGGCCTTCTCTCAAGATGATTGGGTAGACCATTTGAACATTTTCTTTATAAATATTCTAAATGTTACAAAGAAACTTTCTTTATAAAACATAATTTAAACAACTGTGTCGAGTAGACTCTAAGTCTATAAAGTAACATATTTTTATTAACAGTAGATTATTAATATTTTGTCATGCCTCTGATGCACATCTTAACAATTATAATTTAGGAATAATAAATCAATAGTAATTATATGTGGATGTGATGTTAAAAGAAACAAATATTTTTGTTTACCAGCACATAGGTTATGTCTAATAAACTGCTCACTCATATATATATTTTTTAATATATGCTTTCAGAGGATGCATCCAAGTGCCATGCAGATTACATCAAGGAAAAGGATGTCACCATCAGCTAATGATGGAGATGGTGAATGCTCTGCCACCGCAAACACACCATGTGGTCCTCCTGTAAAACAATCAAAACTGTGCAAAACATCATTGAAAATGTGCAACCATTCTCATTAGTGGAGAATGCTTCCTTCCGCAAGCTCATACAGGGAATTAGTGGAGGGAAAACCCCAATGTGCAGAAAAACTTTGATGCAGTGGACTGAGAAGTCATTTCAAAACATGAAGAAATCACTGGTTGAAGAGCTTCAGGGCATCGGAACAGTCTGTACCACAGCAGATATATGGACTTCTCATCATAGAAGTTATCTTGGGATGACCTGTCACTGGACAGAACAAGAAACACTGGAGAGGAAATCAGCTGCGTTGGCATGCGCAAGAGTCCGTGGACGTCACACGTACGATGTACTGGCAGAAAAAATAAGTGAGATTCACGCTGAATTCAACATCCAGGGTAAGGTCTGCTCAACAGTTACAGACAATGGCAGTAATTTTGTTAAAGCCTTCCAAGAATTTGGAAATATGAATCCAGAAGAACTCACTTTTAACGATCACACAGATGGTGTGCAGTTTGCAGATATTAGTGCAATTCTTCAGGATAATTCCCAACAAGAGCTTAACTTTTTTTTGCCGCCACATCATCGCTGTGCTGCGCACACACTAAATCTCATTGCCACACGTGACCTGGAAAAGGCTGCATCACAAGATGCCTCACGAAAATTGTACAGAAGTGCCTTGTCAAAATGTGCTGCCATTTGGAACAAGGCCCATCGCTCCCCAATAGCAGCTGAGGTGTTAGAAGATATTGCTAACATGAGGTGCATTGTCCCATCCGTGACCTGATGGAGCTCAGAGTATCGTGCCATTGAAAAGATAGTGAGTCTCACTGAAGCCCAACTGACTGAAATGTGTGATCGTCTAAGTGTGGCCAAACTGCACCCTAAAGAGACTGCATTTCTCAAGGAGTGTACAGCAGTTTTGAAACCTCTCGCCTATGCAATTTATCTTCTCCAGGGGGAAAATAACTGCTTTCTTGGCTTTATAATTCCGACCATTCTTGGCCTGAAAGCCAAACTGACCGAAAAGATCTCTCATGTACAGTTCTCAGCAAACATAATCTCAACAGTTCTCAAGTCCATTGATACTCGGTTCAGAGAGGTACTGGCCTCCCATGATGCAAGAATGGCAGCATCTACCATACCAAAGTTTCATCTGTGGTGGCTTCCTGGTGATGAGAGGGAAAATATGAGAAGGATAATGATCCAAGAGGCTGCTCTTCAGGACATTGTGCCTTCTGCTGAACTGACCACTACTGAAAAAGGACAGATGTCAGGAGACATGGATGACAACTTCTTCTCTTTTGAGAATACACAGATTACAAGCACCAAAGCAGAAGATGAAATACGGAACTAACTCCAAGATCCATGCAAGACTTTGGATGCATTGAAGCTCTATCCAATCATCAAATCCCTCTTCTTGAAATATAACACTACCCTGCCTTCAAGTGCTCCCGTAGAATGACTGTTCAGTCAGAGAGGGCTAATTTTCACTCCACATCGTGGCTGCATGACAGATGAGCACTTTTAACACACACTTTGGCTGCGTTACAATCGCCCTTATTGGGCTCAAGTTGGAAAGTTAACATTTCAGTGAATGTAATGCTTTAATTTCTTTGTAGTGTTTTTTGTCTACTACAAATTCAAGCTCCTGTTTACTGAAATTTGAAAAATGGTAGGAATGATAAGCACTTTGAGTATGTTCTTGTTGCATTAAAATGACACTTATTGGTTTTATTGCAGCTAATTAATATTTAATTTATTTTGATACATTTTGGTACATTGGTCATTGAGCGCCCTCAGGCCACTGTTATGATTACGTTACATAAGAATGAATACGCTACATTATCATCTCTTAAAGTTTAATTGGCTAGCAACAATACCACATATTAAAACACCTTGCTGTTAGTGAAAATCATTAAATTGAGTTAATGCCTACATAATATATTTTAATGATAAAAATAGTATATATTTTTTACATTACATTTTAATATAATTTCATTTTTAAAATTCATCTATATAATAATATCTCTCTATATTTTAGTAGGTTTTTTTCAAGTAATGATTGTTTTTTAAAAAAGGTCAAAAAAAATAGAACTAACATGAAATAAATGTTAAAGCAGAAATAAGAAATCTGTAAAGTAATCTCTGGATTACACTCGCTGTCAATTCCGCTCTTTCACACACACTCTCAGTCCTCTCCGCATTGGATTTTGGGAAATAGTGTTTCAGCAAGTGTACATAAAATGTACACTCGAAATCAGAGAGACTTGTAGGTAATGAAATCATTGGAGATGAAGGAGACATGAGGCTGGATGGGAGCAGTGGTTGGGAGAAGACTTGGATGCTGGACAAAACCAGAAGGAAAGGGGCAGGGAACTGGTCAGGACCAGGGAGTCCATTACATTAACTTAGACAGGAGGGAAAAATTTAACCTCTGGGGTGGGGTGATGGGCGGCAGTCAGCTCAAACTCACATATCACTTAAGGTGTGGTTATGAGTACATCAGATGACCACTTCCCCCTTCTACTAGTTCACAGGGAACCAGTCAAGGTCTGTTATCTTGAAAGTATGAGAACACTCAACAGAAGGCTGTTCAATACTTTAGAATTAATGTAAAGTGGTCAGCTGATTTATTTGAAGTATTGGTGAGATTGCTAACTTGCCTCCTGTGTATTATCAGCACAAGAAAGACACACAAGTGTAATAAAATAAATTTATTAACAACAGATAAACATATAACTAACACAACTACTAAATGAATCTAATGAATGATAAAGGAATAAAGTGCACAAGATATATAAAATACAAGTGATTAAGTTGGGTGTGGCTATGGAAAAGTTACGTTATTTTATGGAAAGATAAATTTTTCTCTGAAAATAATAAGGTGGAGAAACTTATTATGCACTAAACAAATAAATGAAAGATTATTTGTGATTAACTAAAATCAGCTATATGTGAATTAGATAATCATACACTGATATTGTGCAACAATGCCAAGGTCACTGGAAAGAGGTTTGGTTAAGTGATATTTACACGTCGTTGAGTCCGATGACGGTGACATCTGCCACTGGTTGTGCTGGGTGACAATGCAGTGGGGAGAGGAGCCAGAATCTCTTTCAACAGCCTTGAACACGAAGCTCTGTGATCTGTGAGATCTCTTGGATGGGGTCCTAAAATCTGAAACACGCGGACGAGGCCCTGGCGTAGGTGCAGAAGGTCCTTAAGAATCTGGAACATGCAGGCGAAGGTTCCTTGAAGTGAAGGTTTGCTCTCTTGAGTGTCTTCTTGTCTCTGTGTGTCTTCTGCCTCTTTTGGCCAGACACTCACGCTTTTGTCTCTCTGGAGTTGTTACTGTCTCGCTGGAGGAAAACTCTGAATGTTGTGTTTGTTAATGTCTCTTTCCTCACAGGCTGGAGGCTCAGAATGTGGTTGTCTCTGTTGCTGCCTCACAAACTGTAAATTCAGATCATGGAATTGGTTGTTGTCTCTTTGGACAAACTGGAAATTCAGAACCGGTGTTGTATCTATTAGTGTCTCAGCTTCGCAACCCGTGACTCAGAATGGCATATCTGTTATGTCTCACCCAATGGGAGACTGAGAACTTGTTGATCTGTTTTTGTCTCACCTTCGCAAACCGCAGACTCAGAACCTGTTGATCTGTTTGTCTCTCTCGGGAGAAACAAGGAGTGTCTGTTGAAAGGGTACACTTATCCCTTTCCAATGAGGAGGAGATTGCAATTTGGCGCCTCTTCTTTCAAGTGCTGCTATTGGCTGCTTGAATCAGATGGGACACACACAGAGTGGCCCACCCTTCTTTCCCCTGTGGAACTCATTTGTATAAAACATAAAGATAGACGTCTTCAAAGTGTCTTTAAGGTTTACCAATGCATTTCTCACTTTCCAAACAACCATCAGAATACCTTTAGCAATATTCTAAATAAATAGAGACCAAAAATGTTGGAAAAAGATTGTCATGCATTCATTCAATTATACATTAACAGCTGAATTTGTGTAAGATTTTGCACCACAAATAGCTGTCACTGAGAATTCTTATTTCTCTGAAAAAGTATGAAATGGATGTGTGTAGTTTGCATCAGTTTTAAGATTTCCAAACATAGTTATGACTGGCTTTGGGTGAATCATTATGATCTCTCTTGGTTTCACCCACTGCTGCTGAAGTCCTGAGGAATTTTTATGGTGGTCACAGTTCAAGGGAATTAGGAATTGGGCTCTAGATGGGTGAAGGGCAGAAACTGCATGTCAACCAATGAGAAGTCCTGTCCTTCCTGAGGTTGGTACCAGAGGTCTTCTTCTTACTCTCTATGACAGGGGTTTTCAACCAGCGTGGCACGCCAGCATGCGTTAAGGGGGGCACGTGCACTTGTTAATTCAGAAGTATACACTCGAAACAGCTGTAAATGTGAGATTTTACTAGCAAATCTTTTGTCATCCACTAGAGGAGGGAATTTGACAATTCTTCCATCTAATCATTGGCTATGGTTATAGCAGGTTTGGCACAGCTGAATTTGAGCAAAAACAACTAAAAACAAAATGGACTGTGGCTTGTAAAAATCAAGAATACCAGAAATTATAAAAACTAAGGTTAAACTGAATGAAAAACAAGCTCAGCCGTCACTCTAAAGTCCGTAAGCTGTTAATATTTTTAATGTTTGCGTTTTTAACTAATACCCTGTCTACACCGGACTCAAGCGGCGCGATGCAACACACAAAATCCCCGACAGTAAACTGATACCTCATTCTATTTCTGACATTCCAAGGCGCTGGTGTTACTTTTGACACAAGAACAAATGGATTTGCAATAGTCACTTTGTTGCATCCAGTGTAAACATCCTCAGGGCTCATTCACACAGAACGCATTTTGGCTTTGAAACGCAAGCAGTGGAAAGGGGAAAAAACACAAAGTCTCGAGATGCGTTCGTTTAAAGTTGAAGGGATTTTAACTTGAGCACTGTGTTTTTAGAACACCGTCTCATGCTCGAGACGCTGCAAAAGACGCAAGATGTAAATGCAATGGTTACACAAATCTGGCTTGCGTGGATTTATCTTGATGCACTGAAATGATTGCGAGACAAATTAATTGTAATATCAATTTAATAATAAAAACACTGTAATAATAATAATAATTTAATACTTTAATTGGAAATGCCAAATCCTCTTGATATCACCAATATCTGGTTATCACGCATATTTCACACGTATACTGTGAGCCGTCTAGTGGCAGCTCAGCAATCGGAATGTAGTGTTAGCACATAAATCGTGAGCTTTGGCTTTATATCGCATGTGATCTACTTGCACAATGTGAGTTGGTACATTGCTGAAATCACACAATGTATGGCTGGCTTAAATTTATCATCATGGGCCGCTACAGGGAGCAAGTGAACATAATTTGTAATCATGAAAACAAACAAGTGGCGGGAAAATGGAAAAAAAAAAGGAGACAGGCAACATGCATAGGCTAAACCAAGAAATACAAACTAAAAGGCCATAAAACAGAACATAAACCTGACATACAATTTTCAATAATTTAAAATAAGTGATATTACACAGGGGGTGTACCCAATTCTGGTGTATTTTGTACATGCCTGAGATACTGAATCAAATTAACTGTTTCCTCGTAGAACAAAAAGTCACATGTGTTTAGAGTCGCATGCCAACCACATCCATTTCTCATCATAGTCACCTTAACCTGTGAACTCATTTCTTCACTTATTTCCCTCATGTCTCCATTCATTCAGGAGATAATAAACTGCATGAGTAGATATATGTCACAACACATTACCAACACTGCCGAGCATCCAAATCTTTCATCCATGCTCTGTCCACTCCTAACATAACACAGACCTTCACAAGCTGATTAAGTCACTTTCAGAGTTTATATATTTTTTTTCCATTGATTTCCTGTTTGTACTGCAAAATCCAAGGCCTTCCACAGAGATATATGACAAAACCTGTACCATAATTTAATCTAACTTTGCTGTTGCTATAACTGTGCTGTTCACTTGCTGTTATGGCATAGTCTGTTGAATGTATATTGTATTTGTTATTACTGTATCTTGTTTTATTTGTTTGTTTTTATTTCTATATGTAGCCCTGAGTGTTCATTGACTGTTAAAAGACAGATAAATATTGACCCTCCCTTTTTAAACTTCGAACTGCGTAACAACTGAGTTCTAAAAATAAGGAAACTGCTGTCATGCTGGTAATACTGTTGTAAATTATTTTTAGGAGGGTTATAATTGTTAAGCCTAGCTTCTCCAGCAGAGGGCACTCCAAGCGTTACACAGGTCCGAAGATCAGGTGCTGATGCTACTATAGCGGAAATAGCGATCAGTACGCCAAAAGAGAGCTTGAGTGCACACGCTACAGAGTGTTCCGGACTTAACCTGACTTTATTATGTTTCTTTCAGGTAAGCTGACCATAATAAATCCTTTAGTAATGCACAACAATATTATGTAGTTATGGAACTGGAGTGTATGCCACAGATATGGAAAGATATTGAACCCTACGGTAATTAAGAGTGTGAAATGATTGCTGTGCATTCGTACCCAAAATGACGATGTTATTAACTAGGGTAAAAGTTTGTAACCATAAGCGTGAACAAAATAAGTGTTGAGGAATGCATCTGGTTGAGATAAAAATGCGCGATTAATTATGGATGATGAAGTCAATGTTTTAAATTGGGATTGGCAAGTAGGCTTAAAAAGAAACACGTGTGAACAGGAGAGTGATAAAGTTAAACAGTATTGTGCTGATTTATTAACATTCATTGAAAGACAAAGTAAAAGGTGTAGTAAGTAAGATGAAGAGTGCCCATCAGAAGAGCCAGCTCCAAAGGACGGATTGGAAAAATGCTTCCCACCACATACGTCTTTTTTTCCACAGTCCAGCATATTGAATGACCCCTGGCGACTTAACCATCTCCCCCACACCGTTGTTAGACCCATCTCAGAATTGTTGGAGGATGAGATGCTAACAGTCTTTGCTGCGAATGACACACCCATTCCATATATCGGCTGGATTGAAGTCAGTTTCAGACTAGGCAGTGAACCCAGCATGACAGATGATTTACAAGTCCCAATACTAGTGTCGAGTGACCCAGCAGTTGCCAGTGACCCCATCATCAGTTACAACGTCATTGAGGCCATCATTAACAGAAACAAGGGAAAGACTAAAGGTGGAAAGACTAAACATTTGCTCCATCGTGCTGGAAAATGCATTGTTCTTCACCAAACTATTGTTGGATTGTTGGAAGAAGTTGCTGTTGGAGGGTGTTTTGGTACCATTCTTTACTCATGGCTGTGTTTTTGGGCAGAATTGTGAGTGAGCCCACTCCCTTGGATGAGAAGCAACCCCACACATGAATTGTCTCAGGATGCTTTACTGTTGGCATGACACAGGACTGATGGTAGCGCTCACCTTTTCTTCTCCTGACAAGCCTTTTTCCAGATGAACCTTCAGAAAGGGGCTTCATCTGAGAATATGAATTTGCCCCAGTCCTCAGCAGTCCATTCACGATACTTTCTGCAGAAGATCAATCTGTCCCTGATGTTTTTTTTGGAGAGAAGTGGCTTCTTTGCTGCCCTGCTTGACACCAGACCATCTTCCAAAAGTCTTCGCCTCACTGTGCGTGCAGATGCGCTCACACCTGCCTGCTGCCTTTCCTGAGCAACCTCTGCACTGGTGGCACTCTGATCCCGCAGCTGAATCCTCTTTAGGAGACGATCCTGGCACTTGATGGACTTTCTACGACCCCCTGAAGCCTTCTTTACAAGAATTGAACCTCTTTCCTTGAAGTTGCTGATGATCCTATAAATTGTTGATTTAGGTGCAATCTTAGTAGCCACAATATCCTTGCCTGTGAAGCCATTTTTATGCAACGCAATGATGGCTGCACGCATTTCTTTGCAGGTCACCGTGGTTAACAATGGAAGAACAATGATTTCAAGCATCACCCTCCTTTTAACATGTCAAGTCTGCCATTCTAACCCAATCAGCCTGACATAATGATCTCCAGCCTTGTGCTCGTCAACATTCTCACCTGAGTTAACAAGACAATCACTGAAATGATCTCAGCAGGTCCTTTAATGACAGCAATGAAATGCAGTGGAAAGGTTTTTTTTGGGATTAAGTTCATTTTCATGGCAAAGAAGGACTATGCAATTCATCTGATCACTCTTCATAACATTCTGGAGTATATGCAAATTGCTATTATAAAAACTTAAGCAGCAACTTTTCCAATTTCCAATATTTATGTAATTCTCAAAACTTTTGGCCACGACTGTAGTTCGTACCAGTAGAAAAAGAGTGCCCTTACCAGCCAACCAAGTCACCACTGTGTATATAAGAGCGCATGGGAGTTCACGAGCACAAGGCCAACACATGTTCTTTTCACCTGATATGCTTAATCCTCCACCAGAAGGCGTGATTTACAGTGATGTACTGGTCCAGATCCCAGAGAAGAGAGTGCCATGCATACCCATCTCCGTGACCAACACTACTGATCGCACCATCTGTCTGGACCATCATAGAGTGATCGGACACTTTGAACCTGTCAAAACCATATACACAACACCTGTGCAAACGAAAGAAAATGAGACAACAGCTGAAACGAAGGACGATACAGAGACAAAGGCCAGCAAAGCAATTACCGCATCACAGTCAGATAATGAGCAAGCAAGGAGACCAACCTCATGGGACCCTCCTGTGGATCTCTGCAACCTTTCAGAGGGGCAGCAGAAGACTGTAAGAAGAGTGTTGAGGGAGGAATGTGATGCCTTTGTCTATGACTGTGATGATGTGGGTTGTATACCGTCTCTCAAGATGCACATCACCCTTCATGATACCAGCCCAGGGCAAAATACCTACATGTCTGTCCCAAAGCCTCTTCACAAAGAAGTTAAGGAGTACCTGCAGGATCTATTGAAAAGAGGGTGGATCACACCTTCCCAATCCCCTTATTCGTCACCAACGATGTGTGTCCGCAAGAAGGACGGTAGTCTTCGTCTCTGTGTTGACTTCAGGGAACTCAACCGCAAGTCGGTACCTGACCGCCATCCGATACCAAGGATTCAGTATATGTAGGACACTCTGGGTTCGAGCTCGTGGTTTTCTGTCTTAGACCAAGGTAAAGCATACCACCAGGGTTATATGGATGAGTAGAGCCGCTCTCTCACAGCGTTCATCACATCCTGGGGGCTCTACGAATGTGTGCGTATACCCTTTGGTTTGAGTTTGGCACCCGCAGAGTTTCAGAGGAGCATGGAGCACTGTTTGGCTGACCTGAGAGACACGGTTTGCCTCCCATACCTTGATGACAACCTGGTACTCAGTCACAGCTTTGAGAAGCACTTGGAGCATATCCGTCTCATTCTTTGACACTATAAGGAACATGGTGTGAAGTTAACCCCAAAGAAATGTGAGCTGTTTAAATCAAGTGTGAGGTTTCTGGGCAAGTTGGTGACAGGAGAAGGTTACACTATGGACTCTGGAAATGGCTCCAGTGGTGGCTCTCAAAGAGAAGACACCTGCCACCATTGGTGAGGTATGTCAGATGCTTGGGTTCCTCTCCTCTTACAGGCCCTTTATCCCCAACTTCTCCCAGGTGGCCCACCCACTGTATAACTTACTCACCGTCCCGAACCCTGAAAATCACACCCCAGACCCGACCATGAAGAGGCCCAGGAAAATGGAGAAGAAAAATAAGGGTCACATACCATCACAGACTCCCATACAGTGGACCAAGTCTCACCAGGAGGTGTTAAATCAGCTTGTAGAGGCCTTCACGAAGCGTCCTGTCCTTGGATATCCTGATTTCATCCAGTCGTTTGTATTACATTGTGACGCATCCCAAGTTGGTCTTGGTGCGGTGTTGTACCAGAGACAGCAGGCGAAGATCAGAGTAATCGCCTATGGCTTCTGCACCCTGAGTCCAGCAGAGAAGAGGTATCATCTACACTCGGGAAAGTTAGAGTTTTTATTGTTGAAGTGGGCCATCTGCAAACGTTTTCGGGATTATTTTTACCATGCCCCTTTATTTATGGTATATGCAGATAACAACCCACTGACGTATGTGCTCACTACCACGAAACTCAACGCCACAGGACACAGATGGGTGGCGGAGTTGGCCAATTATAACTTCACAATCAGGTACCGCCCAGGCAAAACCAACTCAGATGCAAATGGTTTGTCACGGATGCCGTTGGATATTGAAGATTACAAGGATAGCTGTACGGCTGAGGCCAGTCGAGAGTTAATCAGTTCATCTATGGAAGTGGTCATTGCAGAAAGGAGGAATCCTTGCTGGGGAATAGGATTAATCCAGGTCAGTGCTTTGAGCCTTGTGAAAGACAGTGAGAACAGTCAACCTCTCACCCCAAATTAAATCCGCAAATCTCAGGAAGAGGATGAAACCCTGTCAAGAGTTCTCTGGTATAAGCCACAGAGCAGGAGGTCAAGTAGAGCTGAAGTGAAAGCATAGAACCCTGCAGTAGCCATACTGCTGAAACAGTGGCTAAAGATTCATCTGGGTAAAGATGGTGTTCTGTGCCGTAGTACTTCCCGTCGAGAACAGCTGCTGCTCCCCAAAGTTTATCACCCGCTGATCTTTAAAGAGCTACACCAGGACATGGGTCACTTCAGGGTAGAGAGGATGCTTGATCTAATTCAAGAAGAAGTTTTAATGGCCACAGATGAGTAAAGATGTTGAACATTTTGTCACAAGAGTTTATGAAAGTCTCAAGAAGAGAAAGCCGAATAAGCAAACACGTGCACCTCTGATACCGATCCAGTCCACCTATCCATTCCAGCTCGTCTCCATAGACTTTCTGCAAGAGGATGTGCCACTACAAAGCGAAGAGGATGTGCCACTACAATCTCAGAGACCTGATTTGAACCTTGATAGGCCTGAGTGTGACGAATCAGGGGCAGATCCTCTGATCCTGACACAAGGAGAGCAACAGGCGCCAAGACAGCGACCCCAGAGACTGAGACATCAGCCTGTTGTCCTGAGTTATGATACATTGGGTCAACCATCTTTGGTACAAAGAAACTGTAAGGTAACAGAGACTCAGATAACATAGACCAAGGGTTACTGGAGGCCATGGGCGGCTGAGGGGTTTTAAAGAAAGGTTTTCTTTGTTCACAGAAATGTCAGGAGACATTTAATTTTGTGGAGAAGAGTGTAGCCCTGAGTGTTCATTGACTGAAAAAGAGAGATAAATATTGCACCCCCCCCTTTTTAAACTTCGAACTGAGTAACGACTGAGTTCTAAAAATAAGGAAACTGCTGTCATGCTGGAAATACTGTTGTAAAGTATCTTTTTTGGAGGGTTATTATTGTTAAGCCTAGCTTCTCCAGCAGAGGGCACTCCAAGCATCACACAGGTCTGAGGATCGGGTGCTGACGCTACTATAGCGGAAATAGTGATCAGTACGCCAAAAGAGAGCTTGAGTGTACACGCTACAGAGTGTTCCGGACTTAACCTGAATTTATTATGTTTCTTTCAGGTAAGCTGACCATAATAAATCCTTTAGTAATGCACAACAATATTATGTAGTTATGGAACTGGAGTGTATGCCACAGATATGGAAAGATGTTGAACCCTATGGTAATTAAGAGTGTGAAATGATTGCTGTGCGTTCGTACCCAAAATGGCGGACGACGATGTTATTAACTAGGGTAAAAGTTTGTAACTGTAAGCGTGAGCAAAATAAGTGTTGAGGAATGCATCTGGTTGAGATAAAAATGCGAGATTAATGATGGATGATGAAGTCAATATTTTAAATTGGGATTGGCAAGCAAACTTAAAAAGAAACACGTGTGAATAGGCCTAATCAACCTGCTAATATGTTAATACATAATTTAGCATCATTCTTTCAGCCATTAACTTTAAAAGAGGATTCTTTTATTTTCCATTAAATGTTATGTCAAAAATAGTAACAGACTTTGGGTTAAAACTGTGATTGAAACAATTCATAAAATGATTATATAAAGAGTAATGAAACAGTTCATACAGTTATTAATGCTGGAGTAAAGTGAATATATACCAAATCGTTCTTGTCATGGTTACACATGTGAAGTTTGTGCATTACTCGCAGGTATTAGTGTTCAAGGACTGTAACGTAATGTTTTGATGTCATTGCTGTGCTCCAATGTCTTGGAAGAGTGACTGTCAAACTTGTTCAGGTCCTGTGTTAAGTTTATGGACTTAGAATAGGAACTGATGTCGAAGATAACGTGTTTATTGTTGTGTACAGTATTTGCATGGACAGTTGCACAATAAGATATTAGTTATGATTATTTCATAAGTTGTATAGTGGACGCTTCTATAGTGAAAATAGCGATCAGTACGCCAAAAGAGAGCTTGAGTGTACACGGACTTAACAAGACTTTATTATGTTTCTTTCAGAATTAAACGTGTTACACCAAGGACAAGCACCGCTTCATTCTTAAAAGTGTAACATATACACTTTTATGCTTATGCTTTTAAAAGCACAATATAATAGTACAAATTATTATAATTGTTACTACTATTACTACTGTTACTATTATTTTCAGTAACTCAATGAAATAAATGACATGGTCATGTGACATCAATACAGCAAACAACTCATTGTAAAGTGAAACTGCTTTTTTAGAAGACTGATAAATCTGGTGTCTTGAGCTCATGTGAGTGTACATAATTTAAATGATGTTTCTCAAAAGTGCTTTTTATTTCTTTATACATAAAACATACTGAGTGAACCTTTAAAGTTTGATGCCACAATGATCAAATCCATAAAACTTACATTCATGTCGGTTATCTCTCTCTATTTCTTATACAACCTTCTAAGTCATACACTCAAAAAATATTTCAGTCTAAACATAAGTTTTATGTAATTTAATTACATACCAATTTTCCATCCATTTGGATTACATAGTTTTAACATAAACAAACTAATCAACTTAATGTGATTCATATTTGTCAGTCATATGTAAATGCAATAGGTCAGATTTATGTAATAGTTCACAGAAAAATGCCCAGGTTAATGAACACTGTTTAGTTGATATGTGTGTGCACTACTGAGTTAAAGTACCATTGGAGCAGTGTCAGAGTTAATGAGATCATTAAGTGATGATTGAACATTAATGATGAACACCTGCTGTTAACAAGCAGAATCACTGAAGGACAGAGAAACACAAGAACTACAACTGACTTAAGTCACAGTCTTCAATCAGAATCAGAATCAGAATCAGAAAGAGCTTTATTGCCAGGTATGTTTACACAACTAGGAATTTGTTGTAGTGACAAAAAGCTTTACAGTGCAACAGAGTGACAGTGACAAGACACAGATGATAAAAAAGAATAAAAATACAAATATACAAAATATACAAATAGACAATTGTGTGTACAGTTAAGATATAAACAGATTGTATGTACAGTTGTGATGAGTGCAAATGAAATATAAATAAGTGTTTTAAGTGAATGGTGTGTAATAGTTTGTGTGTTCCGTGTTTATCAACTGTTCATGAGATGAATTGCTTTGGGGAAGAAACTGTTCCTGTGTCTGGTCGTTCTGGTGCTCAGGGCTCTGTAGCGTCGACCAGATGGCAACAGTTCAAAGGTGGAGTGTGCTGGGTGTGAGGGGTCCAGAGTGATCTTCTTTGCCCTTTTTCTCACTCTGGATGTGTACAGTTCTTGGAGAGTGGGGAGGGTTGTACCAATGATTCGCTCAGCAGACCGGACGACCCTCTGTAGTCTTCTGAGGTCATATTTGGTAGCTGAGCTAAACCAGACGGTGATTGAAGTGCAGAGGATGGATTCAATGATGGCGGAGTAAAACTGTTTCAACAGCTCCTGTGGTAGGTTGAACTTCCTCAGCTGGCGAAGGAAGTACAACCTCTGCTGGGCCTTTTTCACAGTGGACTCAATGTGGTTGTCCCACTTCAGGTCCTGGGAGATTGTGGTGCCCAGAAACCTGAATGACTCCACTGCAGCCACAGTGCTGTTCATGATGGTGAGTGGGGGGAGAGCAGGGGGGTTTCTCCTGAAGTCCACGATCATCTCTACCGTTTTGAGCGTGTTGAGCTCCAGGTTGTTAAGACTGCACCAGACAGTCAGCTGTTTGACCTCCAGTCTGTAAGCAGACTCGTCACCATCCTGGATGAGTCCGATCAGTGTGGTGTCGTCTGCGAACTTCAGGAGCTTGACAGAGGGGTCTTTAGAGGTGCAGTCGTTGGTGTAGAGAGAGAAGAGCAGTGGGGAGAGAACACAGCCCTGAGGGGCGCCGGTGCTGATGGAGCGGGAGCTGGATGAGAACTTTCCCAGTCTCACTAGCTGCTGTCTGTCTGTCAGGAAGCTGGTGATCCACTGACAGACAGAGGTGGGCACAGAGAGCTGAGTTAATTTGGGGTGGAGAAGTGATGGGATGATGGTGTTAAAGGCAGAGCTGAAGTCCACAAACAGGATCCTCACATAGGTCCCTGGTCTGTCCAGATGCTGGAGAACATAATGCAGTCCCATGTTGACTGCATCATCCACAGACCTGTTTGCTCGGTAAGCAAACTGCAGGGGGTCCAGTAAGGGTCCAGTGATGTCCTTCAGATAAGCCAGAACCAGTCTTTCAAATGACTTCATGGCCACAGACGTTAGAGCCACAGGTCTGTAGTCATTGAGTCCAGTGATTTTGGATTTCTTTGGGACGGGGATGATGGTGGAGCGTTTGAAGCATGAGGGGACTTCGCACAGCTCCAGTGATCTGTTGAAGATCTGTGTGAAGATGGGGGCCAGCTGGTCAGCGCAGGTTTTCAGACAGGCTGGTGAGACACTGTCTGGGCCTGGTGCCTTTCTCCTTTTGTTCTTTCTGAGGACCTGGCGCACGTCATCTTCACTGAACTGAAGTGGAGGGGTGGGGGAGAAGGGGGTTGTTGGAGGTGCTAATGGTGGACTATCAAACCTGCAGTAGAACTCATTCAGATCGTCTGCCAGATGTTGATTCACCGCAGAGCTGGGGGATGGTGTCCCGTAGTTGGTGATGGCCCTCAGACCTTTCCACACTGAAGCTGTGTCATTAGAAGAGAACTGACTGATGTATGATGTTACAGTCTCTGTGAGCTCGTCCAGATCGGTGGCAGCAACTTCAAAAACACTCCAATCGGTCCATTCGAAACAGGCTTGTAAGGCCCGCTCTGTTTCGGTGGTCCATCTCTTTACAGTCTTTGCCACAGGTTTAGCTGATTTCAGTTTCTGCCTGTAAGTCGGTATGAGATGAACTAAACAGTGATCAGAGAGTCCCAAAGCTGCCCGTGGGACAGAGTGATATGCATCCTTTATTGCTGTGTAACAGTGATCCAGTGTATTACTGTCCCTGGTGGGACAAGTAACATGCTGTCTGTATTTTGGAAGTTCACGTGAGAGAATCGCTTTATTAAAGTCCCCGAGAATGATTAGAACAGAGTCCGGGTGTTGTTGCTCGTTCTCTGTGATCATATCAGCGAGTAACTGTAAAGCTGAACTCACGTGCGCTTGCGGTGGAATGTAGACGCTCGCCAGAATGAACGAACAAAACTCCTGCGGCGAATAGAACGGCTTGCAGTTAATGAAGAGTGTTTCAAGATCTGGACAGCACATCTTCTTTAACACAGTTACATCTGAACACCACCTTTCGTTGATGTAAAAGCACGTCCCGCCGCCGCGCGATTTCCCCGTTGATTCAGCGTCGCGATCAGATCTAAACAGCCGAAAGCCTGGTAGACTTAACACGCTGTCCGGAATGGCGTCATTCAGCCAGGTTTCTGTGAAGCACAGAGCAGCCGAGTTTGAAAAGTCCTTGTTTGTCCGGGTGAGCAGAAGGAGCTCGTCCGTTTTGTTGTTTAGAGAGCGGAGGTTCGCCAGATGGATGCTAGGCAGCGGTGTTCTCAATCCGCGCTGTCTGAGCTTCACGAGGACGCCGGCGCGCTTTCCCCGTCTGCGCGTCCTGAAGCGTCTAAACAGCGCTGCCGCTCCGCCGAGTACGACATCCAACAAAACGTCTGAGTGATTGAAATCCGGAAAAAGAGTTTGTGGTGTGAACTGCTGAATGCTCAGCAGTTCATCTCTGGTGTAGCTGATTGAGTTTGAAAAACAAAAAACAGGAAAAACTAACAAAAACAGTACAAACACTGGAGAGCTAAGCACTGAGGCTGCCATCCGCGGCGCCATCTTAGAATTTCAATGAAATCAACTGAAGATAAAAGACATTTAATCTCTCAAGATCTGATTGAACAACTCCACAAACTCTACAAAACTTTCCCAGCTTCACTCACAACTAACTACAGTGACTTTATTTCTTTCATACGTCTACAGAAGTTCTTATGAGAACTAACAGGTTTAGATGTTAATGATTTATTTAATTCATTTGAAGTTACCGTCTTTGAAGTCAGTGTTGGCTTTAAATGGGGTCTTGACTTTATTGTATCAGATCTTCTGACAACTGAGTGTTGTTGAAACACTTTTGTTATGGCACATATGTCAAACAAATGTTTGATCATGTGATGATTGTTGAGTACTGGTGAAGAGAGTCAACAGTGTTGTAACAATCAAGTCATCTTTATTTATATAGTGCTTTTTACAATGCAAATCGTGGCAAAGCAGCTTTACATTAATAAGAAAATGGTGTCATTGTGCAGCTTATTCTATATATTAATGATTCATTCCGTTGCAAATATCAATAGTTATTAGTCTACTTAATTTAGGTATATCAGCACTGCAGAAAACAGCGACGTAATCGTCCGGGTCAGCTCAGTTTGTATACAACGGCGCCAATGCAGGCATATCAAAAACACTGCTGAATATCAAGCAAGTGTCCCCAACTTAAGCAAGCCAAAGGCAACAGCGGCAAGGAACCAAAACTCCAACAAATGGAGAAAAAAACCTCGGGAGAAACCAGGCTTAGTCGGGGGGCCAGTTCTCCTCTGGCCAACAGTGAACACTTGTCCGATACTCAGGCAGAGTTACAGGTCATTAAACCGATTTGGAATCGCAACAGTCAAAATATTTAATCTAGTTTAAGATCTTTTTGATCACGCCGGTATGGGACGGTTTGTTGGGATATGTGCCACTGGCTGATGAGTCGGTAAGGTCTTAACAAAGGATGAGCTAGTTAACACAGTCTCCGCCGACACCACAGGGCCACATTGTTGCCGCACACAGGCACAGGTTCCCCGTCCGACCCGGACACGGCCCAGATCCAGCCAATCACGTTAATTGGTAAACCTCGGGATAAGCAGAGAGACAAAAAATTAGCGTAGATGCCATTCTTCTTCTGACGTACCGAGTACATCTGGTGTTATAGGAAGTGTTCCCGTTCCGGCTGACCTGATCTATGCAGCCTAACAACCCTTTAACGGATATGAAGACAAAAGTTTATAGTGCGTCATGTGTATGCCAGGTTAAATAGATGCGTTTTTAGTCTAGATTTAAACTGACAGAGTGTGTCTGCTTCCCGAACAATGCTAGGAAGATTGTTCCAGAGTTTAGGTGCCAAATAGGAAAAGGATCTACCGCCTGCGGTTGATTTTGATATTCTAGGTATTAACAACTGGCCAGAATTCTGAGATCGTAATAGACGCGAAGGACTATAATGCATTAAGAGCTCACTCAGGTACTGGGGAGCTAAGCCATTTAGTGCTTTGTAAGTAATTAGCAAGATTTTAAAATCTATACGATGTTTAATAGGGAGCCAGTGCAGTTTTGACAGAACCGGGCTAATATGTTCATATTTCCTGGTTCTAGTAAGGACTCTAGCTGCTGCGTTTTGGACCAGCTGTAATTTGTTTATCATACTAGCAGGGCAACCACCCAATAGAGCATTACAGTAATCTAGTCTCGAGGTCATAAACGCATGAACTAGCTGTTCCGCATTTGTCATTGAGAGCATATGTCGCAATTTAGATATATTTTTAAGATGGAAGAATGCGGTTTTACATATGCTAGAAATGTGGCTTTCAAATGAAAGATTGGTATCAAAGAGCACACACAGGTTCCTAACTGACGAAGACAACTTAACAGAGCAGCCATCAAGTGTTAGACAGTATTCTAGGTTTTTATGTGCTGAAGTTTTTGGTCCAATAATTAGAATCTCTGTTTTTTCTGAATTTAGTAGTAGGAAATTACTAGTCATCCAATTTTTTATATCAGCTACGCATTCTGTTAATTTTGAGAATTGGTAGGTTTCGTCAGGGCGCGAGGAAATATAGAGCTGAGTATCATCAGCGTAACAGTGAAAGCTAATGCCATGCTTCCTAATGACATCTCCCAAGGGTAGCATGTACAGAGTGAAAAGCAACGGTCCGAGAACTGAGCCTTGTGGTACTCCATATTTAACTTGTGATCAAAATTACATCTCTTCGTTTACTACTACAAACTGATAACGGTCAGATAAGTATGATTTGAACCATGCCAATGCAATTCCACTGATTCCAGCATAATTTTCTAGTCTATTCAAAAGAATATTGTGGTCGATTGTGTCAAAAGCAGCACTGAGGTCTAGTAACACTAATAGAGAGATACAACCATGATCTAATGATAAGAGCATATCATTTGTAACTCTAATGAGAGCAGTCTCAGTACTATGGTACGGTCTAAATCCTGACTGGAAATCCTCACAAATACCATTTCTTTCCAAGTAGGAACTAAGCTGAGATGATACTGCCTTTTCTAGTATTTTTGACAGAAAAGGTAGATTGGAAATCGGTCTGTAATTGACTAATTCACCAGGATCAAGTTGTGGTTTTTTAATAAGAGGTTTGATAATAGCCTGCTTAAAATTTTTTGGTACGTAACCTAGTGATAAAGATGAATTAATGATCTTAAGAAGAGGATCTATGACCTCTGGAAGCATCTCTTTCAATAGCTTAGTCGTTATAGGGTCTAACATACATGTTGTAGATTTTGATGATTTAACAAGTTTAGACAATTCTTCCTTTCCTATAGCAGCAAATGAATGGAATTTTTCCTCAGGGATACAACAACCCACTGTCTGATGTGATACTGTAGTAGACAGTTGCATGGCTATAATTTTCTCTCTAATGTTGTCAATCTTGCAAGTAAAGAAGTTCATAAAGTCATTACTGCTGTGCTGTTTGGAAACATCAGAAGTTGAGGCTGTATTTCTTGTTAATTTAGCCACTGTATTAAATAAATACTTAGGGTTGTGTTTATTTTCTTCTAAAAGATTTGAAAAATAAGCAGATCTAGCGGTTTTTACAGCCTTTCTGTACTCCATCATTTTCTCTCTCCATGAAATCCGTAAAACTTCTAGTTTTGAATTCTTCCAGCTGCGCTCCAGTTTTCTGGCTGCTCTCTTAAGGGCCCGAGTGTGCTCGTTATACCATGGCGTTGGACTAATATCCTTAATCTTTTTTAAGCGCAAAGGAGCGACAGAGTCTAGAGTGTTCGAAAAGAGAGCGTCAATAGTTTTTGTTGCAACATCGAGTTCTTCTAAGCTGTCTGGTTTGCTAAGTTGATGAAACTGATCAGGAAGATTATTTATAAAGCAATTTTTAGTGGTAGAAGTGATGGTTCTAACATATTTATGGCAGACAGGTGGTTTTCCAGCCTTGGATAAATGTAGCACGCATGAGACTAGATAATGATCTGAGACGTCATCGCTCTGCTGCAGAATTTCAACGGCATCAATATTGATTCCATGTGACAATATTAGATCTAGAGTATGATTACGACAATGAGTTGGTCCTGACACGTGTTGTCTAACTCCAATAGAGCTTAGAATATCTGTTAATGCCAATCCCAAAGCGTCTTTTTCATTATCTACATGTATATTAAAATCACCAACAATAAGGACTTTATCCACAGCCAGTACTAACTCCGATAGAAAATCAGCAAATTCTTTGATAAAATCTGTATGGTGCCCTGGTGGCCTGTATACAGTAGCCAACACAAATTTCAAATGAGAGTTGTCACTAACATTATATAAACTTACATAGAGCACCATCACTTCAAAAGAGAAATATTTGAAAGACTTTTGAGTAATACTGAAGATATTACTATAGATTACAGCAACACCTCCCCCTTTACCTTTCTGACGAGGTTCGTGTCGATAATAGTAACCTTGAGGGCTAGACTCATTTAAAGTAATGTAATCGTCTGGTTTTAGCCAGGTTTCTGTCAAACACAGCACATCTAGGTTATTTTCTGTGATAATATCATTTACAATAAGTGCTTTTGAAGAAAGGGATTGAATATTCAGCAACCCAAGCTTTATCATTTTGTTATCTTTATAATCTCTGTTTACTACTTGTTGAACATCAATTAAATTATCACCCGTAAATGGGTTTGGAAGTTTTCTGTATTTATTAGTTTGGGGTACAGACACAGTCTCTATCTGATGATATCTAGGTGAAAGAGTCTCTATGTGTTGGGATTTATCTGAATTCTGTGACGTGAGACAGCTAGCAGACGGTCGGTTTAGCCAGTCTGTCTGCTTCCTGACCTGGGCCCCAGTTAGTCAAGGTTGAGCTCTAAGACTATGTGCCATATTACTAGAGAGAAGAGCGGCACCACCCCAGGAGGGATGAATACCATCTCTTTTCAACAGGTCAGGTCTGCCCCAAAAACTTTTCCAATTGTCTATGAAACCTATATTATTCTGTGGACACCACTCAGACAGCCAGCCATTGAGTGATGATAGTCTGCTAATTATCTCATCACTCCTACGAGCAGGAAGGGGTCCAGAAAAAATTACAGTGTCTGACATCATACGTGCGATTTCACACACCTCTTTAATGTTAATTTTGGTGATCTCCGACTGGCGAAGTCGGACATCATTAGCGCCGACGTGAATAACAATCTTAGAGTATTTACGATTAGCATTAGCCAGCACTTTTAAATTTGCTTTGATGTCAGGCGCTCTGGCTCCCGGCAAACATGTGACTATGGTGGCTGGTGTCTCTATTTTCACGTTCCGTGTAATAGAATCGCCAATAACTAGGGCACTTTCAACAGGATTCTCAGTGGGTGCATCACTGAGTGGGGAGAACCTGTTTGATGTTCTAATCGGAACGGAAGAGTGGTGTTTTTTTAACACGACTAGGCCGCCTCACGGTCACCCAGTTGCCCTGCTGCACGGGCTCTACAGCCGGAACCGAACAATGTACGGAGTTCACTAGGCTAGTCGCATCCAAAACAGTATCTGAAGCCCCTGCATTCTTACTATCCTCAATTAAAGTTTGGATGCGTGTCTCTAATTCTAAGATTTTCTCTGAAGAAGATGACATAGCTTACCGTGTTTGTAGACCAATCCGACCTACCAGGTGTTTGATGAACTTGTAGAAAAGGATAGCGTGACAGAAATGACGGTGGGCACGGATAACACAAACTAGCGTAATGCTAATGCGTTGTGATGGTGATTTAGATTAAAAGATTAAAAACTAGCGATGTCAGATTAATGTGATAGGCAATATAAGACAATATCAGATATATAGTAAAGATAAAGTAGACAGCAAACAATGACAATAAATAGATTCAAATAAAGCTATGGAGCAACAGACTCAAACAATTCAGCAGCGAGGCAGACAGAAGCAATCGATCAAGCAATTTGATATATATCAAATAATATACATTTCTTAAAAATTTGTTTGTGCAAAGTAAAATTTCAGTCTGCATGCATTGGAGCAAGAGACCCTTTTTTTATTTTAACTGTCACCATTGTTGTGATTTGTACATTGATTCTTGATGTCTGACAAGAGAATGTATGACCAGGTGCTGATGGTTAAGCGATGATTATGAGTCATTATTTAGTCATCTTAGTGATCTTACTCATTATTTAGTCTCTGATGAAATGTATGATGCGTTATTAGCTTTGTGCTATACATTATAATGAAGCAGTGTTGTGATAAACTGCTATGAAATGTTCACCATCATTCTGACTCATACAGGTAAAACCAGTTTGTGCAAAAAAAAAAGAAGGTACAGTCATCAAGAATCAACGTACGAATCACAACAATGGTGACAGGTTTAAAAAAAACCTCTTACTCCAATGCATGCAGCCTGAAATTTTATTGTGCACTAACAGATTTAAAAAAAATATATATATATATATATATTATTTGATTGCTACAACACTGCTGATTCTCAGACCATAGAATCACAGTTTTACTGTAATGCACCAGTCATTTCAGAGTTAAAACTCTGGATGAGATCAGACTATCAAATGTTGACTCTCCTCACCACAACTCAAACAACAGCACATGATCAAAGATTTGTTTAACATTTGTGCCAGTATAAAAGACAACAGACAGAGAACGTCTGAAATATTAAAGTCAAGAGACCAAATAAAGCCAACACTAACCTCAAAGATGGTAACTTCAAATGAATCAATAAATCATTAACATCTAAACCTGTTTGTTCTCATAAGAAATTCTGTAGACGTATGACAGAAATAAAGTCAGTGTAGTTAGTAGTGAGTGAAGCTGGGAAAGTTTTGTAGAGTTGTTGGAGTTGTTCAATGAGATCTTGAGAGATGAAATGTCTTTTATCTTCAGTTGATTTCATCGAAGGCTGTGACTGAAGTCAGACGTAGTTCTTGTGTCTCTCTGTCTTTCAGTGATTATGCTTGATAACAGCAGGTGTTCATCATTAATGTTCAATCATCACTTAATGATCTCATTAACTCTGACACTGCTCCAATGGTACTTTAACTCAGTAGTGCACACACACATGACCACTAAACAGTGTTAATTAACCTGGGCATTTTTCTGTGAACTATTACATAAATCTGACCTATTTCATTTACATATGACTGACAAATATGAATCACATTAAGTTTATTAGTTTGTTTATGTTAAAACCATGTAATCCAAATGGATGGAAAATTGGTATGTAATTAAATTACATAAAACTTATGTTTAGACTGAAATATTTTTTTGAGTATAAGGCTGGAACCTATCCCTGTTTCTTAGGCCAGAGGCAGAGGAAAGCAACCTCAACAGATGGCCAGTCCATCACATGGCTCTCACACTATCACACATAGGAAATTTTGACTATAAAATTTATCAAACCTGCATGTTTTTGGACTATGGGGAAACCGGAGTACCCAGAAGTAACCCACGCTGACGCGGGGAGAGCATGCAAACTCCATACAGAAAGGATTTGGGAACCTTCTTGCTGTGAGGCAATGATGCTAATCACTGAGCCACTGTGCTGCCCATTTCAGTTATACATACAAATATTCTTTAGGGAAGGACTAGAACAATATTTCTGAACTTTGACCAAGACTTACCCTCAAACTTTATAGAACTATCCATGCTTCCATACGCATGGATACGCAACAATATCACAATTCATCAATTCATGATTTATTCATGATTAGATATTAACTATCTCATAAACCAGCACTGAGCAGGCCAAATAAACCGTGTCTAGGAACCAAAACTCCATCTAGTGAGAAAGAAACCTTGAGAGAAACCAGGCAAATAACTGATTCACACATGCCCTGAGGACCCTGGGCCTGATTCCATCTGGGCATCTCTCTTTATCACAGTGCCGCTTATCAATGCGTTTTTTCTCCCACATATTCATTGCAGCTGGTCAACAAAGTTAGCCCAACAACTACACTCTGAAAAGAACTTCAGGGGCCTATTACTAGAACTGAAATAAATGTATGGTTGTAAGTTCAATTGTAAATTATTGAATTGTGAAAAGTGCTAATATTATTTGAAGTTCTATTGACATTATAATGTTGACCATTATATCAATTTAATTAACTTAATTAAATTGTAGATAACTAATGAAATAGTTGATAACTCCTTACACTTTTGAATTGCTTTTGCGGTACTTTGTCAAGTGCCGATCGTCACAGCGCAGATGTATTTCGAAAAAGCCTATGATCCAGAGGTGTAATGTAATGAAGTAATAATACTTCGTTACAGTACTTGAGTATTTTTTGTGGAGAATCTGTACTTTACTTGAGTTTTTATATTTCTGTCAACTTTTACTTTTACTCCACTACATTTCCTAAATTAAATATATACTTTTACTCCCATACATTTCCCAAAAGCATTTTCGTTACCTACTACAAAATAAAGTACTTACACAGATACCAAGCATGTGCAAACAAGTACTCGCACAACCTCGTTTTATTTCATTCTTCAGGTTGCGTCCGTTTCTGGAGCGACTGAGGAGAGTGTGGTACGAGAACGGCCTCTAGAGGCGAAATAAGAACTATCACTGATGCTTCATAGTTTGTTTTGACACATCACGTGAGGCTGCGCACTCCACAGAACTATGGGACACTTCAAAAACGGATTTATAACAAACAACAAAGCGGTATGCTATGCAGAGTACATGTTTTCATATCACTAAAGTAATTAGTTTGTTGACTTGCTGCTGCGTTAGTGGAGAACAGATGTATGTTTGCTGTTGAGGCTGAGAGGATGCTAACCTTAGTAGTACCTTAAGCGGTTAAAACAATGTGACAAAAACACCAACTGTTTAATGGCATGATTGGTACCATCTGTTTGCATTAGTTTATATCCATTTGTTTGCTTTTATGCATTTGTTATCCAGCGAAGTTGCATATTTAAGTTGTATTCTAATCGTGCAGCCAACAGAAACACACACTTTAACACATATTTTTGATTAGATAATCATCAAGTGTTGATGATTCTAAAATAGAAGCAAGTAACAAGTGAAAGTATACATATAATATGTCTTTGTGTGTAAAAATGGCCATTTTTAAGTATGATTGTTTGGATTTAAATGAAATGGTAACACTTTATAATAAGAGTCTGTTTGTAGCATTAAAGGTTAATAAACGTGTTGTTCATTGTTAATTTCAACATTTTAACATTTTAAAGTTGCCTCTTACATTAGTTATAATGTACTATGAATTAACATGAATGATCAAGGTATAATTAATTTATTGTATTTTTATTGTATAAAAATACATAATTTTACTTTTAATACATAAAAGTATAATTTTTATTTATAACTGTGTATAGAAACATTTTCAGTAATATATTCTGCTTCTGTATTTTGCATTTACTTGTACTTTTACTTTCAATACTTAAGTATGTTTAATATTAAAAAAAAATACTTTTCATACTTAAGTGCAAAAAATATAACATATTTTAATAATCTAAACAATGACTTTTACTTCTACCAAAGTCATTTTCTGGTAAGATATCTATACTTTTACTTAAGTATGGCCATCAAGTACTTTATACACCTCTCCTATGATCACATGAGGGCAAGGAATCACATGACACAAGGAACCACGATCATGAGAATTTCAAAATAAAAGACATGAACACAAACAAATCCCAAACCAATGTGACATTGGCTTGAAAATTGGGCAGTTGATTTGCAGTTCCTAAGCATTTCTTTTTTAGAGAGTAGAAAGGCACATAGAAATTGTTATTCACCTAGTATTTTTCTTTCAAATAGCTATTGCAACAACCTGTGTCTTAAAAATGTGTATTATAACTTCTATAAGTGACCTTGGAGGCCCCAGTCATATATCAGCATGAAGATTTCAAAGTCTTAGACATGTCTTATTTCTTTACATTATCTTCATGCACTGTATTCTGTGTATTTTGTAAATTGCTGCCTGCATAAATATTTAATATTGTATTTCAATTCAGTTTATCAGACTTTCAAATTAAACTGTTCATCCATGGATTGACTAACTCTTCATATATTTATTTATCCATCCATCCATCCATCTATGAACGCCTCCATCTTTCCATCCACACTTTTTTTTCTCTCCTCAGAAGTGGAACGTGAGTCAAACCAAGATCCGTGTGATCTCTACTGTTCTTTTCATTCTGTTTGGTTGTCTCCTCTTCGTCACTCTGCCGGCTGTTATATTCAAACATATTGAAGGCTGGAGTGCGCTGGAGTCCATCTACTTTGTCGTCATTACCTTGACAACTATCGGCTTTGGAGATTTTGTTGCGGGCGAGGGTGAGCGACGGCATCATGAAGAGAGCAGTGGTGAGCATAAGCAGAACACACATGACTGTATTTTCATAGCTGTTTGCAAAATGGATTCTAGCGTCTTGTCTCGTTTGTTCAGGTGGTTCTGAGTTGGAGTACTTGGACTATTACAAGCCCCTTGTGTGGTTCTGGATCCTGATTGGTTTGGCATACTTCGCTGCTGTTCTCAGTATGATTGGGGACTGGTTTCGTGTCATATCCAAGAAAACAAAGGAGGAGGTGTGTTCTCATTAGGGATGCCACAATTCTCAGCATAATATTGAACTGTTTGGTACAACATTCGCAGTTCAATACGCGCTTGTGGATTGCATTTTTGTATTGTTTTGTTTTGCTTTTAAATTTCTGTGCGCTTTATTTCTCTCCGAATGGATTATATGCTCAATCACTTCCGCATTTTTCCTCAGGGCGCTTATTTACATCCGCTACTGTGCCGTAAGCCATTGTTCTTTACCTAGAGCAATATATTCACCAAAAGGGTGACTTCAAACTAATTATTTATTTTCATAAATAAATAAACAAATAAATAAATACATAAATAAATGAGTGAAGCTGGTAAATCTGTTTTGAAGTCGTCTAATCATCCTCTACTGAGATCTTGAGAGATTTAATTTAATTGTTTGCAGTTGATGTTTCAGTGGCTGACATCATATCAATTATTATTTCCAGTAGAAATTAATTTAAATGTGAATGAAACATTTCTCAACCGAAAAATGGCTAAAACATTTGAAATAAAATGATTATTTATTTGGTTTGACTAGAAAATAAGTGAATTTAGGTTAAGTGAACTTGAGCTGTGGGATTGAAAGTAAGTTCACTTTACTTTCATAAAGTTATTCCAACTAAACTTGATAAGTTCAATTTACTAAATTTGTCATACAACCTAACCGAGTCAATGTAAAAAGATAACTCAAAAAGTTAAATTAAAAGAAACATTTTTTTTTTTCAGTGCTAAAGACTTATAATGTAGTGTATAGTTCGTATATTGTTGCATATGTTGTTTTATGTTGTTTTTGTCCTTTTTGGAGCTTGACACATGGCCACAATGAATGTCATTACATGGACAAAGAGGCATTGTATAAAAATTCTTCAAAAATTCCCTTTTTATATTTCAGGAAAAACATGCAGGTCTGGTATGACAATTTTTGGCGCATTAAAACTTACAAAAGCAATATCAGTCTTGTTCTTTTTGTCATAGGTAGGAGAGTTTCGAGCTCACGCCGCTGAGTGGACTGCTAACGTGTCTGCAGAGTTTAAGGAGACTCGTCGGCGACTGAGTGTCGACATATATGACAAATTCCAGCGTGCTGCATCGATCAAGCGCAAACTGTCCGCTGAAATATACCTCAGCCCACCTGTCAATCAGCAGATGACACCAGGGAAACGGGCACATTCAGTTAACCTTGGAGATGAGAGAGAGGCATATCCCTACACATTTGCACGAAACGGAAGCTTATTCCTCAATGGCCTCATCCCGGATTACGCTGACCATCGAGATATCACTAAAGTACAAACAAAATGAACTGGAACTAAAGACATTCACCGACAAACTGTGGGAGCAAAAATATAGGATGCATAAAGAAGGATAAGACAAAAGGAAAATGAGAGGACAAAGACAAGACTAAACATTTTAGTTAAAGAAAATAGAAAGACAACATTGTGTGTGCAAAGAGCATTGTTCTCTATTGATGGCCATGCAAAAGTATCCATGTATTCTGACAAAATAATTTTTATTAGCAACATTCAATTCAGTTATTTGTAATTTACATGATTATAGTTAAAGATTAATATACTGTAGATATTACACAAGTGCCCCCTTATTTTGGATAGCTCTAAAATGCATGAATGTATTTTTTATCATTCTTCTGCAAGAAAAGTCTAAAACATACAGCATGACATTTACTGAATGTTAGCATTCCGGCACTGCATGCTGCAGCTGAGCAAATACAATTTAAATGAATGGGAATGCTAACCAGCTCGCTCTCGAGTCTACCATGCACCTAAACAATGTCTGCAAAATCCAGCATAATGAAGGCACAACATCACACTTTCCAAAGGAAACAAATCTTTTGTATTACTCTGTCCCAACTGCAGGCATACACTGCCAACATTCAACATTCCCAACTAAGCTTTCTTGCACCGTTCATGACCAGATGCAAGAGTCACAGTTAAAAGGTAAGTGAATGTGATTAAAGCAGTCCTGCCCTCAGTCATGTCAAAATGATTATATTTATGAGAAGAACACACATGAACACCACCAGAATGCCATAATTGCTCTGGCAGACTCTTTAAGGATTGTTTTAATATTCTTAAGCTTTTCGAAAAAGGGTCACTCATATTGTAATGAAGGGCGAGTCAGCGGATGAGATCGAATTGCAAGCTGTATTTAAAAAAGTAGTCAAACAGGCAATGGTCAAGGAAACAGCAAACAGTAATGGCAGGGAACAGGCAGGCTCGTCGTGAGGATCCAGGCAACAGGTCAGAAAGGTAGGCAGCAAGATGCACAATCCAAAAATACAGGCAATAACTCCAAAGGCTGGCAGATAAACATAATCAGACACCGGAAACAGGTAGAATCAGACACAGGTAAACAAGACGGGAATGAACGTTCAGAAATGTTACACTGGGATTAAAAGACTTCGCAAATAAGAGTGTGTGCATTGGGTTTAAATATGGTTACGATAATGAGCATCAGCTGGAGCAGCGATCAGTGACAGTTACCGGGAATCTAGGAAATGTAGTCCGTGTTTGTGAGTGAGTGTGAATGAAAGTGTGTAGTGCATAGTGCTTGCTGAAGTGCCCTCTAGGGGATCTAACGGGCACTTCAGCTGACAATCGTTACACATATATTGTTCCCAGTCAAAATGTAATTTTTTTAAGGGTTTTTTTTTTTTTTTTTAAATGATATAAAACATCTCGGTTACATATGTAACCCTCGTTCCATGAAGGATGGAACGGCGATGTACGTCAGAAGTGAATTGGGATATGTCATGAGAGCCCTATCACCTTCGAGTGTATACTAAACGAGCCAATGGACATTGGCGTGTGAGCTTTGTGTCACATGCACCACCCTGCAGTGCGGGTATAAATATGGAAGTGGGTGCACACACTCTCTGTTTTTCGTTCAACGTATGTCAGAAGTGAACTGACGAATTAGGAACCCTGATAAAATGCCACAGTTACTGACCCTTCCAGCATCCAGGGGAAGCCTCTGCATCCCCCCACACCTTGGGATAGAAAATAGGACTGGGCTTATGCCAAGAGTCTACTGCTGTTACGTATGTCCCATTCATAAACATTTGGATAACACTGGGAAAGCATGCCCATAGGGAATGCTGCGGTGAGCACATCCTACCCAAAGGGAGGTGACGTGGGAAATATACTTATGGACTGGCCATAGGGGTGCACATATAGAAGTCACTGGGAGCTCCAGACATTAGTGACCACAAAGGGTTTTTTCACAGAAAGCAACAGGTTCTATACAGAGGCTATAAAATTGTGTTAGGTGTTGCCCAGCCCTCTACATATGTCTGTCAGCGAGGTGCCTTGCGTCAGCGCCCAGGAAGAAGCGAACTGAAGAAGTGAACTGTCAACCCAAGTGGGCAACGCACGCCTTGGGACTGATACACCAAGGTGATAGCATCCACAACCCAGTGGACTATCTTCTGCTTGGAGACAGCCTTTCCTACGTAACAGACAAAGAGCTAGTCTGAGGTCCTAAAGCTTTGTGTTCTGTCCATGTACAGGCGCAAAGTGTGGATGGGACAGAGCAAAGCTAGGGCTGGGTCCCAGTGCTTGCAGGTTCACTACCTGATCTCTAAAGGGAGTGGTAGGACCCTTGGGAACGTATCTGGGCCGGGGTCTCAAGAGAATGTAGTCAGCCGGACCGAATTCCAGGCATGATTCGTCGACCAAAAATGTGTGCCAGTCCCCTACCCTCTTGATAGTGGCCAATACAACCAGGAGAGCTGTCTTAAGGGACAGAGTTTTTGTTACTCGACTGATTGCAAGGGCTCAAAGCGCGGGCCACCCTGAGGAACCAGTCATCCAACCTTGAGTGCTCGTGAAACGTTGTAGTGTTCCACTCAAGCCTGACCCACTCGGCGGCCTGGGAAAGCATAGCCATCAATTCTGGATTAGACTTGGGCAATGCCACCCTCCCAGAAGGAGAAGGAGCTCCCAGAACGCAGCTGAGTCTTCAGCTCGAGATAACTGGAGCTCACCTTTCGATGCCGCGATCAAAAACTGATCATCAGCTGAAGCGCCAAAAGAAACGTCTGGTCACCCATGCATGGGACCAGCACGATTTTCTAGAAGCACCACAGGCTGCGATGTGTGTGAGGGACCCAAGGAGATTGCCTCATTGGGGAATCCCAGACCATAATCCTTAGGTCACCTGGCCTATTTGCCAAAGTAGCACTTCTCTGATGGCCACCAGAGACAACACCAGATAGGGCCATAGGGGAGGGAGCTTGGCCTTGAGAACCAAGATAAGTAAGCCTATACCTTAACATCACGATAGTCATGTTCTCATGGGAACTATTGACAAGCACTGCTTCAGCGTGCTGAACACCCCAACATATAATGTAGCGACTGTGACCATCAGCTAGTGTCAGGGAGCAACCGCATCTTGAAAAAGACGCCGAAATGCTCATTGCTCTTTCAGGAGCAAAGGAAATGCTCTTTTTAATGTGCTGAAGCACACAGGGGAGTGACCGTGGCACTTACTGCAAGATAAGTGCAGTCTGCAGTGCGCTCTCACTGTCAAACCAGCCCAAATCACAACCCTTCACACTTGTCAGGGATTTGCAGATAAAGGTTGTTAAAACAGCAGTTTAGAGCTCATGAGCTCGTGGCCGCCGATGTAGCACTGTCACACCAACACAGAAAGAGTTTCTGCTCTCTAAAAGATGGTCTTTTTGTAGACACAAAGGAGATCTTTAAGAACAAACAGAACTACTTGGCTCTTTAAGCGAAAGACAGAGTGCAAGTGCACCTGCTTCCGCATTTATACCCACGCTGCGGGGCGGTGCGCATGACACAAATCTCGCACACCAGTGTCCGTTGGCTCATTTAGTATACACTCGAAGGTGATAGGACTCTCATGACAGTTTTGAACCATTTAGATTTTTATTTAAAAACAAATAGAGAAATTGATCAGGTGTACGGTATAATGTAACAATAATGTCTCCTCTGGGACAGAGTGGTACATGATGATGGAAGAACATTACGTTGCTCCCATTATAGTCAACAAAGCTTTTAACACTTTTTTAAGTATTTGCTGTGATAGTGCAGCTTGTTTGCCCCATTCCTGTTTTTGATATGCAGCATGTCCCCATGCTTTATGCTTGTTAAGTATTGAATATTTTTTTGGGGTCCAAGCCTCTACTCCATTTTAAGGGAGAACATAATCTCAGCAGAAGTTTATTAAATTATAGCACACCTTTAAAGGGTTAGTACACCCTTTAGTACACACAAATAACGATTTGTGGGTTTGGAACGACATGAGGGTGAGTATTTAATGACAGAAATTTCATTTTTGGGTGAACTAACCCTTTAAGCTAAGCTTTTAAAAGTTACTGTGTATACTACAGTATCCAATATTTTAATGATTTTGAAAAATGAATCACTGTCAGGTCAACTGAGATTTCGGTGTGGAGCTAAAGGTTAGATCATGACTTTTCAGCACACTGTGAGTGTATATTAGCAGGATGTATTACAGAGTCAAAATCTTTACTGTATATAGCAATGGATTCTGTTAAAAAATAAAGTAGGATACAAAATTATAGCACACAAAACACCCATTTTATTTTTGCTGATTTATATACCATCTGTGAGTTGGGGATATACATCAGCAACAATAAAATGAGTGTTTTGATCCATGGTTGGTGAATGTGAATGGTGAAGTCTTCATCTTCAATATGCAGATTAGACAAGCTCAAACCATTGACCTTCTCCAATGAACACTTGCAGGAGGATATGAGAGGAGTAATTCGATTTCATTAGAAGAACATACTCACCTTTCTCAGTGGATGCTGGCTCCTTATGTTTTGTGTTTAATTGGGAACAGGTGCATTCAGTACATGCTTAATTAATTACTGTTTCCAATGGCAACCCTGACAGGCTCACAGAAGGCCCTCCATTATGTAATCTACTAAAGCTGTTTTGATATTATCAGAGGACACATTTGAAACAAAAAGATACAAGTGCATCATATATAAACAACTAATACTATGACAACTGGCCACAATTGTGAATTTTACTGGTGGTGTCTCTGTCTAATGCTTTAATATTCAATCTCTGATTCTCTCTATACAGTGTCGAATGATTCTCCTGCCCTGGACTGAAAATCACATGCACATTCCTGATAAAAATTGCCTTTCCCAGTCTAGCCAATCAGACCTCAAGGTACCACCCTAAATGCGCTGTAACATCACAACCACTGTTAATGAACTTACTGAATGCAATGACTTTGTTTCCATTATCATTCAGTTCAATCCAATTAAGCCAAAATATTTCAAATACATGATTGTTTTGTGCTGATGTGCCACATTACAGCTCAGTTTAATGTAAATGTATTATTCTGTTTACCTCTGACATCCAGATCGCTGGGCTGAGACGGAGAGATTGCACAGTTGCCATGGAGATCCGAGACACATTTTAAGCCACCAGCTCCACTGTAAGGACTACTATTGTCGTCAAGCTATGACTGTAAATTTAGTCCTTCTTGTACCCATTTGACACTCTTGAGGGAATGAAGAGATACAGTCAAATCAGACACAAGATTCTTTATAGATGAAGTATGCTTTCAGATGTCACAAGCTCTCTAAAAGAGACAGAAATTGAAAGCATTCAGGACTGGTGTATTTAAAGGAATTTCAATTTTATTTTCTAAAGCCTGTACACTTTCTTTAAGGCAGTTAACTAAAATGCCTTGATCTTGTAAAGGGTGGATTTACCTGGCTGAACAAAATGCTGATTTCAATATGACTGTAATTTTACAGAGCTATTCTGTTTCATTTCCGCTTTGACATCGACAAAAAAAATAAAATAAAATAAAGATCTTTAAGCTAAAAAATAAAGGATTATCTTAGGGTGTGTTTCACACTTGGCAGGTTTGGTTCTATTAAAACAAACTTTGGTGCGATTGCTCTGTTAGTGCAGTTCATTTGAATAAATATGAACACTGCCATCCAAACCTTGGTGTGGACACAAATAAGCGGACTGAGACCCCTGAAAAGGTATGCTTACAAATGAACTAATGTCACAAGATGTGACTTTAAAAAGGATACTTTTTATTTCTTGTCATAGTCATGATGTTGCCCATTGGAAACGGTGTTTCCTTACAGCACATCTTCATTTGTATACAATGGAGTAATTCTTGGTGCTGTTTTGACCCCTATTTTCAATTTATAAGCTCTTTATGAATTTTCAGCTTATGCATTTAGCCCAGCACACAGCATTGTTTTGGATGTTTGGTCACAAAAAATATATATCATGCAGGCCATTTCTTTTTTTTCTACCCTTTAGACTTGACCTTAAAATGACAGTGTAAACACTTAGCAAACCAGGACTAAAAGTATTATTTTCTTCTTTGGTTTGGACCAAAAGAACTAATGAACCAAACTACAAGGGTGAACACACCCTTATTGTTTGATCCAGATTCTATCCCATGCTCTTTGGAAAATGTGCCTGTGGCGACTTTTCTGGGGATAACAAATTATATCACGTTGCTTCCTGCATGTCTTGTGGCACTTTCAAATATCCAGTGAGTGGCGCTAAAAGCACATTCAAATTTCTCCATGTGACTCTGGCAACATATGCTGTTTTATGTATCATGGCAGAAAGGTGAGTGGCGCTCAAACGACAAAGCTTCATCACATTTAAAAAATAATGTAAGCCTACCATCTATACTAAACACAACCGATAGTGAAATGCTTCTACAATGTTTTTTTTCTCTTGTCAAGTGTCTTGGCTCGTGTTTCATGAAAATTTGTCCCTAGTGCTTAGCATCACCAGCGCAATACTTGACACTATTCAGGTGATCTACCAAGCATGTTTACTGCATTAGAAAAGCCATAGGCCTATGGAGCTGGTTGTGTAATACAAATGTATAAACATTTTAGTTTAGAAACCATGCACTATAATTAAAGTGTTTGGGATCACAACAGTGCATGGAAGTGAAAAGTGGTCTTTATTAATTGATAATATGCCCCTGTACTCATAATTTGTGTGAAATGTATAAAAAAGCTGGAAACTGCAGGGAATTTTCTGTAAAGTTTACAGTATGTACGGAAAGTATTCAGACCCCCTTAAATTTTTCACTCTTTGTTATATTGCCTTTTGCTAAAATCATTTAAGTTCATTTTTTTCCTCGTTAATGTACACACAGCACCCCATATTGACAGAAAAACACAGAATTCTTGACATTTTTGCAGATTTATTAAAAAAGAAAAACTGAAATATCACATGGTCATTCAGAACCTTTGCTCAGTTTTTAGTAGAAGCACCCTTTTGATCTAATACAGCCATGAGTCTTTTTGAGAAAGATGCAACACGTTTTTCACACCTGGATTTGGGGATCCTCTGCCATTCCTCCTTACAGATCCTCTCCAATTCTGTCAGGTTTGATGGTAAACATTGGTGGACAGCCATTTTTAGGTCTCTCCAGAGATGCTTAAATGGGTTTAAGTCAGTGCTGTGGCTGGGCCATTCAAGAACAGTCACAGAGTTGTTGTGAAGCCACTCCTTCGTTATTTTAGCTGTGTGCTTAGGGTAATTGTCTTGACCTTCGACCCAGTCTGAGGTCCTGAGCACTCTGGAGAAGGTTTTCGTCCAGGATATCCCTGTACTTGGCCGCATTCATCTTTCCCTCAATTGCAACCAGTCGTCCTGTCCCTGCAGCTGAAAAACACCCCAACAGCATGATGCTGCCATCACCATGCTTCACTGTTGGGACTGTATTGAACAGGTGATGAGCAGTGCCTGGTTTTCTCCACTCATACCGCTTAGAATTAAGGCCAAAAAGTTGTATCTTGGTCTCATCAGACCAGAAAATCTTATTTCTCACCATCTTGGAGTCCTTCAGGTGTTTTTGTAGCAAACTCCATGCGGGCTTT
This sequence comes from Opsariichthys bidens, assembly GCA_037194245.1. Lineage (NCBI taxonomy): Eukaryota > Metazoa > Chordata > Actinopteri > Cypriniformes > Xenocyprididae > Opsariichthys > Opsariichthys bidens. Next base: position 15,985,041 of record CM074282.1, on the reverse strand, counting down.
CATGTCTTTCACTGAGGAGAAGCTTGCGTTGGGACACTCTGCCATAAAGCCCCGACTGGTGGAGGGCTGCAGTGATGGTTGACTTTCTACAACTTTCTCCCATCTCCCGACTGCATCTCTGGAGCTTAGCCACAGTGATCTTTGGGTTCTTCTTTACCTCTCTCACCAAGGCTCTTCTCCCCTGATAGCTCAGTTTGGCTGGACAGACAGCTCTACGAAAGGTTCTGGTCATCCCAAATGTCTTCCATTTAAGGATTATGGAGGCCACTGTGCTCTTAGGAACCTTAAGTGCAGCAGAAATTTTTTGTAACCTTGGCCAGATCTGTGCCTTGCCACAATTCTGTCTCTGAGCTCTTCAGGCAGTTCCTTTGACCTCATGATCTTATATAGACAGGTGTGTGGCTTTCTTAATCAAGTCCAATTAGTATAATCAAACACAACTGGACTCAAATGAAGGTGTAGAACCATCTCTAGGATGATCAGAAGAAATGGACAGCACCTGAGTTAAAAATATTTGCTGTGTCACAGCAAAGGGTCTGAATACTTTCCGTACCCACTGTAGGTATGTTTTTGGAGTTTTGAAAAAATGTAGGTAGAGGCACGTTTTTCAATTGTGCATTCTATTGATTACAAATTTACCATGGTGACATATCCATAAAGCCGTAAAATAATTGGTTTCTAAAGTCTTTTGAGAACCTTGTTTCTGTGACATTGGCTACATCTAAATTTGAGATGGTTGTAACCTTGACAGTGATGATGATAATATGAAAGAAAAATAAGCTACTTATGTTTGAGTACAGGTAACTACCCTGCAATGAGTTAATGTGTCTTGAAGGGTCTGTTCAGCTATTGAACTCCAGGAGATACATTTGAAGATCACTTGATTTCAGAACTTCATGATATGTTACAAACACAGCTCAAATACTGTCCTTTGGCAACATGGTAAACACAGATCTCAGATCTCAATATAAGAGCAGTTTCAGGCATCAAAAGGTGAAGAGCAGAGGTTAGAAGTGTTATCATAGATTAATATGTGATACTGAGCTATAAGCATCAGCATTTTTTTTAAAGGCTTAAAACTTTTATTTATTAAATGCGCATTATGTTTATCTAAAGCACTGAGACTTTGTGATATCTCCCATATGTAAGCATGCAAATTAGAATTTATATTGAATTTTGTAATTAGATTCAGTGTTTTCACCCTGTAGGATCACTTATGATCAAAGGGTCCCGAAGCAAAGGTCAAATATATTAGGGGAGATATAAGAAAAGTAATAATCATAGTTGACAGATGATTGTATTTTAGTGTACACTCGCTGTTTGTATATTGGTGCTCTGCATCTTTGAACCAAAATAAGGAGAGTTAAGTTGATAATAAGTGTGATTAATGTAGGGCTGCCCCCACTCAAGATTTTTCTAGTCGACTAATCGACATTTATATTAATTTAATTACTTAACCTGTTAGCTGTCAGCCCCATTTAGGGGCTCAGATTGATTACATAATCAGTTTTTTTAAAAGCTTTGTATAGATATATTACTCATGTCTGTGAGGCAAATAGCCTACACATTGAGTTTCACAAATAAAAGTAGACCCTTTACAGTTCAGAATAATGTATTGTGTATGTATGACAAAAAATGATGAAGTATTTTAAGTTGAAAAAATGCAATTGATCGAGCCGGCGCTTTCATGTCGTGCAGTAAAGCTGCCCTTAGCTGCCTTCCACACTCCGCAAGAACATTTGTATTTAAAATAGTATTTATATATAATAGCACTTATATAATAGTGCTTATATATACAATAGTGCACATTCATCTAGGTTAATATTAGAGTGAGCAGCCATGTAAAGTTGCTACTACTTATGTTTCAAATGATAAGCCATATTTGAGGTGGATGATAGGTGAACATTTGGATTTCCTGCCCTTCATACTGTAATTACCACAAGCACCCACCTTTAATGATCTTTTTTTTCGACTGAGTAATGAAATCAATCTTGGTTGATAAACCCCTGCTAGTCGATTTACGTTTAGTCTACTATTAGGTGGCAGCCCTAGATTAATGTTTTCTTAACTGCACCAGCCTTCATATAAACTATAAAACGCATACATTGATGTGGCTGTTGTATGGCAATAAATCCTTGACAATAAATGGGAATTATTGGTGCTTCCTTTTGTGAATGAATCATTGTTTTTGAACAAATCTTCCTTGTTCATCTCCATGCACTGACTCCTTTTTCAGTCTCTTACTTTTGAAGGCTTTTCCTGCTTCCAAAAACCAACTATAGCACAGACTAATGGTATTCAAGCATTTCATTGTTTGTGATTATGAACCAGTCTTGACCAGTTGTACTGAGGGTTCAATGCTAGAAGTCCTCCTTAGCATTGAATGCCAGGATAAAAGAGGCCATGAATTAATTTAATTTGAAAAATGTTGAACTTACACCGGACTCTTTGGCATTGGTTATTTTTCACTTTTCTTAACCACTCACGTCCTTTTTGAGAATTGTTTACTCTCACTTAAAACAAAACTGGCCTTCTGCTCAGACATGAGCAAGAGTCACTGTGTCACTGATATGTGCGAGACAATACAATAAATACAGTAATACATTATCAATCTCTATATCAATATCTGACATACCAGCCAGACCAAAAACTTGCTTTATTTTAAAACACTCCATTTTAGACAGTATAACTTTCTGTAAAGCTGCTCTGAAACATTGTATATTGTGAAAAGCACTACAAATGAATTTGACTTGACTTGATTTGGATCATTTGGAAGCTTTACCAACTAGATTACCAGATTTTTTTTTAATCTTTACCAAATTACAAACATTATTCCTGTCAGCACATTAAGAAGTTAATTTGTTCATGACTGCAGCAAAAATGCTGCTTTTCAGTGCTTTTAAGAAGGCATTTTGCATTCTTTAAATTACAATTTCCATTATATGTTGTTACTATAATTCTCTATCATAACACGTTAACAATAATAGCACAAAACCACAATCATAGTCATTTGAAAAAAATTATCAGGCTACAATAGAAAATAAAAATCTTAACATCCTGCCAAGCAAGTAACATTAATATATTAACATGTCATTATTTCAGTACATTGAAAATATAAGTAAATAAAGTAACTAAAGTAGTATTTAATCATAAATTCACATTGTCATTTATTAACCAACTAATAAGCCTAAACAAGAATGCCATAATGGCTTACATGTGCATGCATTTTTTTAAGGTACATTTATTGAAAGGGAACAAACAGGATCTCTAAAGTCCAGGATTTGTACACTCCATTTGGATTTGTCTATAGATTCTCACATTAAATTGACGCTAAAGTTCAATCATACTGTATGCCAAATGTCATATAATTACTGTTCATGTCTTCCTTTAACATATGCAGATTAGAAAAATGAACCTCGAGTACATTTTATAGCAACTGAATTGAAATATCTTGTGGATGTTTTACAATGCGTGAGAGCACAGTCAAAGACATCAATACTTAGCTGATGTTCAGAAATCGCAATCCCAGCCTGAAAATTCCTCTTCTGCTTGAGTCTTATCATAAGGAAAGCGGTCAAAGTTTATATAGCAGGGACCCTGAAAACCAAGAACCCACAAAGATACAATCAGTCAAACAGACTCTGTTACTTTGCACATTGTGTTGTAGATACATTGTGGAAAAGTTTGAAAAAAATCATCTGAAAAGCAAAATGTATTGCCAATGAGGCAATGTAAGAGTCCAGATATTAGTTTTTTTTTTTTGTTTGGTTGGGTTTTTTTTTTTTTTTTTTGGGGGGGGGGGGTACAAACAACTCAGAGCAGCTGTTTTCAAATTTGACCATTGGCCTCCACTGATTATTGGTGTATTATTGGTGTATAAGAGAAACATTCTTGCTAAAGTACTTTTTTTTGTTACATTATGTCAGATGATCTGTGTAAAGAACATGGTTTAAGTTCAAAATTTGACCTTTCTTATGAGTCGAACAGTCGGTGCTTCCAGTTGCCCCATTCTTAATTTATACCAGTTAATTCTGTTAAACCACCTGAAAAATAATTGAGGGAATATTTGGCATTAATAACAATAAAAATTTCTACACAACAGCCTAGCATTCAGTGTTGTTGGTGGTAAAGTAATTAATTTTTTTAAACACTATTATATCAAAATAACTAAACTTAACACATCTAAATTGTAATTGTGGGATTTAATATTTATATTTACTGAAATATGTATATTTATTGAAAATATTTATCTAAACTAAGCATAATAAAAGTTCATAAAGTTCACCTGTGATGTCTGACATCTTTGATTCCATTTTTCGTATTGCCCAAACGCTGTCCAGGACGTGGCCTGAAAATCATTTAAACAGCCCATAAACTGAAAATTAACAATTCAAATACCTAAAAAATCATTTGGTTAATTTCATCAAAATGGTGACTTTCAAATAAAATAAACTGGATAAAAAGACATTTTATTTCTATTCAGATAGAGAACGTCTACTATTGTTACTATTGTAACCCCTGTTTCCTGAAGGAGGGAACTGAGACGAGCAATGAGAATTGGCCAGTGAGATTTAAATGCACCCACCTAGCACATCCGGGTATAAATAGGACCTGCATACTCACTTCCATTCATATTTTGCTGAGGAGCTGAGACAAGGATCCCAGCCATTCAGCGATGGATCAGGGCTATGGCAAGGGTTCCCTCCTTCAGAGAATGCTAGGGAAACGTTCCCAGTCCCACAGAGGGGAGCACTATGGAGACCACACCCTGCCCGAAGGGTGTGGACTGACCTGGGGGCAGTACTACATATGGTAGAGGTAGGTCCTACCTAACCAGGGAGGGAGGAACACTACTGGCACAGAGACATAGCTGCCCAGGGAAAGATGGGTTTATCGTCAGGGAAACTATCGTGGAGACTATCCATATGGGATTACTGGCAGGGAATCACATCATATCGGCATCTATTCTGGTACAAGGGCTGGCCGACCAGGCATGCACATGAGTACTGGGCCTGGTGTCGGACCCTCCACTGCGTCTTACTGCCGCAGGATGCAGGAGGAACTCCACCGAGTTCTCTAGGGGAACTGAACTGAAGAGCAATAAGTGCTTGCATCCCCTTCTTGGAGGGAAATGGTGCGGCAAGCGAGTACCGATGGCTATCTACTTGTCAACACGGAAGGACACTGGGTCCACTCTGAGATTATAAAACCTGGCGAATGTGTTTGGTGTCACCCAGCCCACAGCTTTGCGTATGTCTGTCAGAGAGGTGCCATGCGCCAATGTCCTGGAGTGGAGTGAGCCCTCACCCCCAGGAGGCATGGCTCGCTTTGGGACTGGTATGCCAAGGGTGATGGCATCCACAATCCAGTGGGCCAACCTGTGTTTGGAGACAGCCTTTCCCTTCTGCTGATCTCCAAAGCAGACAAAGAGCTGCTCTGAGCTGCCTGAATGCGGTCCACGTAAGTGTGCAAAGTACGAACAGGGCAAAGCAACATGAGGGCTGGGTCTGCTTCCTCCAGGGGCAGCCCTTACAAGTGACCATCTTGTTGGTTGATGTACGCTATGGTCAATGTATTGTCTGTAAGGACCAGTGCATGATGTCGTGCAGCAGTGGTCGAAACGGGCGCAGGGCAAGGATTACTGATAGCAACTCGAGGCTATTGATATACCACTGCAGCCGGGATCCTGTCCAGGAGACCATAGCAGCATGTCCGTTGCGTACGGCACCCCACCCGGTGTTGGAGGCATCTGTCATAACAACAACATGCCTGGACACTTGTTCAAGGGGCACCCCTGCCTGTAGAAAAGCAAGGCCCGACCACAAACTGAACATAAGGTGACAATTCATTGTAATGACGACACGGAGTGTGCCATGGTGCCATGCCCATCTCAGGATTCAGCTGTTGAAGCAATCTCATATGCATCAATCCAAGTGGCGTGACCGCAGCTGCGGATGCCATTTGCCTCAGGAGCCTATGAAATTCCTTCAGTGGAACCACTGTTTTCTGTGCGAACATATTCAGGCAGTTCAACACAGATTACGTATGCACGTGGGAAGTAGGAATTGTAAAATCCTGACTTCATCTAGCTGGAGGGACAGATTTTATTGCATCCTTCGCCAAGAGGACTGCAATCTCCGCCCACAGGACAGGGGCATCCTTGCCTGCCACAGAGGTGAACAGGATGGCGCTGAACCTTGGGCTAACGCATGGCGAACTGAATCGTATAGCCGAGTCTGATTGTCCGAATGAGCCAATGGGATGGGTCAGGGAGACCCAGCGAGGTCCCCAAGCTCCGTACAAGTGGCACAAACCAGAGCACTCAGGCCCAACCCGGGAAGCAAAGGGTCCCGAAGTAGAGGCGGTGAGTGGGGTGCACTCACGTGACTCCGAAGCTCCCCTGAGAGATGGGAAATGTGAACTCCCCACCCAGAGTGAATAAGTGAGAGCATGTGCAATCCACGAGCGCACTCTCAGCCTGCTGTTCACCTAGGCACATGAGACTACATCCAGAAACACACGGGCGAAGACATTGTGATAAAGATGCTGAACGCCTATTCTTTTAGGGAATGCTTAGACAGCTGAAACAATCAGGGATGAGATCCCGCAAGCTTTGAGGCAGAAAGTAATGAAAATTGCTGTTGAGGAGAAACTCCAGTAGCTATTAAATTTGCTGTTTTGCTTTCTTAATAGAGCAAAAAAAGGAAATTGTACTCTAGAAGGTGTCTGGATTAAGATAAAATCTCGTTGACTCGTTTTGTACCACTTGGAGGTGATTGGGCTCCCAGGCAAAACCCCATTAAGTCAGTATTGATGAATAAATTCACTATGTGCAAAAAGAAGCCAGAGCTTTCATAATAGTTTCGGTAATTACCTGCACAGTTTACTGATGAGAGATTTGGCACCTTCCCCCATGTATGAAGGGAAATTGAGCACACCATCCAAAATCTTGGCATAAATCTTCTGAAGGTCTGAACTGGAGAAGGGTGGGCTTTAGGACAAATAAAACTGTATTATTACATATTATTTAAATTGCCCTAAATAAGAGAGAGTCTTATTTAAACACAATTAAAAGGTCAATTTGCCCATAAGGGCAATCTCACACTACAGGACCGTAAGACTACCTGAATTGCTGTGGTGCTCTCACTACACAACAAGGTTTCTTGTCATCTGTCATTGTCTTGTTATAGCAGCGCACACACTACACAACACAATGCTGATGCATATCACAAACTACATTTAGTCAAGAGGCAGTCCTGACCAATAGGGAAAAAAAAAAAGTTTTCTTACATGAATTCACTCTATAAATGTATGCATTCAATTACAAGATTTTTCCGTTTATACTATCTGCTTTATGTTTGACTGGATTAGTTCGACCTTGTCGTTTTATTGCACATACTACAGGATCATATGGTGATAGCATCAAACAGGTTTTAACATATAGTAGTGTCTGTGACTGCTGCAGATAGATTCAGATCACGTTGCTCATTGTCACAATCCTTGCCTGTGTTTCCTGTGTCTATAGTTTTGGACTATTATTTTGAAGTCAAGTTCTGTGTTTGTTCACCTCATGTTTCCCTGTTACGCTGTTCCCTTGTGCCATAGACACTCATATAACCACACCCAGCTCCCTGTTTTGTTTCCATAGTGATTCATGCTCTGTATTTATTGCCCTGCTTTTCCCTCGTCAGTGGTCAATCGTTAATTGTATCCCTGTTTGAGTCCTTGTTTCAGTCATAGTTCTTATGTGGTCTAGATTTTCGTGTTCACTCTGGATCTTTATTTGCATCCTGGATCATTTTGGCCACCCGGTGTTTATTGTCTTATGGCTTGTTTGTTTTTTAATAATCTTACTGCACATGGATCTGCTTCCCAGTCTGTTCTTTTGCCTGCCTGAATGCCCCACCGTTACACTTATACTTAAGTCTGATTTATACTTCTGCATCATTTTCTGCATCAATGTGCAACATGCAGACCGCTAGTAAGTAGTGTCCACGGTCATATTGAGTATCAGGGCAAAAGCCAAAGAAGCGATGGCGGTTAATAGGCAATGAATTTTGTTGCAATTTGATGCTGCGTATCCCCTGAAACAGAGCATTTTTCATTCCTATGGAAGTTGAAAATACCGGAGGTAGGGGTTCTTGCAGACCAATCACCGCGCTTATGGTCCGCGTCGAATTGTTCCCAAATTGTTACATTTTTGGAGAGGTGCACATTAGGCTATGCCATAAGCTAAAGGTGCTACATATAGCCTATGCCATAGCTATGGCATCCACTTAATGGAGAAGTATAAATCAGCCTTTCATGAGCATCGGTGACCGCAACGAACTTTGATTTTGACTGGGGTTTTGTCGCAGATCTTGGAAATCTGTCCGCGATAGCAAAATCCAGCCAAAAGTCGTGTAGTGTGGGCTTGCCTCAGTATGGTCTACAAAGGATTTTATCCTTGAAGTGTCCATGGCAAATGTGCATTTTTGAAATGTGCATTTTTCAATGATGAATATGTATTTGTGTGAGTGTGTGTGTGTGTGTGTGTGTGTGTCAGTACGCTGTAGGGTTGCAGCAAGCCACGATCATTCAAGCATCAACTATTTCCACATGATTTCTCCCGAGAGAAAAAAAAATGCCGGCAACCTCAATCAATAGCAAAAAATCCTTACGTGTATGAACAGGTTATACTGTTGCACCATGCAGAAAACAATACATGAGAAAATTTTATTACCTGCCCACAAGTAGCTCATAGATTAGAACACCAAGCGACCAGAAGTCAGTAGCAAAGTCATGGCCTTGGTTCTGAATGATCTCTGGAGATATATACTCAGGGGTACCACAAAATGAATATGTTTTTTCACCCCGAGAAAGCTCTTTTGCGAAACCAAAATCAACCTGAAATTAAAAGAATACAAGAGAAGGAAGAAAAGAAGTGCAAAAAGAGAAACGGTATATCAGCTATAACATATTAATAAATGAATGCATAAAAAACCATTTATTGATTTGGACTTTACTGCACCAGACTGTTACAGCATGAGATTTATTTTTCTGACAGTGTTTGTCACCTAGTAATGGAATATTCACTCTCAACTTTCACTGTATTTTTTTTTCACTGTAATTTTTATAAATTAAAAAATAAAATAATTGTATGAAAAGTGTTACTTTTACAAGTTTCTTATGGCCGCTCTTGACATTCTCTTTTGAAGGATAGACAGATTTGGCATTTTGATACAATATTCTTTCCAACTTTGTCACCTTAAAAATGCAGGATTTTTGGGGAAAAATAAATAAATAAAAATAAATATAGTATAGACTCATTACTTATGGTCCACTGGTGGTGTGTGGTGGTGTTTGTGTCTGCAGACATTGTCCTGTAATTTCATATTTTCTTCTTGAATTTCTGTGCTTGGGACATTTCTGGGCTACAACCTTATGTCCAGCAGGTGTGTAGCATGAGCAGAAAATGATGCATGGTGCAGATAAGGACATCGTCTGTGTCTGAAGCTCGAGAAGCTCCGATACATCATGACTCAACAAAAATAATTTGCTTATGTTGCTATTGCCTTACTCACTGCTATTTGTAAATCGAGTCAGATTATTAGGCATTATAGTTTTTCAAACATTCACTGGGTATCTCACTATGGGAAACGCCTCAGGCATGACTGATTCTGAAAGCACCAGTTACACCATGTCTGTCAGTTAATGGACCAATCATGACGTGAAGCAGGAGCCCTGCCTTTCTAATATATAGCGCTTCTAGCGGTCGCCAATTAATTCTCGTTCTCTCTCTGGGATTTTTCTCTGTCTCCAGAGGGGGCAGACAGGGTACAGCCTGCCTCGCAACAGAATGCACACATAAACTTCCAAGAATTGTTAACAGTGTTTCTGGCATTGAAATGTTTCGTGAGTAAGTTATGGTAACTAAAACCATTTGATGAAATAAATTGCCTTAAACCATTTTAGTTTTAAAACCATTATGAGTATTGTATCATATACATTAAGTTACATTCACTTATATTTTAGAGTTGGTTTAGTCAATCATCAGAACAAACCAAAAGATTTTAAGTTTACTCCACTCATTTAGTTTGAATTCAGGTAACAAATCTAATTAAGTCTTAACAACTTAAATAGTTTGAGGAAATTGATTACCTTAAATGGTTTTAAGTTCATCAAATTCAAAGCAATAAAGTTACATAAGACTAAGCAAAAACTAACATTGGAACAAAGAAATGATGACAGAACAGGAGCTGATCGCCCAAAACTAGCCAGGGAAATAAAGTTTTTTAGCAAACTCCATGCAGGCTTTCATGCGTCTTGCACTGAGGAGAGGCTTCCATTGGGCCACTCTGCCATAAATCCCTGACTGGTGGAGGGCTACAGTGATGGTTGACTTTCTACAAATTTCTCCCATCTCCCGACTGTATCTCTGGAGCTCAGCCACAGTGATCTTTGGGTTCTTCTTTACCTCTCTCACCAAGACTCTTCTCCCCCGAGTAGCTCAGTTTAGCCGGACAGCCAGCTCTAGGAAGGGTTCTGGTAGGGCTGTAGTTAAGTCCACCTTTGTCGAGTCCAAGACAAGTCCAAGTCAAGACCGAGTCCAAAGTGGTTCGAGTCCAAGTCAAGTCCAAGTCCAAAGAGGTTCGAGTCCAAGTCAAGACCGAGTCCAAATGAAACAAACAATCCTCTTCAAGGCCATAGACTTAACTATTGATAATTTATGTAATGCGAGAAACAGCACATCTTCTATTCTAAGATAATGATTTTGCATTATTATTTGAAATGACCAAAAATCATGTTCAGAGTAACAACACTGCAGAATCAAATTAGGCCATTTTACATATTTTAGGTATAGCAATTTTACATAAAGCTCAAGTGGTTTTATTGCACAAACAGCAATGAATATAACATTAACTGTTGTCAACTTGCTTCTTCACTAAAAAAAAGTTTACCGGTGTGTGTGTGTTCACATATCGCGCCTAAAACGTAGCGCCTGTCGTTGCTATGCAACCATGAACAGCTTTCTCCATGACTATGCGGTAGTTTCAATTGATTTTCATCATCGAAAAGCCCTTGCAGTAGCTCTGGTACACGATTTATTTATGGAGAAGAAAAAACAAACAAATCCATTTAAGTATTATGGAGGCCACTGTGCTCTTAGGAACCTTAAGTACTGCAGAAATTTTTTTGTAACCTTGGCCAGATCTGTGCCTTGCCGCAATTCTGTCTCTTTGACCTCATGATTCTTATTTGATCTGACATGCACTGTGAGCTGTAAGGTCTTATATAGACAGGTGTGTGGCTTTCCTAATCAAGTCCAATCAGTATAAATCAAACACAGCTAGACTCAAATGAAGGTGTAGAACCATCTCAAGGATGATCAGAAGAAATGGACAGCACCTGAGTTAAATATATTTGCTGTGTCACAGCAAAGGGTCTGAATACTTAGGATCATGTGATATTTCAGTTTTTCTTTATTAATAAATCTGTAAAAATGTCAAGAATTCTGTGTTTTTCTTTCAACATGTGGTGCTGTGTGTACATTAATGAGGAAAAAAATTTAATTAAATGATTTTAGCAAATGGCTGCAATATAACAAAGAGTGAAAAATTTAAGGGGGTCTGAATACTTTCCGTACCCACTGTAGGTATAAGTAGCACCTCTCGGATTCCCACTTCCCAATCAAGTGTACAACTAAAAAACTTGTCTTCACTGTATGAATCAAATATGAACTGATTCTTATTACTCTAAGATACAATTCAGTCAAGACAAATCAGTGATTTTCTCTTTGTCTTTTGTTGTTTAATTAATATTAATGATATAGACAGCAAGAAATTATTGTGGGTCTATCTGACTATTCAAGCACAATAAGACTTGAAACAGAAATGTATTCGTGATTAAATGCTGAGAGAGGCGGCTTTATGTGTGCACACTTCAGGTGTGTGTCAGTCAGTGCAAGCACCAACGACATGGAGTTCTCTTCCACAGCTTATTGCACTTAATACCTATTAAATTATAGGCTACAACGCAAGTCAGTATTGAAGAATAAAACGTCATCACCATGCACTAGTGGTAAACAAATAGAGTAAGATGAACTGCACATTGGCAATTGTGGTTTTTATGTGCGCTAAAAAAAAGAGGAGGGAGTGAAATAAGAGAGTTTGGGCGTGGTCATGGAATGGCAATTTTGCAAATGGAGCTTGTGGTAGGTAGTTTTAAGTTTTAGCACCATGTCACATTGATCAGTACTCCATTTCATGTTGCATTTTAATTGGCTTGTCAGTAGTCGTAAGTCATACCAGCAAACACACTGTGAGATGATAATGTCTAGGTTACGAATGTAACCCCCGTTCCCTGAAGGAGGGAACAGAGACGTTATGTCGGACTGACATCATGGGATCTCGGTTGGGAGCCCTATCACCTTCACGTAGTAAAAAACAAGCCAATGAGAACTGGCCGGTGAGATTTACATGCCGGGCCCCTCTCCCGGCATCCGGCTATAAATAGAGCCGGCATACTCACTTCATTCATACTTTGCTGAGGAGCCGAAAAACTGATCTCGGCCGCTCAGCGGTGACTCAGTGCTATGGCAAGGGGACGTAACGTCTCCGTTCCCTCCTTCAGGGAATGGGGTTACATTCGTAACCAAGACGTTGCCTATCAGTCAGTCACGTTCGACGTTACGTCAGACTGACGTCATGGGGTCCCATGGAAAACGCCATAGCAACCAAACCACGCTACGAGCGTCGGGGAAGCAGATGCTGGCAGGCCTAGGCGTGCCACCTGCAAGTGCTACCGCAAATGTCGTAACCCTCCAGTGCCCAGAGCAAGCCCTACAACGTCTTCCATACCGGAGGGATGGAGAGGACAGGGTCTTACTCAGGAAATGGTCGAAGCTGTTGTTTCTTACCTCAGGGGAAGAGTGCTTCGGTGACTCAACTCCCACGTTTTTTTCAGCTGACCAAAAATGCCAGGAAAGCATCCTTCTTGGGGAAGCTACGGAGACCACACCCTGCCCGAAGGGAGGTAACGTCTGGAACACATATGCACTGTCCCGTAGGGGCAGCATCTGCATATGGAAAGCTCCCTGAGAAAGGTCCTACCCAGTCTGGGGAGGAAAGCTACACCTCAGGGGCAGGGCTGGCCGCCCAGGGAAGACACGGGTTTGCCATCGGGGAAACCGTACCGTGGACTAACACATATGGGATTACCCGCAGGGAACCACAGCACATGGGCATCTAGCCCAGTACAAGGACTGACCACTAGGGGCATGTACACGAGTACTGGACCTGGCGTCTGACGCCTCCACCACGTCTGACTGCCGAAGGATGCAGGAGGAACTCCACAGGGTTCACCAACTGGGGAACTGAACTGAGGAGCAGACCAGCGCTCGCATCTCCTTGTGAGAGGAGAATGGCGCAGTAAGCGGTCTCTCGTGGCTATCTTGTTGTAGACAGCACATGAGAGGGCACCGGGTCCACTCAGAGGTTATAAAACCTGGCGAATGTGTTCGGTGTCGCCCAGCCCGCAGCTCTGCAGATGTTTGCCAGAGAGGCGCCGTGTGCCAACGCCCAGGAGGGGGCAACACCCCGAGTGGAGTGTGCTCTCACCCCTAGGGGGCACGGCTCGCCTTGGGAATGGTACGCCAAGGCGATAGCATCCAATATCCAGTGGGCCAACCTCTGTTTGGAGACAGCCTTCCCTCTCTGGTGTCCTCCAAAGCAAACAAAGAGCTGCTCCGAGCTTCTCAAGCTCTGTGTGCGGTCCATGTAAGCGTGGAGAGCGCGAACAGGACATGGCAACACAAGGGCTGGGTCTGCCTCCTCCCGGGGCAGCGCTTGCAGGTTCACCACCTGGTCCCGAAGGGGAGTGGTGGGAACCTTGGGCACGTATCCAGACCGGGGTCTCAAGATCACGTGAGACAAAGCCGGCCCAAATTCCAGGCACGCCTCGCTGACCGAAAATGCTTGCAGGTCCCCTACCTTCTTAAAGGAAGCGAGCGCAGTCAGGAGCACCGTCTTCAGAGACAGGTGTTTCAGCTCAGCTGACTCAAGGGGCTCGAAGGGAGCTTTCTGTAGCCCAGCTAGGTCTAGGAGGGTTTAGCCGCCTAGCACCTCTCAGGAACCTGATGATCAGATCGTGCTTTCCTAGTGACCTGCCATCGACCACATCATGATGCGCTGCGATGGCGGCCACATAGACCTTCAAGGTGGAGGGGGACATTCTCCGCTCCAAGTCACTTTGAAGGAAGGAAAGCGCTGAACTGACCGGGCATCTCCGGGGGTCTTCCTGGCGGGAAGAACACCAATCAGCGAAGAGACTCCACTTCAAGGCATAGGCGCGCCTTGTAGAGGGAGCTCCAGCTGAAGTGATCGTGTCAACTACCGCGAGCGGTAGGCCACTTAAGTCCTCCGCGTCCCGTCCAGGAACCACACGTGGAGGTTCCAGAGGTCGGGATGTGGGTGCCATATGGTGCCCCGTCCCTGAGAAAGCAGGTCCTTCCTCAGGGGAACTCGCCAGGGAGGGACTTTCACGAGGAGCATGAGTTCTGGGAAACAGGTCCGGTTGGGCCAGTACGGCGCAACTAGCAAGACCTGCTCCTCGTCCTCCCTGACCTTGCACAGTAGCTGTGCAAGAAGGCTCACTGGGGGAAACGCATACTTGCGTAGGCCCCGGGGCCAGCTGTGTGCCAGTGCATCCGTGCCGAGGGTCCCCTCGGTCAGGGAATAAAACCACTGGCAGTGAGCAGACTCCTGAGAGGCAAACAGGTCTACCTGTGTGTCCCTGAAGTCAACTGTTCGAATGAGCCAACGGAACGGGCTGGGAAGGCCTAGCCAGGCCCCCAGACACCGTACGAGTGGTATCATCCGAACACCAGAAGTACCCGCGGGGGGGTCCCAACCCAGGAAGCACAGCCCGAAGTAGAGGCAGTGAGTGATGTGAACTCACTTGGCTCCGTGTGTCCCGGAGGGACAGAGCAGGGGGGCGTGGGGAGGCAGTGCGTCCCTGACACGCCCGAGACCTGCTTGTGGCTAAAGCGGGAGTGGTTGAGAGTGAGGAAGCTGTGCGTCGCACACTGTCTACACAGACCCTTTTTGACTCAGAGATAGTGGAAATTGCTCTTTTTTTGATGAGGTGGGTACCAGCGGCGAAACAAAAAGAAAACGGAACGAAGGATTTACCCCCCGGTCCACTCCGGGGGGAAGGAGCGGTGCCTTCACCGTCTCCTGGGGCAGAGCAACTCCCACCATCTCTGGGCCACCCGTCTCAGGACCGCTTCTTCTGCTTCCTTTTCGCAGTTTTAGTGTTCCTGCGGGAGGCTTGCGGGGGATGGGATTTCTCCGATCCACCCGAAGCCTGTGCAGCCGCACAGGAAGTGGAACGATCGACGACGAGCAGGCTGAGGACCAGTCCTAGGAGGGACAGGAGCCGCATCTCGCCGAGGCAAGATGTGGCTGATGGGCTCAGTCTCCTTTTGCAGAAAAATGGGTAATGGGGGCGTCGAGAAAGTGAACTTTGGACCACCAGGGTAGACATCGTCTGGCCCAGGGCACGTGCTGTGACTTTCGTCGCCCGGAGGGCGAGGTCGGTTGCAGCACGTAGTTCTTGCAACACCCCTGGGTCAGAACTACCCTCGTGCAGCTCTTTGAGAGCTTTCGCCTGATGGACCTACAAGATGGCCATGGCGTGCAGGGCATAGACCGCCTGTCCAGCGGCGGAGTAAGCCTTAGCGGCGAGAGCCGCTGTCGTCTTACCCGCCTTGGACAGGATATGCGGACGATTCCGCCAGGTGGCAGCCGTGTACCGCAATCGCCCGTTCCATCTGTGGAATGTCCACGTACGCCTTGGTGGCCCCACCATCGAGGGTAGTGAGAGTAGAGGAGGTAGAAGATCGGCTTCTGGTAGTGTGGGGTGTCTTCCACGTCTTCTGAACCTCCTCATGCAGCTCAGGAAAAAATGGCACTGGGGTGGGACGTGGCTGTGAACCGTGCCCCGCACCTAGAAACCAATCGTCAAGCCATGAGCGCTCGGGACACGGTGGAGGGTTCCACTCGAGCCCGATGCCCGCGGCGGCCTGAGCCAGCATAGCTGTCAGCTCCGCATCGGACTCAGCCTGTGCAACCACCCCGGAGGGTGGAAGTTCGGCTTCATCTTCATCTGCAGAAGATAACAGCCCACTCTCTGATGCAGCGATCGACATCTGATCCTCATCTGGAGCGCCGAATGAGATGAGGGGGACCTCACGAGAAGGACCCACACCAACACTCGGCAACTCGACGGCACATGGCATTGTGGAGGAGTGGGAGATTTGTGGGGGCTGACCCGACGAAGAGGCTCCCACTATAACCCTCAGACCTCCCAAAGTGCTAACCATCCCCGCAGCTCTCCCTTGGAAAGTCACGGGGGTTTTGGGTAGCAGCAGAGGGGACTCCGCCTTCCGCATTGAAGAAGGAGAGTTGCGATCTCAATGCCAACATGGTCATGCTCTCGCAGTGAGAGCATGAACCATCCACGAGCGCTGCTTCAGCGTGCTGTCTACCCAGACACATGACAAAGCGCTTGTGGCCGTCAGATGAAGTCAGGAAACGACCACATCCAGAAACACACGGGTGAAAAGACATCTTGAAAAAGACACTTTTCCCCCGTGCTGCTCTTTTAGAATTGCCCAGCCGCTGGAACACCGAGGGATGGAGATGCCGCGCTGATCGTTCAACTTCAGCGCCTCTTCACATCACCACCGCTGCTGTGTTGTCACGCCAACAGGAGAACAAAGAGCCAGAGGAAATTTTTAGCAATGACAATTGCTTTTTGCGGGAACTCGACCCTATAGCAATGAAAATTGCTGTTTTCGCTCTGAAGTTCTTTCCACGGAAGATGAAAGGCAGATCAGTTCACCGATCGGCTTCGAAGCAAAAGTATGAATGAAGTGAGTATGCCGGCTCTATTTATACCCGGATGCCGGGGGAGGCATGTAAATCTCACTGGCCAATTCTCATTGGCTTGTTTTTTTACTACGTGAAGGTGATAGGGCTCCCAAGCGAGATCCCATGACAGAATAGACTGGGGGGGGGGTCATACTGCCACAGATTGGCATTTAGCACACGTACTTCAGACACCGGTCATGCTGGAGGCGTTTCCCATCGTTTCAACACTCTGACGCAGTGTCTCGTTCCAGTTCTCAGGGAACCGTGGTTACAGTTGTAACTTGGGACGTTTGATGAGTCAGTTGGGCTGCATGTGTCGTTGATATCATATCAGGGGAGAGGGCTTGCGCTTTTGGCATTGTTCTGCCTGCAATTTTCAATGTTGTGTTTACTGAAACTGAAAATCCTCTGTGTTTTGTACCTTTAAGGCTGGAATACATTACACAACTTTTTCTGCCCAGATTTTTTCACAGAGTCTGGAAGAACAACTGTTGCCATTTAAATGTGTCATGCATCTCATGCATCATGTGTTTCTGTCAGAGTTTGTTGTGTTCAGAATGTCAGTAATGAGGATCTGTAACAGCCTGGCAGCATGAAAACTGAAAAAAATATATCTTTCAGTGGGCATTTTGGGGCAGTTTGAATTGTCAGTGGCAAATGTATCACAATTGTATTAGCAGCTTATCAGATAAATTTCTCTATTTGTGGAAAATGGAAAAATAGATAATTTATTTTACCAATTTCACATATCCTTTGGCGTCCAGCAGGAGGTTTTCTGGTTTCAGATCTCGATACAGGATCCCTTTGTAATGGAGGTATGCATAGGCTTCAACCACACACGCTGTTATAAACACAGCTATATTCTCCTCAAAGCGTCCTCTGCAACACATGCGCCCACATTCACACATTCAAACAGCTCTAATTAGGAATTGTGATATTAGTTAATATCCTAGCATATTCAAGCAAAATGAGATGATTCTAAGTTGTTGTGGTTATTCCCCAGAGGCCTGTTGTATGACGCTAGTTGAACAAACTCTGAGTTTTAGAGAAGGTTTTAAGTTTACAAATGCAAGTGCACCAGCGCAAATCATGTCATGTTCATGAGCAATTTTTACATTGGAAAATCATATTTATGATAATTCGGAGAGCATGTGAAGGCAGCATCTTCTCCGGAGCATGTTAGCCGTGTAGCATAAGTTATCAAGGCGATGAACACTGCTAAAAACCAATCTACCTTCTTGAGTCTGAAAAACCAGAGTTTGCTTAAACTAATCTAAAACTTATAACTGAAACCATCGTTATCTAAGATGTTGTGAGTGGTTGTTTAATGCATTATATGGTTGCTACAGTGTAGAGGGCTGCATTGGGTTTGGGCTCCCGCGGGACCCGCGGGACCCAACACAAATCTCGCGGGAGTGGGCAGTTTTACCCCTGCTGCGGGCGGGCGCGGGCGGTCAGAAAATTGAGCAGGAGACCCGCGGGGAACGGTGGGATTTGGCGTAGAGTAGAAATGGAGTCAACGCAAGAAGTTGAGAAGAAAATTAAAGCGGCAGTTTACTTGACCAAAGTAAAACATGGCAAGTCAGACATATGGAATTAATTCTCAATTGTCACTGACAAAAAAGGGAAAGAGTTAAATTTCGTTAGTTGCGATAAATGTGCAAAATTGTTCGTTTATAACGGACATAAATCTGGCACCTCTGCCCTGAGGCGACATACCTGCACTTGTTAAGCAAGCTATAATGTAAAATCTGTAAGTTTTTTTTTTTTCGAAGCATAGCATTCTATTTATTTTGTTTTGTATTTAATTTGTTAGAATTATATAGTCTATTTTCAAAGTTCTCTGTGTTAGGGTTACTTATTTCCAAGTACGCACTAGCCTAAAAACTGAGGTGCCGCTAGTTGTGGATTTGTTTGAACAATTAGGCCTAATGTTTTCAACCCTAATAAAAAAATAGGCCTACCCAATGTTTGCCATGTGTGGTGCTTTGGTTTAGCATTGGTTACTTCATCTTATTTAAACACAATCATGTTTAAAGTCTGTTATTTTGGATGTTAACTTGAACGAATATTTAGTCTGAGTATATGTAGCTACATTTTTCACAAGCCGTGAGATAAAGTCCGCGGGAGCGGGCGGGAGTGGACACAAGCATTGCGGGCGCGGGCGGGAGTGGAACACACAGGTTGCGGGAGCGGGCGGTCCTGGTCATACATTCAGCGGGAGCGGGCGGGTGCGGGTTTAAGAAAACAGTCCCGCGCAGGGCTCTACTACAGTGCTCCTGCTAGTTTATATGTAATACAAGAGTAGAACAACAATAGGCTTAATAGGGATACTTTTCTTATCAAACACCACTAACTCATGAATATCTTACGCTTCTTTTAGCTTGGTCCAGATTTCCCCACCAGGGCAAAACTCCATTATCATATAGATGTATCGAGAATCTTTGAAGGCAGCATGCAGCCTGAACAAAAGGGGAAAAGTCAGAGAGAAGATTATATGTGAACAACCATCTAATGGTTTGAAATATGATTATAGGTGAGGTAGGTAGCAGCACTAACCTAACAATGAAGTCACATCGGATTGCCTGAAGAATTTTCTTTTCTAGAAGAATGTGTCCTTCTTGCTTCTTTGCAACAACATGTTGTTTACTGATCTTTTTCATAGCAAAGTACTTTCTGTGCTGCAAGGTAGTTACCTGGTAAACAAACAAGCTAATTTGCTAGAGTTTGAGAAGGTCAAATCAAAACAACATTACTATAGTATGGATGGACCAAACAGCTTTTTGAATTCAGAACTTGTACTGACAAAAAATTAAAAGGACTCTTCTCTCATACCAGCTCCACTTTTCCAAATCCCCCGACACCAAGAGTGACAGGTTCTCCTTGATAACTTGCCTCCTGGTACAGTACAGGGATGAGATCTTTCAGCATTAGAGATGTGTCTGGCCTGGAGAGAGCAATACACATAATATATAATTCAACAGAAATGACTATATTATGTATAATTTATGTTTTAACTTATTTAAAAGGCTTTATTTAGCAGTAGACAGGCAGACTACAATAATTCCTGTTACATGCTTATAGGAAAAATAGATTCATACAAACTCAGATTAATAAAAGATTTAAAGATTTTTTTATGCATTTTAAAGAAAATTCTTATATTCACGATGGGTGCATTTCTTTTATCAAAAAAACTCAAAAACAGTAATATTTTGGAATATTAGTACAATAATAATAATAATTTTACAATAATACATTTTAAAATATATTAAAATAGAAATCAGTTAATTTATTCCTGTGATGGTAAAGTTTCCAGCATCATTACTCTTCATGATGATCAACATGATCCTTCAGAAATCATTCTAAGATTTGCTGCTTAAGAAATATGTTTTATTATCATCACACATAAAAATGGTTGTGTCTGGAAACCTGGAACATCTGGGAACTGTGATACAGTGTCTTTTATTATATTTCTTTGATTAAGAGAAATCAAAGAGCAAATAGAGCACTATTTGTCTTTACTATCACTTTTTATCTATGTAATGTAATTATCTATGTAAAAAATTATATATGTAATTTTTTATCTATGAGTTTGTTCTCTGTCCTATTTGAATTAACTGTTTTATTAACAAAGTATCTTACCCAACTTTTTCTGGCTTTTCATCATCTTCCAGTGAATCAGTACTAAAAAAACAATTTGTGATCAAGAACAATTTTTCAGAATGAAAATAATCAAAACAACTAATGCAAAACACTAGAAAAATAATATACTCATAATAATTTAAAACAGATTGCACAATAATAGTTGATAATGGGCCACCTGTAAACCGTTCAGGAATAGCACAAAATGTTGCTGCCTTCTTTAAAATATATCACACTTACCAGTTGGAAAGCTAGTGAAGATATGCTCTCTGCTTGTGAATCATTTTGAGCAAAGAATTGGTTTATGGACAAAATTATTTGTATACCTAACAAGTAGCAAATTCTTAGTAAACACCAAAGGTGCCCTGAAGGTTGCAGACACGGACATTATGCAGATTTGTAAACTGTTTGCGAATGCGAGCATTGGTTCAATTCCAGGTGAAAAAAAGTACTCTTCCATAAAAATTGGAATAAAGTGTACTACAAGTGGTAACTAAATAATTTTTTTTAATACAGAGATAGTATGTTAAAAGCACATTTTAGTTCATATTCATTTTGTCTCAAAATAGCACAGTTGAGTACACTTAGATGTTCTTAAGATTATCTTAATAAGTACTAAAGAATAATTTTTAGTATATTAAGAACAAAATTAGTGCATGAAAATAGAGCCAAGTACATTATGGAAGTATACTTTTTTTCACCGGGGTGGAGTAATCAGCGAATCACATTGATTTTTCCACTTCATTAAATTTGTGTTAACAAATTATATTGGTTTTAACTTGGTACTATTAGTTATTTTAGACCAGCACTTTATGAGAACAAGAGGAGCATCTGTTTGCAGTGAACACAGGCTCCAAAAGACTTTCTGATGGCTTTTTGTCTTGATTACAGGTAGAAAGAGAAAACATACACTACATATTACAAGCTGAAGATACATTTATAAATCTAGAAGTCATGGAAGCAGGAAAACTCACTCGTCATGGAGCTCAAGGCTTTCAAAAGGAATGGTCTCCTCGAAAATTCTGAGAGAAATTAGGGACAATGTTAATTTTTCAAACAAATCCTAAATCAAAGGAATTATTTGCATTTGTACAAATTAAGTGCAGTAGTATTGTCACCACTGACATCAAACTCACTCTTTATCAATGGAAAAGCAAGTGACAACTCCAACAGCTGTGCATGTGGCTGTCCTAAGGATCTCTCTGGATTATCCACAATGGAAGATTTGGTTAACTTTTACATTTAAACAAGATTATTCCTGATATACTGCTAATGATGTCGTCACTAAGTAACAGTGACCATGGTTCTCATTCAGTCGGTCACTTCGACGTACGTCGGATGACCGACGAATAGGAATCTCGCTAGAGAGGCCAATCTACTTCAAGTGTAACTAAAACGAGCCAATGCACATTGGCATGCAATCATATGCAGCAGCTGCTCACCTCGCAGCGCGGGTATATAATGAGCAGCAGGTGCATTGCATCTTTAGCTTTTCACTTCGGAGCCGAACTTGTATGGTGTCTACGAGCGAGTGTGACGAAAGACGAAGAATCTTTTGGTGGATTGCTCTTCGTGAGAGTGCAGGCGGACAGCACAGCAGCGGGGCCATTCTCTTGTTTGTCTTCTCTGTTTGTTCTGTTTTATGTGAGCAAGTGAAGCTGTTCTCAGCTGTAAATGCCGTTATTACGGCTGGTAACAGTGCGCTATAATAGAGCGCTTAAAAAGGCTGTTATCACAGCTGGTAAGAGCGGCTTCAAGAGTGAGTGCACACGACAGGCTGCACTTTTCCCCTGTCTGTGTTGCCGCGGTCTTCCCCTGCGTGCTTCGGCACTCAAAAGAGCTCGTGCGAGTAGCTTTGCGTCTTTTTAAAGATGTCGTACTACTTGTGTGCACTGGATGCGGTCGTTACCTGGCGCCTCCTAAAAAAAATTTTTTAAAAAACGGAGGGTTGCTTCGGGCGGCGGCACTGGTGATTTGAGGATTACGGTGAGCGCGCTTCCCTCTGGGAACCAACCCCCTGGGAACCCTCACTCCTCCCACACTCTGCAGCCAGTAGAGCTGCTGGTGGAGCGTGGTGGGCCACCCCAGAGGTGTGTACCATCTGGATCCTTCAGGGCTCCCCAGGATGACCGGATGTCGATCGCTGCATCGGAGGGTGAGCCTGACACTTTCACGGATGATGATTCGGCACAGCTGCCTCCTTCGGGAGTGACAGCTGTGCCCGAGTCAGACCCTGAAATGATGGCTATACTTTCCAGGGTCAGCAACAGGGTCGGGCTCGTGTGGAATCCTCCACCATGTCCCGAGCCCTCGAGGTTGGATGATTGGTTCCTCGGAGTGGCAAGGGCTGGTTCTCAGCCCCCCACCCCGGTTCCCTTCTTCCCGGAGGTGCATGTAGAGATCACTGGCATGTCGAGGGCACCTTTTACCTTTTACTAGCGGTTGAGAACTTTGCCCAACAGTTCTTGGCTGTACACAAGCAGTCTGAGGCCATCAGCCACATCCTGCCGAGGCGGTCAGCTGCTGCACCTCCACCGCCCGCATTGCCTCAGGTTGCTCGTTGCCCCCCCCACCCCCCGCTCCCCAGCAGCGTCAAGCGGCGCCATGGAGCCGGTTATGGTCGGGGTGCCCAGCCCGTCCAGGCCCCCGCCAAGAAGGGCGGCAAAGCCAAGAGCAAGAGGCCCTAGGACGGGCGACCCAGAGAGAGGGGGGACTGCTCTTCAGGAGATGGAGACCTCTCCACTCCTTCCCCGGAGGAGGGCCGGGTAGTAAATCCTTTTTTGATTGGTTTTTCTGTTCCGCCGCTGGCCCAACAGTCAGCGGTACCCAAATTTTCAGAAAAAAGAGCGGGTTCCGTCTTCTCCAAGTCCGAAGAGAGCTCGGAGAGCAGTGGGAGGGCAGAACCTCACCACTCTCTTCCCCCTCTTCTGTCGCCAGTGGACAGCAGCGCACAGCAGGCAGCCAAGGCTTCGCCTGCTCCCACTGTCCATCTGTGGAACCAGGTAAGTGTTGCACAGCACACTCTGACCCCGCTTCGGGCCGCCTCACAAAGAGAGCCTCCCGGGCATCCCTGCGTTCCACCCCGCTGCCCCACGGTGGGTATGCTCACGCAGAAACGCATTTTCGAGTGCATCCGTTCCCGAGATTAGTTTGCAGCGATTGACCTGAAGGACACGTACTTTCATGTTTCGATCCTTCCGTGACACAGGCCATTCCTGTGATTCACGTTCGAAGATCGAGCATATCAGTACAGAGTCTTACCCTCACCTCAGCTGGTTGGGTCTTCAGGTCAAACTGGAAAAGAGCAAACTCGCCCCCGTGCAGAGGATCTCTTTTCTCGGTATGGAGTTAGACTCAGGCAGACCTGTTTGCCTCTCCAGAAACCTCCCACTGCCAGTTGTTTTACTCCCTGTCCGAGGGAACACTCGGGACAGACGCACAGCTGGCCCCGGGGCCTCCGCAAATATGCGTTTCCCCCAGTGAGCCTACTTGCACAGACACTGTGCAAAGTCAGGGAGGACGAGGAGCAGGTCATGTTAGTTGCGCCCTATTGGCCCAGCCGGACCTGGTTCCCGGAACTCTCACTCCTCGTGACAGCCACTCCCTGACACATTCCTCTGAGTGAGGAGCTCTGGAAACTCCATGTCTGGTCCCTGGATGGGACGCGGAGGTTCTAGGTGACTTACCCGCCGAGATAATTAACGCCATCGCTTTGGCACATGCACAGACTACAAGACGTGCTTACGCCTTGAAGAGGAACCTGTTCATCGAGTCGTGCTCTTCTCGCTGAGAGGACCCCCGAAATGCTCGATCGGAGTCGTGCTTTCCTTCTTGCAGCAGGGTTGGAGCGTAGGCTGTCCCCCTCCACCCTCAAAGTCCATGCTGCTGCTATTTCTGCATACCACGACCACATAGATGGCAAATCCGTTGGTAAGCATGACCTGGTCGTCAGGTTCCTTAGGGGGGCAAGACGGTTAAATCCTCCTCGTCCCCCCTCCATACCCTCTTGGGACTTGGCTCTGGTGCTGAGAGCACTCCAGAATGCTCCCTTTGAGCCTTTGCAGTCAGCAGACTTAAAGATTCTGTCTATGAAGACTTTGCTGCTGGCTGCATTGGCCTCCATCCAGAGGGTAGGGGTCTTTTTCGGTCGACGAATCGTGCCTAGAGTTTGGACCGGATGACAGCCACGTGGTAATGAGACCCCGTCCTGGCTATGTGCCCAAGGTTCCTACCACTCCCTTCAGGGACCAGGTAGTGAGCCTGCAAGCGCTGCCCTCGGAGGAGGCAGACCCAGCCCTGGCTTTGCTCTGTCCAGTTCGTGCTTTGCGACTGTACATAGACAGAACTCAAAGCTTCAGGACCTCAGACCAGCTCTTTGTCTGTTATGGAGGCCAGCAGAAGGGAAAGGCTGTCTCCAAGCAGAGGTTGTTACACTGGATAGTGGATGCCATCGCCCTGGCTTACCAAGCTCAGGACGTGCCCTGCCCACTCAGGTTGCATGCACACTCCACGAGAGGTGTTGCATCCTCCTGGGCGCTGGTTCATGGCGCCTCGCTGACAGACATCTGTAGAGCTGCGGGCTGGGCGACACCTAACACGTTCGCTAGGTTCTATAGCCTTCGTGTTGAGTCGGTCTCCTCCCGTGTTCTCGCCTCAGGTCAGAGGCACGGAGAGGCCCTAGCTAAGTGTCGGCTTGCTGCACTTATATGTGCTTATTCTCCAGAGAGTCCCTACAAGGCAGACCCTGTTGAGTCCTCCGATCTCCCTTCGGCAGCCGACGTGGTGGAGCATCTGGCGCCAGGCCTTTACTCCGCTGCATCCTTGAGAACCGTATTTAAGCTGGGTTCCATATGAGGGATCCTACGGGATGCCATATGTCTGGTTCCACGGTTGCTCCTAATCAAAGCCTATGTCTTTCCCTCTGGGAGAACCCACCTCTCATTGAGTGGAGTCACCCCAGTTCTTCCATATGACAAACCCATGGTTAGTCCATTATTCTTCCACATAACTCCTTCGGGGCAGGATGTGGCTTCCGCAGCGTCCCTTTTACACGAAGGGCACGCTTCTCAGTGTTATCCAATAATCTCACTGAATGGGTTTGGGAACAGCAGTGATTGACACTCTCTGTGTTAGCCCTGTCCCACCATCCTCAGGCAAGGGGATTCAGGTGGCTTACAACAGAGCGCTGGAAGAGGGCAACTCCTGTGGCGCTTTGGTAGGGATTCCTATTCGTCGGTCATCCGATGTACGTCAAAGTGACCGACTCAATGGGAACGTCTTGGTTACATAGGTAACCCTCGTTCCCTGAAGGAGGGAACGGAGACGTACGTCCTGACGCCACAGTTGCTGTACCCCGCTGATGCTGCCGCCTATCTGGTTCGGCTCCTCAGCGAAAACCTAAAGATGCAACGCACCTGCTGCTCATTATATACCCACGCTGTGAGGTGAGCAGCTGTTGCATATGATTGCATGCCAATGTGCATTGGCTCGTTTTAGTTACACTCAAAGTAGATAGGTCTCTCTAGCGAGATTCCTATTCGTCGGTCATCCGACGTACGTCTCCGTTCCCTCCTTCAGGGAAAGAGGGTTACCCATGTAACCGAGACGTTACCGTATAAGAGCTAGTTCTCCAAAGTGTTCCCCTTCACCCATCTTACGAATGATTTTCTGCTGTCCGTTAACTTGTTTGGTCACTAATACCTAATGGGAAATGGACAAAATCATGACTAGTTGTTTTAAGAAAAAAATTTTCAATTAAGGACTATTTAAAATTATGTTTAACTCAAACATACACAGCGAGACCATTCTGTACCATATTTTATAATATAGTTGAGAGATGTGCGCCAAGTTTCAAGTATAGACTTGCACAAAAGGTTCATGTATTTTGTGTAAGGTTACATTTCTGTGTAAAAAGTGCTGGAAAACATTTAGATTAAAAAAAAATATATATTTAGATTAAACCCTCATTAAATACAGGCACTCTTAAGTAATATATCTAATACATGTGTACATACAGAAATAAAACAAATAAAATGAGATTAGTGAGTAATATTTTAAAGAGTTTATTTTACCTCTCCTTTTAGAATGATGTAAAAAGTACTGCCTTCTGCTCCTTCTCTGACAATTACTTCGTTGTTCTGAAACTTCACCTTGCAGGGCAACAAGCATGGATAAGACATTGAGTCATCACGACATGCTTAGAATAAAATATTCCAGATGTACAAAATAAAAGACAATCACAATTTTAACTTTCATTCACATGTTACCAATCATACAGTACTAAAATAAATATTTATAGTACTTGAGGGTCTCACACTCATTGGCCATTCTTTTGTATTTCCTATCTATAAGACAGGGATTATATAGTGAAATATTGATATGTTCAGACTGGCCAAACTTTGACACCAAGTGTTTTAGGTTTTCACTTTGCTTCAGAAATCAGACAGATGTACATCAAGCTCAATAAATGCACAAATGTGAATGTTAAATGGCAAATAACAGTGGTGAAGGGGTGGATTCTGGAATCCACTGCCGCTTCAACATATATATTGAGTGATTTATCACAAAAAATATCTTTCTGAATATGTTATTATTTAGAATGACTAACTTCAACTTATGTTAAAGCATTTATTTTCCTTTTCACTTTTCAAACACTAGAAAATAATGATGTATATTGTCTGTACCTCTCACTGAGAGAAAAGTACAACTTATCAGTATGTTTTGGGAAAGTTTCCTGTTCAGTGCGGAGCTCAGATCAACTTCAGCCTTGAAGAAGCTGTGAATCATGTGTATCTATGTATGTGTGCTAAGTGTTCGGTACAGGTCTGTTATGGGTACTAGTGGACAACTGGGACTCTGCTTGAGACGTGCCGACGCCTTGTCCTGACTTAACAGGACATTCTGTGCCTAACTTCAGGGTCCGATCGTCAGCATCATGATGGAAGGAGATATGACTCTGACTATCTGTCCATGTGTGGAAAATTACCAGTTTTGTCTAGTTTTCTAAACCAATCAGAATCTTAGTAATGATGTAGTTAGTGGACTCTGTTAGAGTATAATTGTTCTGGAAATGTGAATGTAGAGAGAGGAGGAGACAGAGCGGCCTACGAACTCCTTGTGAGACTTGAAGCTGGCTTCTGCTGATGAAACCGCAAACTATTCTTTATTAAAATTCTTCAATTTATTTTTTTAAACTCTGACTCCGGGTCTGCATTTATCATACCTGGTCTTTTGGGTCTTTAACTGTAAAATCCCCTACAGTGGTTTTCAATCCTGGGGACTCACCGCTCTGTACATTTTGTATGGGAGCTCAATTGGAAAATCCTTCCAGTGCACTGCATAACAAAACTGACAATGCACCGCAAAAACTAGGGAGCATCTCTGAACACTCAATAGAATATTCTCCCTTATCGGAAATTACATCACATTTCTGAAATGTGAAACTTAAAACACACAAACCAACTCAATAAATATAATGGCATGCTTTAGAAGATTTGAAAAGACAAACAGTTTTTTTAATTAAATGTCAGCAGAAACACACATGGATAGACAGGTAGTGAACACACCTAGTTAACATTTATAATGAATATCCCGGTGAAATGTTGTAAGGATATGTAACAGAACAATGTGTTCATACAGCATAACAAATAATATCAAAGATATACAGGTGCTGGTCATAAAATTAGAATATCATCAAAAAGTTGATTTATTTCACTAATTCCATTCAAAAAGAGAAACTTGTATATTATATTCATTCATTACACACAGACTGATATATTTCAAATGTTTATTTCTTTTAATTTTGATAATTATAACTGACAACTAAGGAAAATCCCAAATTCAGTATCTCAGAAAATTTGAATATTACTTAAGACCAATGAAAAGAAAGGATTTTTAGAAACCGTGGCCAACTGAAAAGTATGAACATGAAAAGCATGAGCATGTGCAGCACTCAGTACTTAGTTGGGACTCCTTTTGCCTGAGTTACTGCAGCAATGCGGTGTGGCATGGAGTTGATCAGTCTGAAATGAAATGATGCAAAATGAAATCTGCATCTCCATAAAGTTGGTCAGCAACAGGAAGTATGAAGTGCTCTAAAACTTCCTGGTATACAGCTGCGTTGACCTCGGACCTTAGAAAACACCGTGGTCCAACACCAGCAGATGACATGGCACCTCAAACCATCACTGAAAGTGGAAATTTTACACTGGACCTCAAGAAACGTGGACTGTGTGCCTCTCCTCTCTTCCTCCAGACTCTGGGACCCTGATTTCCAAAGGAAATGCAAAATTTACTTTCATCAGAGAACATAACTTTGGACCACTCAGCAGCAGTCCAGTCCTTTTTGTCTTTAGCCCAGACGAGACGCTTCTGACGCTGTCTGTTGTTCAAGAGTGGCTTGACACAAAGAATGCGACAGCTGAAACCCATGTCTTGCAAACATCTGGTTCTTGAAGTACTGACTCTAGCTGCAGTCCACTCTTTGTGAATCTCTCCCACATTTTCGAATGGGTTTTGTTTCACAATCCTCTCCAGGGTGCGGTTATCCCTAGTGCTTATACACTTTTTTTCTACCACATCTTTTCCTTCCCTTCGCCTCTCTATTAACGTGCTAGGACACAGAGCTCTGTGAACAGCCAGCATCTTTTGCAGTGGCCTTTTATGTCTTGCCCTCCTTGTGCAAGGTGTCAATGGTCGTCTTTTGGACAACTGTCAGTTCAGCAGTCTTCCCCATGATTGTGTAGCCTAGAGAACTAGACTTAGAGTGTGGCACCAGGTGTCTTCAATACTGAACCTTTTCACAATATTCTAATTTTCTGAGATACTGAATTTGGGATTCTCCTTAGTTGTCAGTTCATCAAAATGAAAAGAAATAAACATTTGAAATATATCAGTCTGTGTGTAATGAATGAATATAACATACAAGTTTCACTTTTTGAATGGAATTAGTGAACTTATTGATGATATTCTAATTATATGACCAGTACCTGTATAGGTCCTGCCTGCTGTTGATTAATACCAGCAGGAACATTCTGCAATGTTGTATGTTGACATTGTACATAGTCATGTCACTGGAATTTGAGTAAACTGTCCCAATGTTTGAATCAGGGTCATCAACAGTGACGGGATTTGTGTACACGATATACTGATTCACAAGCTTGAGACCGTCTCTCTTACATGACTCGGTTCAGTTCATGAAGCTCTTTCCTAACGAGCTGAAGATCTAAATTAGATGAGGGAGACTTACAAAATGTGCAGAGCGGTGAGTCCCTAGGTCCATGACTGAAAACTATTGCCTACATTGCCTAACTACTGCAAACAACAAAATCTTAATGATGTCTAAAAACCGTTTTTTTTTTTAAGGTCTCTGATCAGTGAGTGACTATAGGATATTATTTGTGTTAATGAGTACTTTATGATGTGAGGATTTCTCTTGGAAAGACGTGAGACAATTTTGGGTAAAATGCAGTATGTCATACACAGCTATTAAGCAAGTAAAGAGAGAAAAAAAATCTTATTGACACAAATCTGGTATATTTTCTTCAAGAATACTTAAGAAATCCTTCATTTATAATATTTCCCTGTTATAACAATCATGAGTCTATTTACTATTTTGAATATTACTACATTGAATTACTGTTTCCCTTCCCTCGCGAGACTTGATCGATTGCTTCTGTCTGCCTCGCTGCTGAATTGTTTGAGTCTGTTGCTCCATAGCTTTATTTGAATCTATTTATTGTTATTGTTTGCTGTCTACTTTATCTTCACTATATATCTGATATTGTCTTATATTGCCTATCACATTAATTTGACATCGCTAGTTTTTAATCTTTTAATCTAAATCACCATCACAACGCGTTAGCACTACGCTAGTTTGTGTTATCCGTGCCCACCGTCATTTGTCGCGCTCTCGTTTTCTTCAAATTCATCAAACATCTGGTAAGTCGGATCGGTCTACAAACACGGTAAGCTATGTCATCTTCTCCTTTCATTGTTACTTGCACTGCCTGTCACATGCATAGTTTAGCTTTTTCTGTCAGCGATGAAGGATTCACATGTCATAAATGTAGGGAAATAGTCAGGCTGACAGAGAAAATCTTAGAATTAGAGACACGCATCCAAACTTTAATTGAGGATAGTAAGAATGCAGGGGCTTCAGATACTGTTTTGGATGCGACTAGCCTAGTGAACTCCGTACATTGTTCGGTTCCGGCTGTAGAGCCCGTGCAGCAGGGCAACTGGGTGACCGTGAGGCGGCCTAGTCGTGTTAAAAAACACCACTCTTCCGTTCCGATTAGAACATCAAACAGGTTTCCCCCACTCAGTGACGCACCCACTGAGAATCCTGTTGAAAGTGCCCTAGTTATTGGCGATTCTATTACACGGAACGTGAAAATAGAGACACCAGCCACCATAGTCACATGTTTGCCGGGAGCCAGAACGCCTGACATCAAAGCAAATTTAAAAGTGCTGGCTAATGCTAATCGTAAATACTCTAAGATTGTTATTCACGTCGGCGCTAATGATGTCCGACTTCGTCAGTCGGAGATCACCAAAATTAACATTAAAGAGGTGTGTGAAATCGCACGTATGATGTCAGACACTGTAATTTTTTCTGGACCCCTTCCTGCTCGTAGGAGTGATGAGATAATTAGCAGATTATCATCACTCAATGGCTGGCTGTCTAAGTGGTGTTCACAGAATAATATAGGTTTCATAGACAATTGGAAAAGTTTTTGGGGCAGACCTGACCTGTTGAAAAGAGATGGTATTCATCCCTCCTGGGGTGGTGCCGCTCTTCTCTCTAGTAATATGGCACATAGTCTTAGAGCTCAACCTTGACTAACTGGGGCCCAGGTCAGGAAGCAGACAGACTGGCTAAACCGACCGTCTGCTAGCTGTCTCACGTCACAGAATTCAGATAAATCCCAACACATAGAGACTCTTTCACCTAGATATCATCAGATAGAGACTGTGTCTGTACCCCGAACTAATAAATACAGAAAACTTCCAAACCCATTTACGGGTGATAATTTAATTGATGTTCAACAAGTAGTAAACAGAGATTATAAAGATAACAAAATGATAAAGCTTGGGTTGCTGAATATTCGATCGCTTTCTTCAAAAGCACTTATTGTAAATGATATTATCACAGAAAATAACCTAGATGTGCTGTGTTTGACAGAAACCTGGCTAAAACCAGACGATTACATTACTTTAAATGAGTCTAGCCCTCAAGGTTACTATTATCGACACGAACCTCGTCAGAAAGGTAAAGGGGGAGGTGTTGCTGTAATCTATAGTAATATCTTCAGTATTACTCAAAAGTCTTTCAAATATATCTCTTTTGAAGTGATGGTGCTCTATGTAACGTTATATAATGTAAGTGACAAATCTCATTTGAAATTTGTGTTGGCTACTGTATACAGGCCACCAGGGCACCATACAGATTTTATCAAAGAATTTGCTGATTTTCTATCGGAGTTAGTACTGGCTGTGGATAAAGTCCTTATTGTTGGTGATTTTAATATACATGTAGATAATGAAAAAGACGCTTTGGGATTGGCACTAACAGATATTCTAAGCTCTATTGGAGTTAGACAACACGTGTCAGGACCAACTCATTGTCGTAATCATACTCTAGATCTAATATTGTCACATGGAATCAATATTGATGCCGTTGAAATTCTGCAGCAGAGCGATGACGTCTCAGAACATTATCTAGTCTCATGCGTGCTACATTTATCCAAGGCTGGAAAACCGCCTGTCTGCCATAAATATGTTAGAACCATCACTTCTACCACTAAAAATTGCTTTATAAATAATCTTCCTGATCAGTTTCATCAACTTAGCAAACCAGACAGCTTAGAAGAACTCGATGTTGCAACAGAAACTATTGACGCTCTCTTTTCGAACACTCTAGACTCTGTCGCTCCTTTGCGCTTAAAAAAGATTAAGGATATTAGTCCAACGCCATGGTATAACGAGCACACTCGGGCCCTTAAGAGAGCAACCAGAAAACTGGAGCGCAGCTGGAAGAATTCAAAACTAGAAGTTTTTCGGATTTCATGGAGAGAGAAAATGATGGAGTACAGAAAGGCTGTAAAAACCGCTAGATCTGCTTATTTTTCAAATCTTTTAGAAGAAAATAAACACAACCCTAAGTATTTATTTAATACAGTGGCTAAATTAACAAGAAATACAGCCTCAACTTCTGATGTTTCCAAACAGCACAGCAGTAATGACTTTATGAACTTCTTTACTTGCAAGATTGACAACATTAGAGAGAAAATTATAGCCATGCAACTGTCTACTACAGTATCACGTCAGACAGTGGGTTGTTGTATCCCTGAGGAAAAATTCCATTCATTCGCTGCCATAGGAAAGGAAGAATTGTCTAAACTTGTTAAATCATCAAAATCTACAACATGTATGTTAGACCCTATACCGACTAAGCTATTGAAAGAGATGCTTCCAGAGGTCATAGATCCTCTTCTTAGGATCATTAATTCATCTTTATCACTAGGTTACGTACCAAAAAATTTTAAGCAGGCTATTATCAAACCTCTTATTAAAAAACCACAACTTGATCCTGGTGAATTAGTCAATTACAGACCGATTTCCAATCTACCTTTTCTGTCAAAAATACTAGAAAAGGCAGTATCATCTCAGCTTAGTTCCTACTTGGAAAGAAATGGTATCTGTGAGGTTTTCCAGTCAGGATTTAGACCGTACCATAGTACTGAGACTGCTCTCATTAGAGTTACAAATGATTTGCTCTTATCATTAGATCATGGTTGTATCTCTCTATTAGTGTTACTAGACCTCAGTGCTGCTTTTGACACAATCGACCACAATATTCTTTTGAATAGACTAGAAAATTATGCTGGAATTAGTGGAATTGCATTGGCATGGTTCAAATCATACTTATCTGACCGTTATCAGTTTGTAGTAGTAAACGAAGAGATGTCATTTCGATCACAAGTTAAATATGGAGTACCACAAGGCTCAGTTCTAGGACCGTTGCTTTTCACTCTGTACATGCTACCCTTGGTAGATGTCATTAGGAAGCATGGCATTAGCTTTCACTGTTACGCTGACGATACTCAGCTCTATATTTCCTCGCGCCCTGACGAAACTACCAATTCTCAAAATTAACAGAATGCGTAGCTGATATAAAAAATTGGATGACTTGTAATTTCCTACTACTAAACTCAGAAAAAACAGAGATTCTAATTATTGGACCAAAAACTTCACATAAAAACCTAGAATACTGTCTAACACTTGATGGCTGCTCTGTTAAGTCGTCTTCGTCAGTTAGGAACCTGGGTGTGCTCTTTGATACCAATCTTTCATTTGAAAGCCACATTTCTAGCATATGTAAAACCACATTCTTCCATCTTAAAAATATATCTAAATTGCGACATATGCTCTCAATGACAAATGCGGAACAGCTAGTTCATGCGTTTATGACCTCGAGACTAGATTACTGTAACGCTCTATTGGGTGGTTGCCCTGCTCGCGTGATAAACAAATTACAGCTGGTCCAAAACGCAGCTGCTAGAGTCCTTACTAGAACCAGGAAATATGAACATATTAGCCCTGTTCTGTCAAAACTGCACTGGCTCCCTATTAAACATCGTATAGATTTTAAAATCTTGCTAATTACTTACAAAGCACTAAATGGCTTAGCTCCCCAGTACCTGAGTGAGCTCTTAATGCATTATAGTCCTTCGCGTCTATTACGATCTCAGAATTCTGGCCAGTTGTTAATACCTAGAATATCAAAATCAACCGCAGGCGGTAGATCCTTTTCCTATTTGGCACCTAAACTCTGGAACAATCTTCCTAGCATTGTTCGGGAAGCAGACACACTCTGTCAGTTTAAATCTAGACTAAAAACGCATCTATTTAACTTGGCATACACATGACGCACTATAAACTTTTGTCTTCATATCCGTTAAAGGATTGTTAGGCTGCATAGATCAGGTCAGCCGGAACCGGGATCACTTCCTATAACACCAGATGTACTCGGTACATCAGAAGAAGAATGGCGTCTACGCTAATTTTTTGTCTCTCTGCTTATCCCGAGGTTTACCAATTAACGTGATTGGCTGGATCTGGGCCGTGTCCGGGTCGGATGGGGAACCTGTGCCTGTGTGCGGCAGCAATGTGGCCCTGTGGTGTCGGCGGAGACTGTGTTAACTAGCCCATCCTTTGTTAAGACCTTACCGACTCATCAGCCAGTGGCACATATCCCAACAAACCGTCCCATACCGGCGTGATCAAAAAGATCTTAAACTAGATTAAATATTTTGACTGTTGCGATTCCAAAACGGTTTAATGACCTGTAACTCTGCCTGAGTATCAGACAAGTGTTCACTGTTGGCCAG
This sequence comes from Opsariichthys bidens, assembly GCA_037194245.1. Taxonomy (NCBI): domain Eukaryota; kingdom Metazoa; phylum Chordata; class Actinopteri; order Cypriniformes; family Xenocyprididae; genus Opsariichthys; species Opsariichthys bidens. The sequence continues at coordinate 15,950,093 of CM074282.1, read as the reverse complement.
AGGAGAACTGGCCCCCCGACTAAGCCTGGTTTCTCCCGAGGTTTTTTTCTCCATTTGTTGTGAGTTTTGGTTCCTTGCCGCTGTTGCCTTTGGCTTGCTTAAGTTGGGGACACTTGCTTGATATTCAGCAGTGTTTTTGATATGCCTGTATTGGCGCCATTGTATACAAACTGAGCTGAGCCGGACGATTACGTCACTGTTTTCTGCAGTGCTGATATACATAAATTAACTAGACTAATAACTATTGATATTTGCAACGGAATGAATCAATAATATATAGAATAAGCTGCACAATGACACCATTTTCTTATTAATGTAAAGCTGCTTTGCCACAATTTGCATTGTAAAAAGCGCTATATAAATAAAGATGACTTGACTTGACTTGACTATTTATAAATAGTAAAATCACACTGACTTCCTCCATAGAATCAATGATCTTTGACAGCTGCACGTCATTCAGGGCCTTCAAAGTGCGAGCCCTGGTGGAAACAATTATAAACAATAGAACATACAACAATATACAAACAGTGACGTTTCAAAGTGTGCAATATGCAAAACATCTGATATTTTACTAATACAGGCTAAATATAAGTTTGAAGTAAAGTGAAGCAGAATGTCTTACGTTTTCAGGAAGCCCATGAGTTGCTCTCGTTTCATCTTGGATTTGTTGGTCATGATGCTTCGATATGTTTGTCTCTCAATACACCATAACTTTACTGCAGTGACAGCTGTGGGTAAGAAAGTATCAAAACACTTATTTACCACATCATCAGATGGTGACCCATATCATGCTCAGCCATTACTCCATTACTCCAGAATGATAACTGACCTTTGACAGATGCTGTGCGTTTACAGTTGTATAGAATAGCAAGTTCCCCAAACATATCGCCAGAGCTCAAAGTTCGCAGATCACGTCCAGCCTGAGTGACTTTCAGCTCCCCCACTAGAATGAAAATGTAGTTTAGGCTCATCAATTCATTGCAGTCTGCCCATGTACTTTCTTTCAAACTTTGGGGAGCATTTTGCTCTGTATGTTCACATAAACCAATGTTTCTTTGTAACACTTTTAATCTATTGTAATCTTCACCACGAACATCCACACAAATATATCTGTCTACTGTGGCATATACCATATTGCATCTGTGCTAGTAGATGCATTTCGACTGTCGAACGGTCCTCAAACAAAATTCATTTTCAAGACATTCCATTCAAAAAATGTGGTATAATTAAGATTTTTCAGACGGATCGCGTGAACCTTATTATTACAATGTTGAACACATTAATATTTTTGTTCGAAATCTCGATAGAATACCATTACAAAATTAGAAAAAAAAAAAGTAAAGAAATGAATACTTTTATTCAGCAAGGATGCCTTAAATTGATCAAAAGTGACAATAAATACATTTATAATGTTAAAAAAGGTTTTTATTTCAAATAAATGTATTTTAATAAACTTTCTATACATCAAAAATAAACCATGAATAAAATATATCCACAAAAATATTAAATAGCAAAATCTGTTTTCAGAATTGATAATAATAAGAACCATTATTAATAACTGAGCACATACTGAATAACTGAAAACTGTTTTTACTGTATTTTGATCAAATAATTGCTGCCTCGGTCAGTAGAAAAGACATGCTTTCAAAAACATTAAATAATATTCCATCATTTATTAATCAATTAATTATTCCTATTTTGTGTCAGGAAGTGTATAATTATAAAGTAATTGTTACTGTGGACGTCATAGGCATAGTAGGCATAGTCGATTCGCCGAGAACGCGACGTCTAAAAATCACTGGCTTTGTGCATTACTGTCACATTTAACTTATTTATCAACAATGTATTTAGGTGCTTATTAATTATGCAGAATATGTTAAACATGAGAATATGTCAAAATGCAGCAGAGTTTTTGACATTAACAAGTCTATAGTTTATGGAAAATACAGAAAAAATTCTAAATGTAGGCCTCATCATATAATACAACTTTTCAACAAAGTAATCTGAATGGCAGGGGGGAAAACATACTTAAAACAAACCCTTAAAGGGTTAGTTCAGCCAAAAATTATATTGTTCTAATATTATATTGTTGTAATATTTTTCTAAAACCTGTATGACTGACTTTCTTCTGTAGAACAAACATTTGTTTGTCAATGATAACCAAAGCCAGTGCTGATAAGTTAAGAAGCACAACTTTTTGTGTTCTTCATGTGCTGCTTATAACAGATTCACTTGCTTTTTACTGGCATGTCAGTTCACATGGGACCACTAGTACCTATGGTTATTTTACAAGTTGTTTCATAGAAGATAAAAGACACCATCTTTACAGGTACAAGAACACGCAGTCTGGAAAAAAAACTGTAATAAATATAGAGATGAGTGATTCTGAATGTAATAAAATTACAGAGAAGTTCTGGTAATTATTACATGACTCATCTCCACAAATAAAACTAATACCATATGAACAGGGCTTAAAACGCTGACTGGCTTACAATGCCTTTATATGGCAGAAATAGTAAGGGTAGCATGTCAGTATGTATTTCCGAATTCAGCAACACTTAGCATAGTTATCTCTCCTTACACATACTAACCAGCGACAATGTACATGCTGTCTCCCTCTGTGCCCTCTCTGATGATGTCATCACCAGGACGACAGTCCAGAACCTTCATCAGTTCTACCATCATACTTATCTGCTCCTCATCCAGACGACGAAGAAAGTCGTTTTTACTGATGGCCTTCACGATCTGAGCTGCCTCACTGATTACCAGACACATACAAACAAAGCATGACGGTTAGTAAAAAAGATTTATCGATTTATTTTTGAAATTGGTGTTGAATTACATTCATAGAGTTCTTGATTAATGTGTTTAAAGTTACCTGGCAGTTTTTTTAACTCTATTGGCAGTGATTTCCAGAACTTCTTGCACACTCTCAGGGGCCATGACAGCTGCCCGACTCTGTCGAACCTCAGGCATTTCATTACTGTTTCGTTGAGGGGCGCAATCTGACAGACAACATTAGAAGTGAGTCAAATGAACATATCTTAATATAATAAACTTTACATGGGGTAAAGATGAGACTAAAATGATCAGGGATATTGTGGGAAATGATTTTCAGCTGAATGCATCATTAGTTATTCCATGTTTTTGATCAACCAATAGGTGACCCAATCATACAAATTAATATATACTGATGAGTAAATTGTGCTGGCTTTAAGCAAAACATTTCATAATTTTTTTTTCAGTTATAACATATTAAGTTAAGTTGTGACGTATTGTGAAGTATGGTGACCCATACTCAAAATTGGTGCTCTGCATTTAACCCATCCAAGTGCACACACACAGCAGTGAGTAGTGAACAAATGCGCGCACACACACACACACACACACACACACACACACACACACACACACACACACACACACACACACACAGTGAGCAGCTATTGCTCCAGTGCCCAGGGAGCAATTAGGGGTTAGGTGACTTGCTCAAGGGCACCTTAGTCATGGTATCAAAGGTGGAGAGAGTGCTGTTCATTCACAATCCCCATCTTCAATTCCTGCCAGCGTGGGAACCGAACCGGCAAACTTCAGGTTACAAGCCTGACTCCCTCACCATTAGGCCATGACTACATATGTTGTATGTTATAATAAATTAATAATATTTTATTATTAGTAACATATGAAGGAAGCAGATGAAAAGCGACGGCGTAAAATCCATTAGTCTGATCTGCCTTACCGAGCTCATCCAATCGTCCCTGCAGCACCTGTAATAATCTCTCTTTCTGTTCAAGCTGTCTCTCTGCAATAAGAAAGCAATATTCTAGTGTGCATTAAAATAAATCACTATCACATACAAATGTGCACTCAAAAATCTGAAAAACAGAGAAGAGCAGTAATCATTCATATCTTGATATAGTGGTCTTACTCAGCTCCTGGTTCTGGTTCTGGAGTTCCTGATTGAGCTGGCATTCTTTCTCCAGCATTTGGCGGAGTTTCTTGAGTTGAGCTTCCATTGGCTTGATGAGCTTCACCTTTACTAGAGCAGCATGACACTAACAAAGAGCAGTAAAAACTCAAACATCACACAGCTAACAGTTAATATGTGACTGCAACATTAAAAAAAATGAAAAAATGCTGATTCACTGAACAAGTCTTCAAAATGAATGAATGACCATCAGAAAGGTTTCCAAGTTAGTGGATTGAAATTTAAAAACAGTTTAAAAGTAATAATACTGTTAAAATATTGCACTGACATATGGTGAATTTTACCTTAACGCTTTATTTGTGATTCAAAATGTATTTTCCATCTGAAACTTCTAAATACACCAAAGTGATGCTCACAGTTTTTTGTGCTGTCAGAATGGAACTGACACCATTGGATCCTCATCTTTTCTAAACACGATAAAATCCACAAATTACCTTTTGTGGTTTATAGCACAATATTCTAGCAGTGATTTATAACATACTACTGTGGCTTTTATGTAACAAATAGTACTTAGTGCATGATTAAAGGTTAAAGTGAAAATGAAACCCCTGGTTCATTTGTTGGGTGCTGTGCTCTGACACAATTCAAAAACTGATGCTTAAAGTAAACTAGACAAGAAAATAAATATCCATTAGCAGAAGTAAAATAATCATAGGGTAGGATTAATTATTATTTTGAAGGATAAAGACAGAAAAAGATCCAATTAGAATTCACGAGATCCAATTTGGAGTAAAATGGGGGTAGTGGCATGTTTTGACTAGTGTTATTTTTTTAATATAATACTTATAATTCATAGGGTTAATATTATTATCCATTTATATTACAGGCAATTAAATATGTAAATATTCATATAATATTAGCAGATCAAGCTGGCACCATGGATGGCTGTCTCAGTTTAGAGCTCCTCAGTACAATCCTTTTTTGTATGTCCTGTTTTAAGTAGCTTTTTCCCGATTAGTTTTGCTAGGCATTGCACACCAAACATCCTTTTGCTGACTTTTGAGAATTCTGAATTTTTACCAGATATTCTAGTTGGAGGAACTACTTTTCGATACAAACACTCCAAGAGACACAAAAGTGTAAAAGACACCATAGAAATATGTCATGGGATGAACAAACAACTCAGATCTGGAAGTGAGGTAAACTAACAGACTGCTAAGTTAACTGACAGACCCATTAAAGCAAATTGTGTCTGTTTCTCATTATTTTACATTGCATTGCAGTTTTTTTCTTATTCTAAATGTGATAAACGTCGCAAAAGTTGAGGGGAACTTGGCTATGATCATACTATTTTAATTATATTCTGCTGAAATGAATAAAATGACTTGGAGGGAAAAAAATGTTCAAGCTAGCCCTACTTGGTTTTATTCTGATGTGTGTTTACATCCGCTGTCAAGCCTGTGTGAGTGCAACCCTGCAACAGCTGACAGATTTGATCACAGACAAGGAACAAAAGCTGTAAAGCTGTCTCTGTAATAATTACGAGTTCTGAAACATCACTTGATCTACTGACTACCTTGCTTTCACAACTATCTTGATAACATTGGGAATGTAAAATCTGTGAATAGACTCCCATGAGCACAGAATCGTGACAAATGTTGATCTTGAGTGAAGTAAAAATCACATGAATTCCGAAAGGCCTATGACTGTTCACACTGCGGTCGCATTACGAAAACATCTGACCTGTATCGGATTTAGTACCACATATGGACGTAGCACAAATCGGAAATGAAAAGATCAGATTCCATGTGAATTGTACTGTTCACACTGTCATGGTGAAACAGATATGGGTCACACGTGAACAAAAAAATTTGGGATCTGATATTCAGATTTGGGCAACATTTATCTGCAGTGTGAATGTAGTGTAAAGCCTCTTTCAGACTGTCAGTCCAAATTCGATTTGTGTGCATATCCGATTGAAATGAGATAAGATTTCGTTTCCGGGAAGACCTGTGTTCCCACTAAGGCTTATTTGATATAATAATGACGCACTGTGGTTCACTGCAAAACTCAGACAGCTTTGCCAGGCCAGACAGGATTCTTACACAAGTGTAGATAATGTCTTGTACAAGCAAGTCAAAGGGTAGCGACACACCAAACCGACACCCACGAACTAGCACTGATAAAAACCGACTGTGTTGTCGCATAGCGTCGCGGCAAAAAAAATTGCACTTGAACACACCAAAAAACTCCGAGCAGGCCTCAAACCCGGGTCTTCCGGGATGGGAGTCAGATGCTCTAACAAGGAGGCTAAAGGCTACAACCTCTAACGTCTGTCGCTAGCGCGTCTCTTGAGGTCAGAGGAGTGAGATTTACTCGCCCAGCAACTACTAGCTGGCCTCCGTTACACTCACCCCCCTAAACCTCACTCCCATCACCAATGTAACCCCTCTACCCAGATCCTACTCGACCCGCGCCAAGCGGGCCTCAAACCCAGGTCTTCTGGCATGGGAGTCAGACGCTCTAACAAGGAGGCTAAAGGCTGCAACCTCTGGCGTTCGTTACCCTAACCCTCAAGAGAAGACCCGGGTTGGAGGGCTCCTTAGAGCGGGTCAAGTAGGACCTGTGTGGAGGGGTTACATATACATTAGGAGGCCATGATGAGAGGCCAATGGGCAAATTTGTCCAGGGTGCCGGAGTTACACTCCTACTCTTTTTCAATCCTGGGATTTTTTATGATCACAGAGACCTCGGTTTAACATCTCATCTAAAGGATGGTGCTTTTTTACAGAATAGTGTCCGATCACTTTACTAGGGCGTTAGGACCCACACAGGCCACAAGTTGAGCACCCCGTGCTGGCCTCACTAACATCTATGCATTCCTTTACATCACTTGGTGAATAAAGCTCATTATGATAAGTGAAAGAATTAATATATCATTCAATATCATATAGACTGATGTATCATAAGCCAATGTATCAACAGCCATTATTAGAAAAACAGAAATTTCAATAACAAAGGAAACATTTACACAAATTTCTTAAGTGTTTTTCTTATACAGTCAGTCACAAACAGACACTGCCTAATAAATAATTTTAGTTTTTCAGTCAGTATTCGGACAGTCTCTTCCCGTTGACTGGGCCAGACTTTATGCTGCTAGTCAAAAGTCAGGCTAAGTAAAAATGACTTCCAAATTATGAAGCAGTGTGTTTAATAGCAGGATTTTAAAAGCCACTGTTAACCTTTGAGGAAATGATTAGCTAGCCTTATTGCCCTCTATGCTGTACGCTTTATGACTGAAGAGGTGGTCAGGGTCGGCTGAAATCCTGCTAGTGCCCAGCCATCATTGCTCTCTAAAGGAAATTTGAGGATTTAGACAGGGTTGGTAGACAATATGATAACAGAATCTTTTATACTTTTGCAGAGATAAAATGTTAGATTAGAGCGCTTTGTCCTGTCACATGTCTAGAATACTGCCAACTGCAAGGCATAGTAGATGAATGGAAGGGCTTTGCCAGGTATCCCACAAAACACAGCAACACACTAATATACACTGTTAATCCATGCAAATAATACATGTTTGTCATTTCTACTGTCCATAATCAAATCTTTGTTTTATTTTTTAATGAAACCTACCTGAACACTCAAGCTCTCACTCCCTCCAGATCGGTGTGTTCTGACAGAAAGATCAGCTTGATAGATATAAATCATTAACTTGATGCTCCACCCTTCGTCACAAGTAAAAAGGAAAATGTGATTATACTAGAACAGACCTAGAAGACCATTTTTATGCTCAGACATTCCTTTTTCAAAGATTTATTAAAGGTCTCAGTTATGGTTCATTTATCAACTTCAGATGTGTCTCTGAACACAAGTTAAATAATAATAATAAAAAAATGGAGGCTAGTGATAAAAGCTTCATTCTTATTTCCTTACCCCACTTGTAGGAACAGCAGTGGAATGGTTACACCAGGAGACAGAAAACTGAGGAAAGGTACATTTAAAGTTTTTTATAGCATTTTATATAGAGCTTGTCTGAAACAACCTGGGTGTCACTGCAGAACCAGTGCAAGCAGTTTTTAATTCATTGTCATGCCTTACAATATAATTTTTTTTTCTGTGGACAATTTGAATACTTTGGGCTTTGCTGCACTGTAAAAAACAGCAAGTTAAGCTAACTCATTTCATCTGAGGACACCTATTACATCAATTCAGTTAAGTTAAAAAAACAATAGTTATGAGTACTCTGAACTTATTTTAATTAAGTGCACTAAAACAAGGATATTTCTTAATAAACCATTAAACATTACATTGCATTTAACCGGTTAGCCTTTGAAAAAAATCCCAAGAATTGGTATACCCAAACTAAAATAAATACAGTTCATGAACCCTACTAAAAGTATGATCTCATTTGAAAGCAGATACTTTGCAGTTTACTGTAAATTCAAATTTAATTATTGTCATGAAAAAATATATTTTTCTAAATAGCTTCAATGTTTTGTAAAGTTTTTGTAAAGCTGGCTTTGTTGCAATCTTGAAATGCACTTCAGCTAAAGCCACATGCCACATCATGTTATAGTTCAAATTTGAAGATGATTGAGTAAAACGATAAGTGTTTAGTTTTTCTATTAAATGTATTTCAAGATCATGTCATGTGATTTTATTTTGAGAGGACTCTAAAAAGCTAACTGATATTTATTGTCATATTCTAAGCATCAATTCAGTATATTGTTTTGTGGCGTAAACTGCCCCATTCATTTTCATAGTCCCATGCACACATTCACTCCTCTCCGGCCTGGTTATGGCTCTAATTATTCTTTTGTTTTATCTTCATTATAATTACTGACGACACTAAATTCAAGCAGATTTAATCCCTTATTTCTTTCATCAAACTTTTCACTTCCTGTATCAAATGTCCTTCATGACAAAAATAAACATTTCAGAGAGCTTTACATTTCAGAATTATTCGTAATAATAATAACGGCTAACTTTAGGTGGCGGGTGAATTTTAGGGCTAGCTAGCATGTTGCTTAGCACACCATCAATACATGACAATTTATGAGATAGGTTGGCTGTCACGCCCGCGTGATTTCCTCACTTTTTTCTTGTCAGTGTGAAAGTCAATTTTGGACATACAATTAAGAGGTATGTACCAGTCTAATCTGTGAAATGTCTTCTTTTATTTGTGTAGCCTACACTCAGAGTAAAAACAAAATATTGTGCTTTTTGCAAAATAAAGAAAATTAACATGATGCGTGAGCAATCTCTCTACGAATGAAGTCCATTCTGATAGTCATAAGAAAATGAACGGTAACTTAGTGAAAACTAATCACACAGATATGGGACGCATGTCTAAATAAACGTTGAAATGTCAGGTTTTAAGTCATGTAAGTCAAATCTAAAACAAATATTCTCTGTTTATGTAATCTGTTTGAAAAGAGAGAGATATCAATCGTTCGCGAGGCAGCTCATTATACTCTAATATGACCACACCCACGGAGAGCGCGCGCTATTAACACAAATTCTGAGGCGATTAATGCAACAGAGAGAGAGAACGGTCACATCAGCGCGGTACAATGTATCAAGCTTAGTCCGAGTTCTGTACATCGTTCTGAGATGCCATGAGAAATAATTCTGGAAGGATTTGATGGAGGATCAACTTTATCAGGCCGATGATCGTAAATGGTAAGTTTTTGATTCTTAAATTCTTTATTCTAATCGCGGTACAGAGTGTCTGAAGATGAAACATGAACATGGAATGTCATTGAGGTAATATGAATGTTTAGACGATTTCTTTGGCCTGTTTTGATCAGTTTGTGAAGCGTTTACTGAGAAATAGTGTGCATGATCACATGATGTGCAATAATATGCATGCATACGATGACAAAAATATATGTTTTCTGTTAAGAGTGGATATTACAACAGCTGATATGATCTTGTTAGCATGCTCACAGGGGGTTGTTTTTTTAATCTCACAGATTTGAGAATCATAGTGACCATATTTGCCTATATTGGACTGCATCTATATGATACTAAGACTGGAAGCAGGAAAATGTGTGTTTTATTTCTGTTTTTGTTTGTTTGTTTGTTTTTTCTCTCTTCTCTCCAGTGCAGAAACACCAAATGGACAGGATTTATTTACACGTATTGCTGTCTACTCAAGATGTGTCTTACTCTCATACTGTAGATACAGTTAACTATATTTTAAATAAACTACCAAAAATTATATATTTTAATTTTGTCATTGCATTCTTTCTTAGCTCATTCAGTCACATTCCTGACTGAATGGCTCTTTATGGCTCATTATGGGCAGGGCCTTAAGCTCCTCAGGTCTGAATCACTGAGGGGTTCACACATTCATGAGGGTTCACACCTCCTCGCATACGGCCATCCTAAACAAAAAGTGTCTTAGAAATTTAAAATCAAAACATTGTTTTATGTGTCCTAGTAGGCAGAATGATTTTTACACCACTTTGAAGCTAAAACTCTAGAATAAAATATACAGAATGTTGCTGACTATACAGAATATATTAGTATGAGTTTTGAGGCCTTATTTCAGTGACATTTTTTGTTCTTTTCAAAAATCACGCATATACGTAATTCTCTCAAAAATACAAACATCTACATACTTGTTGCTCACATATTATTGTAGCCTAGTTTCTGCTGAATACAGTGAAATGAGACTTTTGTCATTAATATGTTTAAGCAACTAAAAAAAGCACAAATGTCAGGGCATGTCAAACAACTCCAGGACTCCAAATCAGCCTCAGACCTCAGAGGGTTAAAACCAAGTTATTGCTCCAAACTTACTTTAGCTATATCACAAGTAATGTGTTTTAAATAACCTTCTGTGATCTGATGTGGCTTCGGATAAAAAAACAAAAAGCAGACAAAAAATATATTCTTTTACTGTATTCTGCACAATTTTAAAAGCTATGTTTATTAGCATTGCATTATAAATATAATCTATTAAGAAATACCCGACATGTCATGAAGAACACAGATAAACCACATATCATCACAATCGTGAGTTTATTGTCTTCAGGTGGGTCTATCTGCATGTTATAGCAATTTCTTGAAGCCTTTATGATTTCCTGGAATGTTACACGATATGCCTTGTCATTACTAATGCTATTTAAGGAAAATGTTCATCGAGCACCCTCAAGCTGCCAGTATGAATTGAAAACAGTACATCAGAGCATACAGCACTCATAATGGCACATTTTGGGGAAAAAGGAACAAATATTACTCATCTGTATAAAAATTTGACATAAACATATGATAATCCATCATTATTTCTCCAAATGTGCATCATTTTGAGCTAAAAGCCAAGAGGGATGTTGTTTTATCATGCGTTTTCATGACGATCTTACAGGAGTTTTTTCATCAATGAATGTGGCTGACGCTCAAATTTCAAACATAAGGTATGGACTCCGTTTTTAATATTGATAACTCTTGACACATATTAACAAATTAAGGTCACTATAAGATTTTGAGAGTAAAACAGATTAAAATTTGAAGCTTGAGTCTTAGATGTTTTCAATCACGCATAATTTGTCAAGGTAATTATTACATCCAACTGTAACTTGGAGCTAATTTAAACAAAGAACACTTCAGTGCATCAGCATCCTCGTAAAGGTTAACAGAAGACTTTAGCTGAAACTTCACTACACCGAGTAAAACCACTGAAATTACAAACTTTAAATAAACTCAGAGTGCTTACTGCTAGCTCATAATAATACATACAAAGTAAAATCTAATAAGTTATGCTAACTCATTACATTTGATGAAACCGATTACATTAATTCATTTAAGTTGAGAAACCAATAGTTATGAGTACTCTGAACTTATTTCAGTTGAGTTCAAGTGATGATTGAGGATTAGTGATGAACACCTGCTGTTAATAAGCACTGAAGGAAAGAGAAACAACAAGAACCATAACTGACTTCAGTCACAGTGGTAGATGGAAATCAAGTGAAGATAAAAAAAAAGACATGAACTCTCTCAAGATCTCAGCATAAACAGCATTACCAGCTTCACTTATTCTTAACCAGTTTGACTTCATTTCTATCATGTTGTTATTGAGAATTAAAAAAAAAGTTTAGAAGTTAATGATTTATTATTTCATTGAAGGTCACTATGATGGAGATCAGCGGTTGCTTTTAGTTGGGCTCTTGCTCCTTGACTTTAAATCATCAGTTTTTCTGGCTGTTATACACTCAAAAAAATATTTCAGTCTAAACATAAGTTTTATGTAATTTAATTACATACAAATTTTCCATCCATTTGGATTACATAGTTTTAAAATACTACTGAGTTAAAGTACCATTGAAGCAGTGTCAGAGTTAATTAGATCATTAAGTGATGATTGGACGTTAATGATGAACACCTGCTGTTAACAAGCAGAATCACTGAAGGACAGAGAAACATAAGAACTACAACTGACTTCAGCCACAGCCTTCGATGAAATCAACTGAAGATAAAAGACATTTAATCTCCCAAGATCTGATCTGAACAACTCCACAAACTCTACAAAACTTTCCCAGCTTCACTCACTACTAACTGCTCTAACTTTATGTCTTTCATACGTCTACAGAAGTTCTTATGAGAACTAACAGGTTTAGATGTTAATGATATATTGAATTAATTTGAAGTTACCGTCTTTGAAGTCAGTGTTGGCTTTAAATGGGGTCTTGACTTTATTGAATCAGATTTTCTAACAACTGAGTGTTGTTGAAACACTTTTGTTATGGTACATATGTCAAACAAATGTTTGATCATATGATGATTGTTGAGTAGTGCTGAAGAGCGTCAGGTAATCTGATCTCATTTGGAGTTTAGACTCTGAAACGGGTGACGCATTACAGTAAAACTGTGATTTTACGGTGTGAGATTCAACAATGTTGTAACAATCAAATAATATACATTTCTTAAAAATTTGTTTGTGCACAATAAAATTTCAGTCTGCATGCATTGGAGCAAGAGACCCCCTTTTTTTTTAACTGTCACCATTGTTGTGATTTGTACGTTGATTCTTGATGTCTGACAAGAGAATGTATGACCAGGTGCTGATGGTTAAGCGATGATTATGAGTCATTATTTAGTCATCTTACTCAATATTTAGTCTCTGATGAAATGGATGATGCGTTATTAGCTTTGTGCTATACATTATAGTAAAGCAGTGTTGTGATAAACTGCTATGAAATGTTCATCATCATTCTGACTCATACAGGTAAAACCAGTTTGTGCCAAAAAAAAAAAGGTTGTACAGACATCAAGAATCAACGTATGAATCACAACAATGGTGACAGGTTAAAAAAAACCTCTCACTCCAATGCATGCAGCCTGAAATTTTATTGTGCAAAAACAGATTTAAAATATATATATATTATTTGATTGCTACAACACTGCTGAATCTCAGACCATAGAATCACAGTTTTACTGTAATGCACCAGCCATTTCAGAATTAAAACTCTGGTTGAGATCAGACTATCAAATGTTGACTCTCCTCACCACAACTCAAAAAACAGCACATGATCAAACATTTGTTTAACATTTGTGCCAGTATAAAAGACAACAGACAGAGAACGGCTAACATATTACAGTCAAGACACCAAATAAAGCCAACACTGACTTCAAAGATGGTAACTTCAAATGAATCTCAATAAATCATTAACATCTAAACCTGTTAGTTCTCATTAGAAATTCTGTAGACGTATGACTGAAATAAAGTCAGTACAGTTAGTAGTGAGTGAAGCTGGGAAAGTTTTGTAGAGTTGTTGGAGTTGTTCAATGAGATCTTGAGAGATGAAATGTCTTTTATCTTCAGTTGATTTCATCGAAGGCTGTGGCTGAAGTCAGTTGTTGTTCTTGTGTTTCTCTGTCCTTCAGTGATTCTGCTTGTTAACAGTAGATGTTCATCATTAATGTTCAATCATCACTTAATGATCTAATTAACTCTGACACTGCTTCAATGGTACTTTAACTCAGTAGTGCGCACACACGACCACTATACAGTGTTAATAAACCTGGGCATTTTTCTGTGAACTATTACATAAATCTGACCTATTTCATTTACATATGACTGACAAATATGAATCACATTAAGTTTATTAGTTTGTTTATTTTAAAAATATGTAATCCAAATGGATGGAAAATTTGTATGTAATTAAATTACATAAAACTTATGTTTAGACTGAAATATTTTTTTGAGTGTAACCGTTTTTATAAATCACCTTTGTCATGGTACAAAAGCCTAAATATGATCAGGTATAAATGGTTATGTATTGATAATGAAAATAATTTTTAGTAGCTTGATTTGTTGATCTTTACCACAGCATAGTCTCTGATTAAACAGGAGATGTGTTAATATTTAATTATTCATCATAGTAGAGCTGTTATTTTTTTTAATTGAATGTCCTCTGCTGTGAAATCAGATTTGAAAAACCTCTGTGGTATCATGCTGGCTCACACAAAAATCAGCATATATATATTCATTTTCGGAACACAAATGAAGATATTTTTGATGATATCTGAGGCTTTCTGAACCACAAATAGGCAGCAACATCATTGCACATTTTGAGGTCCAGAAAGGTAGTAGTAGATAGTCAATGTGACTACAGTGGTTCAAACTTGATATTATGAAGTGACAAGAACACTTTTGTGCTTAAAAACAAGACAAAATTAACTATTTTATTTAACAATTTGAACTGTTTTCATGTGCAGTTGACGTCGTGAACACCATGCATGCTTCCTTGTTCTATGTCAGAGACATGAAAACCCAGAAAGCACAACCATGTGGGGCCCAGATGGGTGTCACCTGGGCTATAATGGGGCCCAGCCAGTTTTTTCCAAAGTTTCCATGAAGGCCCCACATGGGTTAGCCTAGATGAACACTCAGTGTGAACACTAGAGGCTGTTAAATCTAACAGTGAATCAGTGGTAGTATAGCAAAGGCTTTCTTATAGCTGGTAATGATTGGTGTTGGGTAGGTACAGCAGTGTACCCCGTGTGTCGGTCAGAACACGACAGAGAGGGAGCGATGAACTGGAGTAGCTTTAATAGGGCAATGTATGAAAATGAACAGCTGAGGGGAGTGTAAAGGACTTGTGCTGATCTTTGGGGTGTGGTTTGCCTGTAATAGACAAAGAGCAACACTCTAATACCAATAAACACATTATAACAACATTGTACAAATTATTGACTCCTCCCCTCACATATGAACATTGTGAACATGTAATATAATTACATGATGAGCAGCATTATATCACTCACATTAACTCACTATCACATCTTCTATCAATTTACTATTATTATCTATCAACATAAATGGTCATGACATTATAACTTATCTCACTGCAGATTGGCATGTAAGTTATGAGATATAACACAGATAGATCGTCAATAGGAATTAGCATCATGCCGTTACATTACACCACCACTAACTGCGTCATGACATATCAACAAGTGTACAACAGCAAACAAAATAATGTTCCTTTACTCACTTGTATTAGTGTGGCCTCAAAAATTTTAGAAAGAATAGTGTATAAACAGATATATGAGTATTCAAATAAGAGTAGTTTAATTTATGATTTTCAGTCAGGTTTTAGGAAATCTTATTCGACTGATACTTCCCTACTTTATTTAACAGATTTTATAAGGAGGCAGATAGATGAAGGTAAAATGTGTGGTATGGTACTTTTAGACCTCCAGAAAGCATTTGATACAGTAAATCATTCAATACTTTTTGATAAGTTAAGTGTCATGGGTTTTTCAGGTAAAGTGATAGCCTGGTTGAATTCTTATTTAACTGGGAGAGTTCAGAGGGTAGAAATTGATGGGGTTCTCTCTGAGGAAGCTTTGGTTAAAAATGGAGTCCCTCAGGGAAGTGTTTTAGGCCCTCTTTTGTTCCTTTTATACATAAATGACATGCAAGCAGTTTGTGATTGTAATTTGTTTTTATATGCTGATGATTCTGCTTTATTAATTTCAGATAAGGATGTTGGTAGGATACAAGAGAATTTAGGTAAGGAACCTTGTAAGGTAAGAGACTGGCTCTCTGAAAACAAACTCATGTTGCATTTAGGTAAAACGGAATTCGTTTTATTTGGGTCTAAACAAAAATTGAATAAGGCTTCTAAGTTGTCTGTTAAGGTGGGAGATTGTTTAATATTAAATAGAACTTCTGTTAACTATCTTGGATGTATCCTTGACAACGATTTAAGTGGTGTAAGTATGGCTATGAAAGTGCTGGGTAAGGTTAATGCAAGAACAAAATTTCTTGCCAGACTTGTTAGTTTTCTTGATAAACAGATTCTAAAATTGCTTGCATCATGTTTAGTGTCATGTCATTTTGAATATGCATGTATTTCCTGGATGTCCGATTTGTCTCGTGGTTGGTTGGATAAGTTACAAAAATCTCAGAATAAATTGATCAGGCTAATTTCAGGGTTTAGTCGTTTCACACATGTGGAGGTTTCCCATTTTAAGTGTCTCGATTGGTTACCTATAGAAAGTAGACTAGATTATATTAAATTAAAAATGGTATATAAGATTATTTATAATAGAGCTCCTTCATATCTTAATGCACTTTTTTAAGGGTAAATGAGCACCATTGTTATAAAACTAGGCAAAGTCTCATGGATATTACGTTATGTCGTTTTAAAACTATGTATGGTCGTAGGTCCTTTAGATATTCTGGGGCACTTTTGTGGAATAAATTACCCCTGGATATTAAAGGTACTTCGAATATGGTTAGTTTTAGTTTAAAAGCTAAAAATGGGCTCTTAAGTAGGTTTTTTTTTTATGAAATTGTATAACGTAGGTTATTTATGATTGTAAATCTCTATAAATGTGGAATTTTATTGTAATTCTTGTATTCATAACGCAGTGTGTCAGTGTACCTGTTACCGGGAGTGGAGTTTGTGCTTTACATCAAGGACCACAATGGAAACAAGTTTTATCTTAAACTTTATTGTGTTATCCTTGACGAATTGAGTGTATACGCTACTTTTTGTCAAATAAAAATGAAATGAAATGAAATTAGACGCACAGCAGCACACTCAATACACTCAATCTGACACTGATAACCAATGTGACCCGTCTTCACAGCGCCCTTGAATGCGACATCGCTGATATGTGCAGAGGCTTATACAATGTGCTGTTTCTCCATGCCGAACGGCTCTGCTCATGAGCTAATGTGCGCGTCATATTTTCACAATAAAAGTCCCTGTTATATGTGCAGCACGGCAGCTCGTTTATCCTCCTAAATCGCCTTTTGCACAGCCGCCCCCAAATTGTGCAATTTGCTCCTGTAAAAGGCTCACTCCTTAGTCTGTAGACGCCGGAGAGCATTCATCCTCCTCCTTTGAGTCTGGTATCATTGGAAGAGTGATAAGTCAGGCAACTGGTGTAAACTTTGTCCTTGACTTGGACGTCTGCAGATCTCACATTACCATCTGCACTTTGATGCACTCTGATCACCTTGCCAACCGGCCAGAGTGCTCGGGGGAACTGTGGGTCCATCACCAGCACTACTGAATCAGTAGTTGCGTTGCAAGGTTGGCAGGTAGCACCTGCTGAATCTTGCCCAGAAGTGATCTGTGATAACTTGGCAGTGTCGCCATCTCCGCTTACTTAGTCCTTCGTTCTTCGAGTAGACAACTGGAGGTAGTGCTCCATCCAGCCGCCCCATCAAGAGAAGGTATGGTGTCACGGCATCCAAGTCAGCAACACTTTACAGACTTGATCTCCATCTCCCACGTTCCCCCAAAATGAGGAGTGGCAGGGGGGTTGAAGTGGAAATCAATCTTCTGCTTGGCTAGAAGGTGTTGGAGGTCAGAGGACATGCTGTTAAAAGACTCACGGAGCTCCTTCTCACCTGCTTTAAAGTTCGTACCTTGGTCCGAATAGAGCTCAGCTGGAGTCCCTCTACGAGATGTGAACCGCCTGAGACTCATCAGGAAGGAGTCCGCGTCCATACTGTGCAGGAGGTCAAGATGCACCGCCCTGGCGGTAAGGCACTTATAGATGATGCCCCATATCTTCTCTGAGCGTCGTCATATCTTGACTTGGAACGGTCTAAAGCAGTCGACACCCATAGAATAGAATGGTGGCTTGTATAAACGGAGACGGGCCACAGGCAAGTCAGCCATCTTTGGGATTGACGGCTGAGATTTCCATCTTCGGCACTCCTCGCATTGGTGTTGCACCTTCTGAATGGCCTCTCTTCCCCGTAGGATCCAAAAGGTCCGGCGCATCTCAGCGAATACTCGCTCAGGGCCCGGATGGCAGAGACGAGCATCATAATCTTGGATAAGGAGTTTCGTAGCTGGATGTAGGGGATCCAGGACAATAGGATATTTGAACGCAGGATCTAAGCATTCGGCACGTCTGAGTCTCCCTCCAACCCGTATGATTCCTTCGTCTGGGTCCAGCTCCGGGGATAGGGTGAAGAGACGACTGCTTTGGAGTACAGCTTTCCCTGCCTTAAGGCAACACAACTCCTCTGGGAAGCACTCAGTCTGGACTCTCCGGAAGATTGTTATCTCTGCCAACCGATAGTCCGCCGCTATCAAGGGCTCATTTTGATCTGCCACCCTGTGCATCTCCTGCACTATGTCCTCAGCCATCTCCTTCCAGGACAGGTATGACTGGCCAAAGTGTGGCTCTGGTCTATTCGTGCTGGAGACCACTCCACACGAGACTGACTTCTTGTACTCAGTGACATCCTGTTCCGTTACCTCTCCAGGGGAGTATGGCCATTCAGCTGGTCCCTTGAGGAGGAACGAAGGCCCTTGACTCCAGCGGTTCGACCCCGCTAACTCTGACAAGGTCTTCCCTTGGGTCACATCATCTGCCGGGTTCTGCGCGGAATGAATGAACACGCCATGCCAAAGGGTAGTACCTGCCACTCGAAGACATCAGGGGGGTTTTGACGTTTCATGTCCCTCCATATGAATCTGAGGAGCGCCCGGTCTTCTGGTAAGAGCTGGACTTGGTGGAACATTCCTCTAATGTCACCACTGACTGCTACCGCGTGTTCCCTAAAGCGCAGTAGAACTCCCAGCAGAGAGGCTCCCAAGGTTGGTGCAGGAAGGAGGGTATCATTAAGGCTTCGACCTTGGTATTTAAAGCAGTCGAAAACCAAACGATTCTTTCCATTATGACTCACTAAGTGGTGTGGTATGTACCACGACTCCTTCGTAGCTGAGGCCTCACTGGAGTCAATCCTTTTTACCACCCCAGTCTCCACCAACTTCTGAATCGCCGCACAATACTCATCGGCTCATAGGGGGTCCCGGGCCAAGCGTCTCTCTAGACCTCTGAGGCTATGTAGGACGGCTTCCTTGGGAACTCTGAGTGGAGGAATGTCTTGCTTCCTCAGCAGAGGTGTGGCATAACGGAGGATAGCTGCAACTGGTACACGCCTCGTCCTAGCCTCCAGGAGCTCAAGTGCTTCTTTATGCCGCTTTGATCTCATGGCCAATTTGCTGTTCTGGTAAGGCAATAGGTCCATTTTCCAAAGCTTTTCGACATTCTGCATTAGCTCCGTCAGTTGGGGTGAGATACTAGTGAAGAGACACTGCTGAGTGCTCGAGGCCAACTGAGTAAAGTGTGCCGGTCCTTGGAGTGTCCACCCCAGTCTTGTACGAATGGTTGCTTGTCCTCCAGGAGGGCCCAGTCTCATTGGTTCCAGAGGAGTAAGTAGATGGGGTTAATCCGCTCCAATTAGCACAAGGGGTTTAACATGTTCAAATGGCTTAAGAGGAAAATCGGCCAGGTGTTTGTACCTTCTTTTCAAACTTGCAATGGGGTAAGTGTGATCTGCTCAACCCAAGCGTTGCGAGGTGAAGGTCTCCACTATCTGGAATGTTCTCTTGGGATTCATAGGAGATGAAATTTTGAATGCGACAGCGGATACCTTCAGGGTCTGAACTTCCTGACGAATTGTGCAGAGTGCGAGATCTTCAGGCTTCTTCTGCAGGCCCAGTATGTCAACTGCCTCGGGGAGGAGCATTGTGCGCTCTGATCCATCATCCAGAATTGCATAAGTGTCTAGTGTCTTTTCTTTATTGTGCAGGAGAACTCGGACGACTTTCAGCAAGACACGAGAATGGGGCGATGGCCTGTCTAGGTAGAGAACTTCTGTACTGGTACTCACCAGACAACTCTCAGCTTTCGGCGGCTCAGCCTTAGGGTGTGCATTGACGTCATGTAGGACTCTTAGATGTCTCCCTTGACATACGTCACAGAGCCTCTTAAGGTCACATTGTGCTGCTTGATGTGCTCTCCCACATCTCCAACATCTTCTCTTAACTTTAATCCACTCCATGATTTCTTTTCTGGTGAGTTTCTGAATGGCTGGGCATTTATTTAGGAAATGCTCTGTGCCCTCACAATAGGGGCAGTAGGGTTTTGCTTTCCCCTTCCATCTCGGCACGGGTGAACCCTGACCCTCTAGTTTGGTTGCGTGGTTCGATGCATAGCTCTCTGCTCCATGTAGTACCATAGCTGCTGACTTGCTGCGTCGTTTCTTGGCTCAGTAGCCTGAAGCAGTAGCGCGAGTGTCTGATGGATTGTCATAGCCCTGACATCATGACTCATATCGAAGCCATTCCGCCATACTCCCAGCACAGCTGCTTATCCGGCTCGAAGGACCACAAATATAGCGAAGGCTTTCTTAAAGCTGGTAATGACTGGTGTCGGGTAGGTATAGCAGTGTACCAGGTGTGTCGGTCAGAACACGACAGAGAGGGAGTGATGAACTGGAGTAGCTTTAACAAGGCAATGTGTGAAAATGAACAGCAGTGGGGAGTATAAAGGATTAAAATAATGAGAATATAATCATGTAGTGGTTTAATTCTTTGATCTAATGATTGAGTTTTATATGAGCAATATATCATTAACTTTGTTTTAATTTTGTTATTGTAGAAAACTAATCAAAAAATGATGTAATACAGCAAATATTTTTGAATGACTAGAAGTTGTAGACACACAGACATGAAGAATCAGCATATGAATCTTAAAAATGGTGACATGCTTCATGTCGCAATGCAAAAGTTTTGTATGATGATCCCAGAATGCAAGTATACTTCAACAGGTTAAAATAAGTTAAATGTATTGAAAAATAATTATGAAATAATATTATTTATTATTTATTTTAATATTATGTCTATAAATATTTATTTTGGAGATCAGAGTTTTTGCAAATTTATTATATTGGGCTTTACTAAACTTGTGAAAAAATCTTTAAATTGAGATCTTCAAGGATTTGCTATCCTATGGCTCCCTTTAATGGATAACATTAGTATTATGGCCGTCATCTGAATCACACTGATAAATGGTTCTTAATTTTTTTTAATGATAACTTTGTTACTGATAATATACTCACAATAAGCTCAAATTCACTGATTCACGGTACCTTGAATTTTCAATTTCCATTTTTTAGCTAAGCAATAACGATATATTATTTTATCACTTTTTAAATTGTTATTTAACAGTTACATTCAGTCCTGCATTAACAGTGTGATTCAGTCTGTGTGTGTGTGTATATATATATATATACATAACAAACATACACACACACACACATCTATATATACATCTCAATTCAAACAACAGGTTATACAATAAATGTTTAAAAATACTGCTCACCTGCACTTTTTCATAAATTTCAATCAGGCAAAAATAAATGCTGTATCAATTTAAACTCATCCATTCAGGGTTCTGTTCTTTGTATGTTGCTAACGTTTGCTAGATTTGATTGATGACGATTAAGCATGATCTTGGATAGTAGTTTCTTCGACGCTCATCCTGGACTTGCTATCATAGCAGCAGATACTTAAGCTTAAAGGGTTAGTTTACCCAAAAATGAAATTTCTGTCTTTAAGTAACTCATCCTTATGTCGTCCCAAAACCGTAAAACCTTTGTTTGTCTTCAGAACCCAAATTAGGATATTTTTGATGAAATCCAGGGGCCTACGTTCAGATATACACACCGAAACTTTTTTTTTTTGTGAATAAACAACACACACGAGCTGTGCGCTCTGTGTCTGCATGAAGAGCACGTACGGGCAGTTCTCGAGGGAGCTGCTGGTGCAAACTGTGAATTAATTCTCGTCTAGGTCTCTTCTCGAGGGAAGAGAGTTCAGCATATGCGCCTGGTTCGGATCCCGCTCGCGCTGAGGCAGAGCGGAGACTCAGATCATGGGGCTTTCAGATGGTGCTCGGCGGATCTGATTCGGCGGATCGCGAGAAGGAGCTGCTGGGACAGGATGCGCTGTTTTCTACATCTGCAGTCCAGCGGTGAGTACTCTTCCAACCGAGTAGGAGATGGCTGGAGAGGGTGAGTAAATACGGATTTCTCTCAGCCACCCTGTGCCGCTTATGCTGAGCTGTTGATTATGGAACGCGCTGCAGGCAGATTACAGTTTCCATGGCAGCGCGCATTCAATGAATGACGATCGGTTTCTCTCTGCCCATATTTCTACAGCTCTAGTGAGCTTTCCATGCCCTCCTAATACTGAGGTTGGGGGGGGGCATGGAAGAACCCATGTTCTGTATTCCTTAAATATTCCATATTCATGTGTGTGTGTATATATATATATATATATATATATATATATATATATATATACATATATATATATATATATATATATATATATATATATATATATATATATATATATTATCGTGCCACGAGATCTCGCAAGACTAAAACGTGACGAGATTTCTCGTCGAGGTGAAAAGTTGTCGCGTCGTGCTATCAGTGTGAGGGTGAAATTATTATTCAAGATGCCCCCGCCACTTACAAATTGTTTGTGTGGAAACATTTTGGTTTTTGGCGCAAGAATAACACACAATACACAAACAATGTGTAAACATTGTAAGAAAACTATGCCGTACACCTCGGCCAAGGTTGTACAGACACTTAGGGGCCATTCACATATCGTGCTTATTTTCATTCTTGCAAAATGGAAGCGACGCGGTCGCGATGTGCATGCGGTGCGGCTCTTGTTTTTTCCTGGCGCCCCTGTGCCGCGGCGAGATGAGAACATCTCAACATTTCAGAATGCCGCAAGCGCACCGCAGGTCATGTGACAAGAACAAACCGATGGTCGTGGAGAGCACAGTTCAAGCTCGAGTTCCCGAACACTTGCAAAAGCTTTTTTAGGCGCGATATGTGAAAGGCCCCTAAAGAGGCAGAAAGCATCGCTATTACTGCTGACGGTTGGACTTCTCGGTGTACGCAGAGCTATATAACAGTTACAGCCCACACAATCAATAGTGACTGGGAAATGGTCAACTTTGTACTGCAGCTAAAGTGACACTTAAAGTGTAATTTGAATTTTTTATTTTTATGTTTATTTTATTTATACTGTTTATTTTATGTTCAATATGTAGAAGGAAGTTCAGTGAGATTTCTCATGTGAAATTATACAGGGCAGAAAACAATTGGTTGATTTTGTGGCAAAACATTCAGCAGTGTTTGCATGTTGTTTTACTGCAAATAATTCATTAAAATAGAAGCAAAATGACACGCATTACAAGTTGATTTCAAAATGCACCAACATTTTTGCATTTTATGATTTTCAGTTGAATAAAAGACTATTTTCCCTTCATACGTTTCATTATTGAGAATTTCTTAAAAATACTATAAAAATCTCGTCTCGTGAACCAAATCTCGTGTCTCGTCTTGTCTCGTGGGATAGTGGTCTCGTCACACCCCTAGATCATTGTTGTCTGCTGGCTGGCCTTTGTAAATGTTTCAAGTTTAGCTAAATCATATATAGTCAACTATGTTCACTCTCTTATTTTTTCCTCTCTTCTTTCACTTGACCAAGGTATCATGTCACAGATATTCAGTTGTTTTTGTCTTAGTAACACTTCTTTAAAGGTAACTAGTTACTTTTTAAGGGAATAATGCAATATTTTAATAGATTTATTTTAATAGACTACTTTTAATCTACCATCAGGGGCTTACGGTGTCACGCCAGCTCTGACCTCTTTAGTTTGACTAACACTTTAGTGGCCCCTGGTGGTATAACAACCTCCAGTTTCCATTCACAATTATATCTGAAAGATAAGGCCTACATGTCCTGCCCTCAATTCTGTCCAGAATCATTTATGACACATAAGTACATGTTCAAAAGAGAGATGTGGAGTTTATGTTTTATAAAAAATAAATCTGTGAGAGACAGTCACTTTCATGTTCTTTGAGTTCTTGTAGAGCTATCACTAATTTTCTTTTTAAGATTGAATTTAGTCATTGGCAATACTAAAACAATTGTGTAGTTTGAATATATATGCATTGTTTACAATTCAAAAACTGACATAACTGATGATTGGGGTTGAGTGAGCGGTAGGACACATGGGTGGGTGGGTGAGTTTAACAGATTTAGTGTCATCTTTCAGAATGGAGGCTAAGATAATGTGTATCGACCATTCTAATCCTTTGATCCCTTACTTCTTCCCCTCTTCTTACCTACATTTAACCCTCTTTTTACCACTTACTGTCTGCCACTTATACCAGTTTTTTTCTGCTTTGTTCTATCCAGATTATAGCTAATGCCCATGTTTGTGTGGTTGTTTTGAGGGTTTCAGGGTCAAACGCAGACACTGTCACCAGACAGAGGTAATTAACTCTAGTCAACAGCCCACCTAGACAAAACAAAACAAAGCATGGAGCTTTTTTTTTTTTTTTTTTTTGATAAAACAGAATATTTAGCTGTTAGTTGATCATTCTCTGAAATGATGCTATTTCGGCCAAACTTCATAATTTTGGATGAAAATGTTACTGCTGATCTTAAATTTCCAACTTCTGGCACATACAGTCATAACAGGGCATTACACTGAAGGATCACCAATATTTAGATTGAGTGATGAACAAATATTTCTCAATGGCAGATTCCTTTACCAATTAATTAATTCATTAATTATCTTTAATGCTAATTATGTACAGCTTTGCTAAGTACCAATTATTTTCATTAGTTATTTATCATTAGTACGCCTAACCCTAAACGCAACATAGTTTTAAACTTGTCACAACAAACTGATATTATATAGTAAATTCTCTGTAAAATCACATTGTTTGGTAAAAAAAAATAAAAGATGAGATCAAAATATAAATAAATAAATAATTAAACATTAATAGGAAAACGGCAAGAAAAACTTTACTCAGTTCAATTCCAAATATTTAATGATTTCACTCTCTTTATTAAACATTTTTTTTCCTTAAAATGAGAGCATAACAGACCCATAACAGAAAATGTATAAAGTATATTCCTTAGAAAATACAAACAAAAATCACTGATATTTTAATTTCAGTTAAAAGGAAGATATTTTCATTTTAAAAGTAAATAAAAGGAATAAAAAAAATCAATACAACCTACATGAAAATTGGCTGATAATCCAATAGAAAACAATATTTAAATAAATTAATAAAAAAGGTTTATTTTAAAAGTTCAATGTGTGCCGTGACGATATAGATTAAACTACTTTCTTGTGCTGATGAAAACAGTGCAGTTCAAAAGCGTTTCGTTCAACAAAATACACAGTAGCAGGAAACGACTGAAAAACAGCAATCTTTTGTTCATTTGTGCTTGGGATTTTCTTCAGTTAAATCTGTGTGTCTTTACACAGGTGGGAGGTGTCTACATTACAGACAGTTTACCAGATCAGTCAAATCTGCTAATCTGACACCGGATTACTGTGGTAGAATCAGCCTCTTAATCCAGTCTGTTAATCACACACAGACGTAGCTACATGTTCCATGCATTAACAGATGCATATCTATATTCACATTCATGTACATGTTCACACACTGTTAAAAAACACACACACACACAAACAAAATGCTCTGACATGTCACGTGTGCATATTGATATAATGGTATGTTTACACTAACTTACATGTCTACATACATAGAAATATACAAGCACCTATAACCAAAATGTGAAAACATACAAGAGAGCATTAAAGGGGTCATGACATGAGAAATCAAATTTTCCTTTATCTTTTGGCATATAAGAGTGTGACAAGCAGGGCGGGCGAGAGCCGTGAGGGAACTGCGCGAGGCCAGTGACGTGAGTGATAATGAGCGTTAGCTGCTCGGTGCACCGGTCTCGTATCTCTCACTGAGGACAGACGACTGTGAAGGACGAGAGAGGATCAGGCCTGGATTTTATGTTGTGGTTTATTATGTTTGTGTGGACGGCAGTCACCGTGAGGAACTGTCGGGATTTTACTTTCGTTTTGTTGTTTATTTATTTCGAGTTTATTAAAGTTATGTTTAACGTTCACCGGTTCCCCCCTCCTTCGTCCAGTACTTAAGAACTGTTACAAAGAGGACTTTATATCAAAAAAATCATTCATATAATCAAGCTGTAAAAAATCTTCTTTTGGATCTGAGGTGGCACGTGACCTCACAGGGGCACAATCATTTGCATAAGACAACAACAGCGGCCACTTTTACATTATCACATCGTTGTCCCCACACTGTGCTGTTCCTGGCTGTGAAAAAACATATTTGCATAAGCTGACGAAGGATCCAGAAAAATGGATTCCGTTTATTTTCATCCTAGTCACGTCAGCAACTGTTTTGAAAAAAGTTGCAATATAAGTGAGAGTGACATGAAGTGTAGCCAAGCATACCCATACTTGGAATTTGTGCTCTGCATTTCACTCATTCAAGTGAACACACACCAGGAGCAGTGGACAGCCATTTTTGCTGCAGCACCAAGGAGCAATTGGGGTTGCTCAAGGGCATTTCAGTCATGAGTATTGGGAGTGGAAGAGAGCACTGTTCATTCACTCCCCCAACATACATTCACTACCTGCGACCTTTGGGTTACAAGTCCACCTCTCTAACCCTTAAGCCACAACTGCCCCAATTACTGGCTGTGTCAATTTCATATTTCAAATATGAAATTTTATTTTAGGCAGCGGCTAAAAGTGCAAATAGCAATATATTCTATTTACACCATGTAAAAGTATCAGTTCTTTGCAGGAAGAATTGACTTAAAAGGACTTTATAAACGTGCAATGGGAGTCAAGCTAACAACCATAGCTTCAATGACCAAAGTAATATCAAAGGAGATGAAGTCCATTAAAAAAATGCATACACACACATACACAAACACAAGTGTCAAGTAGCAGTGAAGATGAATAAGCAGAGCAGCAAAGGGGATCCTGTAAACGGTTTAGTTGAATTTCTCACAAGAAATATTAACACGAGAACAATAACAGACAAACCAAGCTGGCCAACACATCACTATATACAAGAAACTGAGTGCAAAACAGGTGGCAAACATAATCAGTAACCATGGAAACTAACAAGACAATCAGAAACCAATGGAAATAATGAGGCATGAGCTAAAACCCAAGAAACTAGAACTCTGAAACAATGTGCTTTATAAAACAACGGATAAGACAACAAGAACTCAATAGCTTCACTAAAAAAAAAACTGAAATAAAATGTTGTTGAAACAAATGCAATAATTGTCCTTAGGCCTATTTTATGCAGACATACGTGATGTTTGGGCTTGGAAGCGTTTTTCACAGACTTTTTTTAAATCACAGACATGTTTTGTATGTTTGTTTCTTTTTTTTCCCCTTCTGAGAAAACCCCAGAAAATTAAGCATGACATGATGATTATATATTATAGGTCATATATAGTTTGGGCTTGTTCACAATCATTTCACTGCACCTGCCAAAATGTGTGCTGATATCTCATAGCAATCAAATTTATGGCATTTGGAACCATGTTAGATTTTTTTTATCAAAAGTCTATTTCATTTTTGTATTCTGCTAGTTGAGACCTTTTCAACGATGCATGACAAAAGACAATCTGTTATGTACAGTCCCTGACAAAAGTATTGTCACTTGTGTACAAATTGACCTGAAGTGCCGCTGAAATGTATTTCTAATCAATATTTTTTTTTTTTTACAAGAAATGGCTCATTTTAATCCCAACAGCTTTTGTAATAAAGTTTCAGTGCAAAACGAAACTGTCAAAAAGTATTCTAATATTCACAGCTTGGTAAAGCCCATTGAGTTAATTTTTGCAAAGACAAAAGTGTTGTCGCCTTGTCATATGAGCTTCACCTTTGACTAATAATGGATCAATTAGGTCTCAGGTGTGTATAAAAAGAACCCCAGTACACTAGACCTTCACATCAACTGCAACTAGACCTCTGCAAACATGCCTAAGATTCACCCTGAGACTAAAGTTTTGATTATCAAGAGGCTAAAGACCAGATTCACTGCTGATGTGGCAGACACCTTCAATGTATCTCAGCGTCAAGTACAGAGGATAAAAAAAGATTTGAAGAGACTAGAGACGTTTTTGATAAGCCCAAGTCAGGCAGACCTCGCAAGACAACTGCTCGAGAGGACCGTTTGTTGGCTCGAAAATCCAAGGCCAGCCCATTTTCCACTGCAGCAGAGCTCCATGAGACCTGGTCACCTGAAGTCCCTGTGACAACCAGAACAGTTTGTCGGATTCTGTCTCGAAATGGCCTCCATGGTCGAATCAGTGCCCAGAAGCCAGCACTAAACAAAAGACAATTGAAAAACCGTGTGGCATTTACCAAGGTCCACAATCTGCTAAAAGGTTGGACGCTGGAAAAGTGGCAGAAGGTGGATTTTTCAGATGAATCTTCTGTTAAATTACACCACAGTTGCCGCAAACAACATCAATAGTCTAAAATACCAGGAAAACTTGGCTACACTGTTAACAATTTTCCTGTATTTTTTCAGTACAGTACTGGCAGCACGGTTGCCAGCAAGTTACTGTATTTTCATATACAGTAAGCATACTGTAATTTAATTTACAGTACACAAGAAGAGTGCTGTAATTCTACAAAACAGTATTTTACTGTATTTTTACAGCATTTTCTAATTTTAGTCTGCTTCTGCTGTAATTAATAATACAGTATTGTACTGTAATATCTATATAGATCCATTACTGCAAAATATTATTATAATATTCAAAATAATTACTAATAATGTTAATATTATAATTATATATGTAGTTATTACAATATGTACATTTATAGGACATATTATAATGCTATGTCAGAATAACTGCTAATCAAAAGACAATCCAATCAATGTTCTTGTCAAAAATATGTTTTATTCAATCAATTAAACTATTAAAACCATTTTATTTACATGTTCAGTGAATCAGCAATTTACAGATATTAAGGACTATTAGTCAAGTCAAGTCAAGTCATCTTTATTTATATAGCGCTTTTTACAATGCAAATTGTGGCAAAGCAGCTTTACATTAATAAGAAAATGGTGTCATTGTGCAGCTTATTCTATATATTATTGATTCATTCCGTTGCAAATATCAGTAGTTATTAGTCTACTTAATTTAGGTATATCAGCAC
Source organism: Opsariichthys bidens (assembly GCA_037194245.1). Classification (NCBI taxonomy): domain Eukaryota; kingdom Metazoa; phylum Chordata; class Actinopteri; order Cypriniformes; family Xenocyprididae; genus Opsariichthys; species Opsariichthys bidens. The sequence continues at coordinate 15,920,767 of CM074282.1, read as the reverse complement.
TGCAGAAAACAGTGACGTAATCGTCCGGCTCAGCTCAGTTTGTATACAACGGCGCCAATGCAGGCATATCAAAAACACTGCTGAATATCAAGCAAGTGTCCCCAACTTAAGCAAGCCAAAGGCAACAGCGGCAAGGAACCAAAACTCCAACAAATGGAGAAAAAAACCTTGGGAGAAACCAGGCTTAGTCGGGGGGCCAGTTCTCCTCTGGCCAACAGTGAACACTTGTCCGATACTCAGGCAGAGTTACAGGTCATTAAACCGATTTGGAATCGCAACAGTCAAAATATTTAATCTAGTTCAAGATCTTTTTGATCACGCCGGTATGGGACGGTTTGTTGGGATATGTGCCACTGGCTGATGAGTCGGTAAGGTCTTAACAAAGGATGAGCTAGTTAACACAGTCTCCGCCGACACCACAGGGCCACATTGCTGCCGCACACAGGCACAGGTTCCCCGTCCGACCCGGACACGGCCCAGATCCAGCCAATCACGTTAATTGGTAAACCTCGGGATAAGCAGAGAGACAAAAAATTAGCGTAGACGCCATTCTTCTTCTGACGTACCGAGTACATCTGGTGTTATAGGAAGTGTTCCTGGTTCCGGCTGACCTGATCTATGCAGCCTAACAATCCTTTAACGGATATGAAGACAAAAGTTTATAGTGCGTCATGTGTATGCCAGGTTAAATAGATGCGTTTTTAGTCTAGATTTAAACTGACAGAGTGTGTCTGCTTCCCGAACAATGCTAGGAAGATTGTTCCAGAGTTTAGGTGCCAAATAGGAAAAGAATCTACCGCCTGCGGTTGATTTTGATATTCTAGGAATTAACAACTGGCCAGAATTCTGAGATCGTAATAGACGCGAAGGACTATAATGCATTAAGAGCTCACTCAGGTACTGGGGAGCTAAGCCATTTAGTGCTTTGTAAGTAATTAGCAAGATTTTAAAATCTATACGATGTTTAATAGGGAGCCAGTGCAGTTTTGACAGAACCGGGCTAATATGTTCATATTTCCTGGTTCTAGTAAGGACTCTAGCTGCTGCGTTTTGAACCAGCTGTAATTTGTTTATCACGCGAGCAGGGCAACCACCCAATAGAGCGTTACAGTAATCTAGTCTCGAGGTCATAAACGCATGAACTAGCTGTTCCGCATTTGTCATTGAGAGCATATGTCGCAATTTAGATATATTTTTAAGATGGAAGAATGCGGTTTTACATATGCTAGAAATGTGGCTTTCAAATGAAAGATTGGTATCAAAGAGCACACCCAGGTTCCTAACTGACGAAGACGACTTAACAGAGCAGCCATCAAGTGTTAGACAGTATTCTAGGTTTTTATGTGCTGAAGTTTTTGGTCCAATAATTAGAATCTCTGTTTTTTCTGAATTTAGTAGTAGGAAATTACTAGTCATCCAATTTTTTATATCAGTTACGCATTCTGTTAATTTTGAGAATTGGTAGGTTTCGTCAGGGCGCAAGGAAATATAGAGCTGAGTATCATCAGCGTAACAGTGAAAGCTAATGCCATGCTTCCTAATGACATCTCCCAAGGGTAGCATGTACAGAGTGAAAAGCAACGGTCCGAGAACTGAGCCTTGTGGTACTCCATATTTAACTTGTGATCGAAATTACATCTCTTCGTTTACTACTACAAACTGATAACGGTCAGATAAGTATGATTTGAACCATGCCAATGCAATTCCACTAATTCCAGCATAATTTTCTAGTCTATTCAAAAGAATATTGTGGTCGATTGTGTCAAAAGCAGCACTGAGGTCTAGTAACACTAATAGAGAGATACAACCATGATCTAATGATAAGAGCAAATCATTTGTAACTCTAATGAGAGCAGTCTCAGTACTATGGTACGGTCTAAATCCTGACTGGAAATCCTCACAAATACCATTTCTTTCCAAGTAGGAACTAAGCTGAGATGATACTGCCTTTTCTAGTATTTTTGACAGAAAAGGTAGATTGGAAATCGGTCTGTAATTGACTAATTCACCAGGATCAAGTTGTGGTTTTTTAATAAGAGGTTTGATAATAGCCTGCTTAAAAATTTTTGGTACGTAACCTAGTGATAAAGATGAATTAATGATCTTAAGAAGAGGATCTATGACCTCTGGAAGCATCTCTTTCAATAGGTATAGGGTCTAACATACATGTTGTAGATTTTGATGATTTAACAAGTTTAGACAATTCTTCCTTTCCTATAGCAGCAAATGAATGGAATTTTTCCTCAGGGATACAACAACCCACTGTCTGATGTGATACTGTAGTAGACAGTTGCATGGCTATAATTTTCTCTCTAATGTTGTCAATCTTGCAGGTAAAGAAGTTCATAAAGTCATTACTGCTGTGCTGTTTGGAAACATCAGAAGTTGAGGCAGTATTTCTTGTTAATTTAGCCACTGTATTAAATAAATACTTAGGTTTGTGTTTATTTTCTTCTAAAAATAAGCAGATCTAGCGGTTTTTTACAGCCTTTCTGTACTCCATCATTTTCTCTCTCCATGAAATCCGAAAAACTTCTAGTTTTGAATTCTTCCAGCTGCGCTCCAGTTTTCTGGCTGCTCTCTTAAGGGCCCGAGTGTGCTCGTTATACCATGGCGTTGGACTAATATCCTTAATCTTTTTTAAGCGCAGAGGAGCGACAGAGTCTAGAGTGTTCGAAAAGAGAGCGTCAATAGTTTCTGTTGCAACATCGAGTTCTTCTAAGCTGTCTGGTTTGCTAAGTTGATGAAACTGATCAGGAAGATTATTTATAAAGCAATTTTTAGTGGTAGAAGTGATGGTTCTAACATATTTATGGCAGACAGGTGGTTTTCCAGCCTTGGATAAATGTAGCACGCATGAGACTAGATAATGATCTGAGACGTCATCGCTCTGCTGCAGAATTTCAACGGCATCAATATTGATTCCATGTGACAATATTAGATCTAGAGTATGATTACGACAATGAGTTGGTCCTGACACGTGTTGTCTAACTCCAATAGAGCTTAGAATATCTGTTAATGCCAATCCCAAAGCGTCTTTTTCATTATCTACATGTATATTAAAATCACCAACAATAAGGACTTTATCCACAGCCAGTACTAACTCCGATAGAAAATCAGCAAATTCTTTGATAAAATCTGTATGGTGCCCTGGTGGCCTGTATACAGTAGCCAACACAAATTTCAAATGAGAGTTGTCACTAACATTATATAAACTTACATAGAGCACCATCACTTCAAAAGAGATATATTTGAAAGACTTTTGAGTAATACTGAAGATATTACTATAGATTACAGCAACACCTCCCCCTTTACCTTTCTGACGAGGTTCGTATCGATAATAGTAACCTTGAGGGCTAGACTCATTTAAAGTAATGTAATCGTCTGGTTTTAGCCAGGTTTCTGTCAAACAGAGCACATCTAGGTTATTTTCTGTGATAATATCATTTACAATAAGTGCTTTTGAAGAAAGGGATCGAATATTCAGCAACCCAAGCTTTATCATTTTGTTATCTTTATAATCTCTGTTTACTACTTGTTGAACATCAATTAAATTATCACCCGTAAATGGGTTTGGAAGTTTTCTGTATTAAAGGGATGGTTGACCCCAAAATTAAAATTGTCATCATTTACCCACCGTCAAACAGTTCCAAACCTGTATGAATTTCTTTCTTCTGCTGAACACAAGATATTTTGAAGAATGCTGGTAACCAGACGACAGTTGACTGTAGCCATTGACTTGCATAGTTGGGAAAAAATATCAACTGTCTGGTTACAAACATTCTTTAAAATATCTTATTTTGTGTTCAGCAGAAGAAAGAAACTTGTACAGGTTTGGAATAACTTGAAGGTGAGTAGATGACAGAATTTGTATTTTTGGGTCAACTATCCCTTTAAGTGTGCACAAATCTGTAAATAAAACAAAAAACATATGAGAAATGATAACTTGAGGATTGGGTTGGGTAAAAGAATGACAAGTGAGCAACAACAACTAAAAAAACAACAAGTGTCCCACTAACGGTGGGACTTCAGGCTTCAGTTTGAAGTTTTCCATTCAAACTCCATCAAGGACTGAATAAAACTATTGGCATGTGGTTTGATGGCCGTCACCTTCCTCTGCACCACCCTCTTGGTCCTCTTTCTGACTCCCTGTCTGGCAGTACACGTCTTCTGTCTGGCATTTCCATTGTCAGGGTTGACCAGGAACCTTTTAGCAATATCATACCAGTCAATTAATATACTTTTCATTTTTGGGTGAACTAACCTTTTAAAACATTGTATTAAAATGGCTAATACTTACAGAAAACTCATTCCCAGGCTGCAAAGATAACCGTCTCACACTGTAGAGCTGTAAAAAATCAAAATACATTTTATTCAGTTATGTGTTGCTTTTTGAGGATGTATAAGCTACACATCACTGTATTTCATACACTCCAACAACATATATATAGTAAAAAATGATAAGCTTCTGCTTTAAAAAATTGTAACTTACTTTTTTTGGCATGCATCGGTCTTTGTTAAGTAATAGATAATTATTAACTATGATAATGGTGATTTAAACCTTTATTCATATTTTTAATTAATCAATATTTGTCATTACAATCACACTGGTTATTCCGTCTAAGTTAAATCAAACGAAGTAAAATGCAAAACTGGTACCAATAGCCAATCTCTCTAAGCCCAAATCACCCATTTACGTTGCAAAGGAAAGTATATTAGCCTTGTTTTCACGTATTTTTGTGTCTAAACGACTTGTTCAAACAGGTCCAGTTTTGAACGCGACCGTCGCAGTCGTCATCCGGGAAACTGACTGCTAATGTTTTTAGGTGTTTGAGAACAGTCAATGTTCGTCTATTATAATATAGTTTTTGCTGACAGGCTGGGATCGAACATTATGGAAAGGATCCCCAGAGAGCTATACATTTTTGTTATCATATGATCCTTCAAACCAGGGCGGTATTCCAGAAAGGAAGGTTAACTTACCGTCACATATACCTTGAACTCTCGGTTGATTAACCCAGAACTTGCTTACTCTGGGTATGTTGGTTCCAAAATGCCTGTGTGGAGTTAGTTCAATCAACCTCCTGTTGGTAACCGAGAGTTAATGCGCGCGAACGGCGAGCACATGAAGGCATTTTCAATGGATCGCCGATTTCAGGAGTCACCATGGAAACGCGTGGAGAAAAAAGGCGTGCGACATATTTCAGCGAGACGGAGTTGGAGGTTTTAATGCTTGCTTATGAAGAATATAAGCCCATTATAACCAAAAAAGCAATACTGCAGCATTAGCAAAAGAGAGGGAGAGAGTTGGGTTGGCAAAAAATAAATAATAAAAAAAAATAACAGTAAATGCATGAGTTTATAAAATTATAGGTAGGTTATTTGTCCCCTTTCACTGTGATGCAAAATTCTTTTGGGAATGTTGTAAAAATAGACAAGCATTAACTTTTTGGTCTTCATAAATTTCTTAATATCACTGTAGTGATGTACATAATTGGCTGTTAATATGTTGACAAAAAAAGTGTAATTTATTAGCTTCTTTTATCAGGTGTAATCCTTCTGGAACCAGAAGTACTCTGAGCCAAGTCAAAATGAAACATAACGTTCTCCAACAAGGTGATATTTTCTAGATTTACTAAACTGTTAATGAAGTTTAAATTTAGTGTTTAATGTAATTTAGTTTTCTATGTAGCCAATAGGAAGAAGGCTGAGGCCCGTAAAACAGGTGGGGGTCAGGACGCGGGCCGTCTGTGGCTGTGGCTGCGGCTGCGGGGCCGGCGTGGCTGGCGTGGCTTGGGATATCGGTAGCTGAGTAGGTATGGTGGGAAGGATCCATGGCTGGGTAGGTTTGGCGTGAAACATCCATTGCTGGGCAGGTGTGGTGTGAAAAGTAGGCATCTGGGCAGGCATGGCGTGAAACATCCATGGCTGGGTAGTCGTGGCTGGCTGCATGGCAGGAGTGGCGTGAACAGTCCGTGGTTGAGCAGGCATGGCGTGAACAGTCCGTGGTTGTATCAGAAATACAATTGTAAATGTAAAACCTTTAACAGAGTTTTATGATTCAGCCTCAATTATCGCCCCTCAAGAACAGTTACAGTGCTTTACAACTATAGGACAGGAAGAGCTAAATAAACTTATTACTGCGTCTAAACCAACAACATGTTTATTAGATCCATTACCCACTAAACTACTGAAAGAACTGTTACCTGTAGCAAAAGAACCTCTTCTCAATATTATCAACTCATCCTTATCCCTAGGACACATTCCAAGACCGTTCAAGCTAGCAGTTATTAAGCCTCTCATTAACAAACCACAATTAGATCCAAATGTATTGGCAAATTACAGGCCCATTTCAAATCTTCCATTTATGTCTAAAATATTAGAAAAAGTGGTTTCGGCCCAACTGTGCTCCTTCTTGCAAAAGAACGCTATTTACGAAAAATTTCAGTCAGGATTCAGGTCTCATCATAGAACAGAAACTGCACTCGTTAAAATTACAAATGACTTACTTCAGGCTTCTGACCAAGGCTATGTCTCAATACTAGTGTTACTTGATCTCAGTGCTGCGTTCGACACTATAGATCATAAAATACTCCTAGACCGACTACAAAATTACACTGGTATTCAGGGACAGGCATTACGGTGGTTTAGGTCATACCTATCAGACAGACACAATTTTGTCTATTTAAACGGGGAAAAATCTAAGGGGTAAAGGGGTAATCGAAGGGGTAGTCGTGGCCTAGTGGTGAGGGAGTCGGGCTTGTAACCTGAAGGTTGCTGGTTCGATTCCCATGCCGGCAGGAATTGAGAGTTGGGATTGTGAATAAACATCATTCTCTCCACTTTTGATACCATGACTCAGGTGCCCTTGAGCAAGACACCAAACCCCTAATTGCTCCCCTTGTAAGTCGCTTTGGATAAAAGCGTCTGCTAAATGATGAAAAAAATGAAAATGAAAATGAAAATCTGAAATAACACTAGTAAACTATGGAGTGCCGCAAGGATCTGTGTTAGGCCCTCTACTATTTTCAATATACATGCTGCCACTTGGCAATATTATAAGAAAACATGGAATTAGTTTCCACAGCTATGCCGATGATACTCAGTTATATATTTCATCACGACCTGATGAAATCTCTAAATTATCCAAACTGACAGAGTGTGTTACAGATGTAAAACATTGGATGACCAGTAATTTTCTTCTATTAAATTCTGATAAGACTGAAGTATTACTTATTGGACCAAAGACCTGTACACAGAATCTCTCAGACTACAGTCTGCATTTAGAGGGATGTACTGTTACTCCATCCTAGACAGTTAAAGATCTGGGTGTCATATTAGACAGCAACTTGTCCTTTGAAAATCATATTTCATATGTTACAAAAACCGCCTTTTTCCACCTCAGAAACATTGCCAAGATACGGAATATGTTATCTATTTCTGATGCAGAAAAGTTAATTCATGCTTTCATGACGTCTCGATTAGATTACTGTAATGCATTATTAGCTGGTTGTCCTGCTTCCTCTATAAACAAGCTACAATTAGTACAAAATGCAGCTGCTAGAGTTCTTACCAGGTCAAGAAAATATGATCATATAACACCAATTTTATCATCTCTACACTGGTTACCCATTAAGTTCCGTATCGATTTTAAAGTATTGCTAATAACCTATACGTCTCTAAATGGTTTAGCTCCTGTGTACTTAACCGATCTTCTATTGCCCTACAACCCGTCACGCTCTTTAAGATCACAAAACTCGGGACTTCTGGTTGTACCTAGGATAGCTAAGTCGACTAAAGGAGGGAGAGCGTTTTCACATTTGCCTCCGAAACTTTGGAATAGCCTTCCTGATAATGTTAGGGGCTCAGACTCACTCACCCAGTTTAAATCTAGATTAAAGACACATCTCTTTAGCCAAGCATTCACATAATGCATCTCATATCAGATCAATCGCTCATTCGGACTATCTTTGCTTAAAGTTATGAACAGCAGCTACGCTAATTATTCTCCTTTTGCTTGTCTGTTCTACCGCGGGACATCTGCCCCGAGGTGACTAGAGAGCACATCAGCTTCAGTCCGGATCCAGCCTCTTCAGAAGACCTCAGATGACCATCACCTGTGAAGAGACGGCGCCAGTTCCTGCGAGGACTTCAGAAGACGCAATCATCTGGATCAACATGCTCATTACACACACACACAAAATGGCAGTAGCCAGGACTAGCAGGCATGGCGTGAGCTGCTTGAGGCTGGGCAGGCGTGGCGTAGGGGCAGGCGTGGCTCGGGCCGTTTAAGGCTGGGCGGCAGGCGTGGCTCGGGCCATCTGCGGCTGCAGGGCAGGCATGGCGCGGGCCGTCTGCGGCTGCGGGGCAGGCGTGGCGCGGGCCGTCTGTGGCTGTGGCTGCGGGGCTGGCGTTGCTGGCGTGGCTTGGGATATCGGTAGCTGAGTAGGTATGGTGGGAAGGATCCATGGCTGGGTAGGTTTGGCGTGAAACATCCATTGCTGGGCAGGTGTGGTGTGAAAAGTAGGCATCTGGGCAGGCATGGCGTGAAACATCCATGGCTGGGTAGGTGTGGTGTAAACTGTCATTGGTTGTGTGGCTGGTGTGGCGTGAGTCGTGGCTGGCTGCATGGCAGGAGTGGCGTGAACAGTCCGTGGTTGAGCAGGCATGGCGTGAACAGTCCGTGGTTGAGCAGGCATGGCGTGAACAGTCCGTGGTTGAGCAGGCATGGTGTGAACAGTCCGTGGTTGAGCAGGCATGGCGTGAACAGTCCGTGGTTGAGCAGGCATGGCGTGAACAGTCCGTGGTTGAGCAGGCATGGCGTGGTCAAGCATGATGTGAACCATTCCTGACAAGGCAGTTGGTGTGTGGAAATTTTCTGGAGTGCTGGCAGTGGTGTGCACTGTGGGGGGTGGGGGGGGGGTCGCAGGCCCCCTCATCCACAATTCCCACAGTGAACTGCGAACCAGCCAGCAAAAGAGCATGGTCAATGTATTTTTCTAAAGTCCAGTCAATTTTACCCCCAGGAAGCAGCGATGACACAGGTTCCTTTAAGCCAAAACGAAAAATATCCTTGAGGGCCACGTCATTAAAGTCCACCAGATGGCACATGTCACAAAAGTCCTGAACGTAGTCCTCTATGGGACGGTTACCATGGCGAAGTTTCAGAAGGCGAGGTACTGCTGGGTTCATGGTTGGTCGATGTTTCTGTAAGTGATCCACTGGAGGCGAGTTTAAAGTGAGAACCCATATGCAGTTTATTCAAAGTTTATTCAACAAACAAACACAAATCCAACTTGGAACATGGCATGAAGTCTTCACATGGCTTGGCAAACAGGAACAACATGAACTCACCACAGTGTTACAGGGAATAATCCACAAACATCGACAAGGTACAATGGAAACATGAGGGTTAAATAGACAGACTAAAGACAAACGATGAACACCTGTGAACAATGATTAAACCCAAGAACCAATCAAAACAAGACACAACACAGGGGAATCACATGACACAGAGCACATGGCAGGATCACATGACAAACAGGGGAATCACATGACATAACATTACAGCTGGAGCACATGGATAAACAAACATGATACATGACAATGACAAAGACTTGAAACATGAACAAAACCAAAACTAGACTTTACAAAACCTAACATTACCAGACTCCATTAGCAAACGCAGTAAATTTACTTCGCAGACCATCGTAAAAAAATATATTCAAACTCGACAGAAACAAAATAAAACTCACACAAACCATCTTGAATGAATCTTTTCACCGTTTTAACAATCACCAGGTCTGGTTTGGTCGAAATACACGAGTAATTCACCGAGTTTTGATTGAAATTGAAAATGTCGGAACAAGCGGAAAACAGTGAATAACACCAAGTTTACTTCCACTGTCATTTCACACTAAAAGCTACGTACACTATAGTGTAAAATACTAAAACCTAATTATAAAATTTAAAATTAACTTGCCAAACCATATATCCACTGAGTGAAACGTCCAGCTATCCATGAGTGAGCTGCTGCAGTTGTTCTCTGACGTCAGTAAGACAAACAAAATTACCCAGAATTCAAAGCAAATTACAGTATTGTACTGTATTATAAAATACAGTATTGTACTGTTGGTTTTTACAGTAATGTGGTGCTAAATCTACAGACTACGTCTACAGACATTTAACAGCATACCTCTTATATTCCCAACAATAAAAACGGCCAAATTCTGCTGCAGGATGGTGCTCCCATCACATACTTCCATCTCCACATCAAAGTTCCTCAAGGCGAATGTGGCGACAGGGGCGTCATGGGGCACAAGTTAAGATAAACAAGCCCAAGTTCATTGATGCAATTCGACTACGCCACCTGGGATGAGATTACTCAGGAAATAGGAACGCCCCAAATAAATTAGGACACAGGTTCGTTTCCCTAATAACAATTAAGGTAGGCAGGAGACATGGGTATCACAAAAATACAAAAGTTTTATTCACAAAAAAAGAAATTTAACAAGAATAAAAACTATTAAACAACCAGTGGTATGACGCCACGCTGGCAGCTTTCTCCAATGACGGTTTCACATAAAACAAATTTAAACCCAAGTAAACAGAAAGCAAACAAAATATACCCTACAATTAGGGACGTAATAAGGACAATAAATTTGAAATAATAAAAAAAAGGAAAGAAAAAAAAAGCAAAAACAATATTACCTAAAAACAATACTCTCAACAAAACAACATAAAAATAAACCAACCTACAGGGCTGAGGTTACCACAGAAAAGATCACCAGTACTAATTGTCCAAAAGCACACTTCTGCACACCACACGGTGACTCAGATCACACAACCACTCACGGCATCACACGGCAAACGTTGAAGTGACACCACCACCACAAAAGACACTTCACCCGTGGGACCCCAGCCTCTGGAAGAAAGTCAAAGAAAATAAGTACATTTCATAAAACAAGGGAAAACATAAATTAATAACAGTCGGAATGGAGTCAGTTCCAGCACAACACACACAGATACATAAAATTAACCACAAAATAAGCAGCATCAATACTACACCAGTAAATCAAAAGAAAGAAAAGGAAAGAAAAATAATAATAAAAGGACGAAGGAAACCAGTTCAAGCTACAAGGGACACAGGGCACGTAAAGAGCAACGGCGTGGTCTGCCCGCTAGCTCCAATAAGCCAGTAGCCGATCCTCCACCCCGAGATCGAAAAGAAGAAAAATACAAACAGTAAAATCCAAGAAACCAGACGCAGCAATCCTGTTCGTGAACGTTAATGGCGTTCTTGCAGCGCAACAACAACAGGCCGACAGCGATAATCGCCCAGGACGAAAGGGAGAACTCTGCAACAAATGCGGACACAAAAACCATTACCAAGCATCGCATATCACCTGCTTACATTCACAATTAGTACGCACATCTGAAATACTCACCAACCGAGAATGATGCCGTACGATCAGCTCACCATCCAAGACATACAGCCTTCAATAACTCGTTGTTATACTGAGGTACAGGGAACTGCACGTTACTCAAATCGCCCACCCCTCGTTACGCCACTAAGTGAGCTAAACAGTCTTATAGCTAAAGAGACCGCTCTTACCAGCCTGAAAGGAGGGCAGTCCTCAGATCCAATCCTTCCAGCAACCACAGGACACACTCCGATGAAATGACAGACTAAGATGCAACGAATCAATTGTTAAATGCCACAACAAATCAAACGTAAAGAAGAATAACTGCTACGTGCCAACAGCACCCACCTGAAGCCACCATCAACACTGAAAAGGGGAAGGGTCAAACATGTCGCATCACAGGACGCACCCAACCAGCGCTAAAATAGCCGCCAGCTCACTGGTGATTGGTCATCACAGGTGTCAATCAACACCACTTACCTCATTCATTAGGTCACACAAAGAAGATCAAGATGCTCCAGGATTGGCCAGTACAGTCACCAGACATGAACATCATTGAGCATATGTGGGGTAGGATGAAAGAGGAAGCATGGAAGACGAAACCAAAGAATATTGATGAACTCTGGGAGGCATACAAGTGTCACATGTATGTTTTCGTCATGTCTAGTGTAGTCGTCACCATGTCCTATTAGTTATTGTCATCACCTGTTGTCTATTAGTAATCACCTTCAGTGTATTCCTGTTCAGTTCCTGTCTGTCCGCAATTCATGGTCGGTCGTTGTTTGTGCTATGCACTGCTGTACGTGTCTGCCCTGTCTTTGGATTAAAAACCTATTTGTTATTCGTGAACCTTGTCTCCCGTCTTCCTGTCTTCCGCCGAGCGTGACAGAACGACCGACCTCTCAACACGAGAAACAAAGATGGACTTACCCGCACTGAACTACCTGATGAGCCCGGAGGCTCGCCCCCACCTACACTACTGGGCCTGGTGGTGCAGCGGCGAACGCTCCGCCTCCGCCTGGCAGCCCGGGGTGCGCTCCGAAGCCGGAGCGGACTACGACGACCTCGGGGACCCGGTGGTGAAGCGAGCGGAGCGGTCCATCACAGAGCCAGGAGTGGTCCACAACACCCTGAAGCAGTGGGCCGCGGATCCTTTCCCCACCCATATACCCGCCCGTATAACCTCGTCTGCCCCGTTCCAGTTCGGAAATCTGCCAGTCTCCCCAATCCTGCCTCCTCCGCTGATCCCAGTCAGCCCTCAGGATCCGTGGCCACCGCTGCAAACGACCAGCTCCTCGGCTCTGTCCCCGTCGCTCGCCCCGGGCGGCTCCTCACCAGCACCTCGGGCTGCCCGTTCTCCAGCAACGCTCGAGGCGGAGTCCCCGGCTTCCCTCCAGGCCTCCAGACCCCCGTCACCTTCTGGACCCCCCAGCCCGTCACCTTCACCTCGTCACACAGCTCCCTCATCACCTCGTCAGCCCGGAAGCTCCGCTGGGCTCCCTCGATCCTCCAGTTCGGCCTCCGGGGGTCGACGCTCAGCTTCCGCCACGGACTTCCGGGTTGGCGGCTACACCACCACCCGTCACCCCTACACCGTCAGCTAGCTCCTCCCTCCCTGCGACCTCCCTGTCGTCCTCCGTCACCACACCGTCACTCCGGTCATCCAGACCAGCGGCGGCTCCTCGGTCACGCGTGCCAGCGGCTCGGCGCCAAACTTCCGGGTCGGCGGCGGCGCCGAGGTCCGTCGACAATTCATGGTCGGTCGTTGTTTGTGCTATGCACTGCTGTACGTGTCTGCCCTGTCTTTGGATTAAAAACCTATTTGTTATTCGTGAACCTTGTCTCCCGTCTTCCTGTCTTCCGCCGAGCGTGACAGCAAGACTGATTTCTTTGCTATTCTTGATGACTTCATCAATAAGTTGTATGAATCCTTGCCAAACCGCATGGATGCAGTCCTTCAAGCTCATGGAAGTTATACAAGATATTAAATTTGGATCTGACAGCACCACTACTTAATTTGCTGACATATTTTTATATTTGCAGTAAATTTGTTCAATTTCTGTATAGGCGACAAAACTTTTGCCTTGCCAAAATTTGACCTTTCTGTCTTGATTAAATGATAAATCTTTTTTCAGTGAAACTATTTTATTTCAGTGCATTAAACATCATTTGGGAGGGTTTTAGCTTTTCATATGAGCCATTTCTAATACCAATTGATTAATTAAAAGTCAGGTTAATAGCAGGTGTTTCTACAAAATAGATAAGCGAGACTTTTGTCAGGGACTGTATGATGCTTTTACAGATCACATTTTCAAGTAAAGTGGTCTTTTTCAGCTATGAAAATGGCATGCCTCTATTTTAACCAATTTAAAAGCACTCATTGAGAGTTGGTCGTATTCCTTACATTCACTGTAATGCCAAGCTTCTGAGCTTCAGGTTTAAGAGGTTCATCTGAAGTAGAGCAAAGAACAAATTAAATGTAGGTGAGCATGTTAATTTGCATTTCATAAGAGTCAAATATGGAATTTTACTTAAAAACTGACTTAACTGAAAAAAACTTCTGTTTATCTTATTTCAAAACATTTAATTATTTTCGGTTCTGCCAATTACTTCATCTAAATGTACTTTTATTGTATTTTATTTTTTGATAATCCATTAAAATGTACCTAAAATTATTGAGTTGTTTGTTAACATTTCATACAGTATTAAACCCTTTTGGGTTTTCTGTGGGGCAGGGGATGGGGGGTGCTGGATGAAATAGTTAATCTGTTGCTTGTAACAGTGTTAGTGTGGATTAGGACATGTATCTACAGGATCAGATGAAGACAGTGGTAGCGGGCTAGAGGCTCTGCTTGCTCCATTAAAATACATCATTCTAGACTTAAAAAAACACTTCCATACACTTACCAAATTTGGTTGGGTTTCTCTCCTTTGCACATTTCTACTTGCAACCTCATTCGAGGTTTTGTTTAGGGAAAAGTCTTGTGATGGGTTAGTGTTAGGGATAGAACATAAAGTTTGTACAGCATAAAAATCATTATGTCTATGGAGAGTCCCCACAGCAATAGGAAAACCTGTGTGTGTGTGTGTGTGTGTGTGTGTGTGTCAGAGAGATTACACATCTCACTGTATTACTCCCAGTGTCTAAATCAGATTTACTCAGACATTATTACCACATTGATTCCTCAACGAGACATTATTAGGAACCTCAGATTAACAACTTCAGCCCCCGAGGATCATTAAAAGTGCTAGTTAGGCAATTTTTTGACCACCAGTAAACCTCCACAATTACATAGTGCATAACACACCAAGCCACAGAAACAAAAGCTTTGTTATGCACAAGACAAATGTATTATTACAAATTTCATGATTACTAATGGAATTGCAATTGTAATTTTGGATCCCAAAAATGAGATTCTCAAATGAGAATCAAGTAATAATGAAACAGATCCTATAATAAAAAATGTGAAAAAAAATTAAGAATGTTATCGTTTAAGTTCTACTTATAATAAAGTCTTGCTACAGGACAATTAAAAGGTATTGGGTATTGTTCTAGAAGATCTACAGTAGATTATATTAGAATATACAGTCAGAAAGTCCTATTAGCATTCTTTGGGATTAGTTCAAAATTATGATGCAATTTCAATAGGAAGGATTTCTTGACTAGTGTGATACAAAATTGAATTTGGTTCATTAATTGTTTCATGTTATCAAGACAGAAAGTAGTAATAGTTATTGATGCTTGAACCATTATTACATTTCAAAAGAATGCAAAGCAACACTGCAGTTTTATAATTAGCTATTATAGTTTTTCCATACTTTTAATGTTTCTTACTAGTGTTATATTTGTACGGCCATTATATTGAAAAGTCAGAGCTGATGTTTCAGTCAGTGCACTAGGTGGCAGCATGTAATGACTCTCTGACTGGCGTGAACCATTTGAGCTCATCGCCTATCAGGCCTGTTTCTGCCTGTTTGGTCTATGAATATTATAATAAAAACTGGTCTGCTATTGGTCATGTCAGACATATACATCATAAATCAGACATATATTAACCATTATATATGTATATATAAATAAATAAATAGGTGTGATGATGAGTCATCTGGTTTACAAGAACACCTGTAAATTCATGTTCATGTAACGTGTTCATGTATTTTTATTTTTGGGTTTTGGATGTCGACTTTTTTAAGGCCTACGATAATGGCTCTGTAACAGCCATTGCCTGTTTGGCTAAAATAAATAAATAAATAAATACAAATTTTCTTTTGTTAGTTTTATTTAACAGCTTATTTTAGAACTTTAATGTAGAAATCAAACTAGATATTACTATGTGTGCTTCTCATTTGACTGTACCATTTTCAGAATAAGTTCATTGGTGGAAAAATGACAGAGAGAAAGAAAGAGAGAGATGGGATGGAGGGGGATTTGGAGCGGGGGTCAGAGGGGGGAGGGCTAGGCTACTGTTAGTGACAATCAGCTCCAAAGTGGCTCTACACACTCACGCCAAACACAAGCTCTCACACTGACACATACACACTCATGGCAGGAATCAATCAGTCAGTCATTAACTCAGGATGTGTGTGAGCTGTCCTAAACGGTAAGAACATATGGACTTTCTTCCTCTTCCTCTGTCTCTCTGAATTCGTGCTAGTTTTATCCTTTTATATTTCATTATATAATTCTTTAATTCCACTTTATCTTCTCTTATATCGCTGAGAATGTAAAGACCATCTGAAACCACTTGAAGGAAAATCATTCTGTTAGCAGTGATCCACAGTAACTATTCAAATAATGATTGTAAGAAACTTTAAAAATGTTTTTAAAAGTTTGACCGTCACAGGACTGTTAATACCAATGTTGTAATTAATGTTAGTGTTACAAATGAATGTTCAGTTGATAAATAAAATGAATATTTATTACTTCGTATTGTTTGTAGATTTTTAATAGTTAATAACTACAGTTTTAGTAGTTTATAATAAAGCCTCTAGTAGTTTATAATCTAGCCTCTTCCTGTATGTTGTGCTCAATATAAAGTGAAACAGATTTAATTTTTTTTTATGTTAATTTCAACCTACTGTATAAAAGGTCAGACAATAAAATGTATCATCTGTATAATCTCAGGATGTTTCAGTACAAAAATGCTTTAAACTATTTTATCCTCATATTTGTAGATTTTTAGTAAAACAAATTAAGCTGTAAATTAAAATGTTTGTACATTTCAACATGTCGAATGTCAGTGTTAAAAAAATGCCTTATTTTTTCAGATTTTAGCACAAGATGCTTTGAATGTTTTTTTTTCCTCTAAAGATAAGATGTGTTTATTTGTCTGTGTCTATAATGAAAGTACTTTGATCTATATTTTACGAAGCCTCACAAAAATTCACTATTGTAGTACAACTGTACATTATAACACTTATGTTAAGGAGCAGCCATTCTGTGGAATGACTAGATTGATGGATTAAGATAATGAGATTGGATTTAGGCCTTTCCTCTATTAATCTGAAACTGTTTGCAACCCACACATCAACATGATTCATAATTAGCCAATAAATGAAGAGCCATTTATCACAAAGGTTCTTTAATGTTTCATAAAAACTGTTTTAAACCCAGATGGGGATAATTAATATCTTATATTGTATTAAATTCTTTAACAAAGGTATCACTCTCAGCCTTTATTGTAATATCAAGACAGTTTCGTCTCATGTGAATGTGTCTAATATCTTATCAGCACATCAACAATAAGTATGTTAATCAGAACCTCTTAATGTAATAGAACTATTTAGTCTCAAATTAACATACAGTACCTGCACTTTATGGAGTTGAAATGAAAAGCTCTAAAAGGACTTTGACTTTTTGATCTTGATCTTCTTTAATTCCGATCCCCAATAACAATCTGCATAAACTCACAACAAATACGAAGGATCTTAAAATAAATACATCACAATTGACATTATTTGACAGTTAAGCCAAATGCAAATGGGCCACAATCTTAATTGTCCTAAAAATAAGCTTCTAAAAAAGCATCAACAACAAAAATAAAAAAAAGCTTGTTGGGAATGTTGTGATGAAATATGATCTGAACATCTTTTTGAAAAGCTTTATTAATTTCACCCCAATAGTTTGTATGATATAAATCTGTAACTTTTGATGTGCTGTATTGGTGGAGAAGACTGTGGCTGTTTATTCACTATTTTATCTGTTTCTTTCCCTGTGTCAGTTTCAGATGATAAAACAGGAAGCCTTCCATTCAAAGAAACAATAATTCAAACAATTTGGCACATTATTGTTTCTATCTCTGTGTTGTTGTACACCTTAAAAACTGAAAGACAACAACAATTTCCTTTCCTTGACACAGTGATGTCTTCATCTCTGCCACTGCCCTCTCTGCCCCCGAGCCCCCTGGCCATGGAGTATCTCAACGACTTCGACCTCCTCAAGTTTGAAGTGAAGCCTGACACACCTCCGCCTGCTCCCACCTGCCTATATCCCAAACCATGTGTTCATCAGGAGACAATAGGTTCTCCATATGCTCCTTGCCCTCCTCCTGACTCCAGCCTCAGCTCCAGCCCCTACACCTCGCTTCCTCCATCACCCACACTCAGTGACGGACACCCACCGCCATCTGCATCCTCCTCTTCCTCCTCTCTCTCTTTTCCGCTGTCCATCTCCACTGGATACATATCTGGCCAAAGCTCTGGCTCTCAAGGGAACCTGGACGGGAGCCCAGCCGCTGGAGGCCCCACACCATGTTCAAACTCCACCTCATTGGAGGATCTGCTCTGGTTGGCTGCATTGCAGCAGCAATTCGGTGGGGAGCCCGGAGGTGCCGCGTCTCTGTTGGGAGCTCTTGGAGGAGTGCCAGAGCGAGGGGACCGGGATCGAGGAGGGTTTCTGGGATGTGAGGATGCAGTGGAGGCCTTGCTGAACTCCGCAGCTGCTGCCGTGAATTCACAGGTATGAGAGAGCTGAGATATTTGGACTGACTAACACAATTCATAAAGCAATGCAAGTACACGTTGAATTCTCAGAGTTACAAAAAACTCTTTGCATTGTCATAGCAGAACAACAATTTGAAGATAATCAATTCAATTCAATTCAAATTTATTTGTATAGCGCTTTTCACGATACATATCGTTTCAAAGCAGCTTTACAGAGAATGGACGTCAACATTACAATTTAAAGAAGAGAATAATAACAACATTATGTTAATAATAATAACATAATTTAGTTAATTTACAATCAGAGTAAGCAGTTTAACCGAAGGTAGAAGCAAAGAGCTCCTGGAAAATGAATTACATTAACAATATTTAGGAAATAGAATTGGGCAATGTGCATGTTGATCCAGATGATAATCGTGCAAAAGATGTTAGGTCAAGTTCAAGACTTATTTTCAAATGCCCAGGTTTCTCAGTGAGGTTTCTCCCCACCTTTGAGTACATTTTGTTACCCCTCGAGCAATGGAAAACCACACATTTAGTAGGCTATGTACCACATGGCAACATGATATCAAGGCATTTACATAAGGCAAGGGTTTCAACCTGAGTTAGGAGTGTTTGATTAGGGAAACATATAAAACATGCAGGATTCCAGGACTCCAGGAACAGAGTTTCTGCAGGATGTTTTTGCCTTCAGAAAACAGCTAGACATAGCTAAAAGGAATGTAACTGAGCGGTGTAGTCAAACACTTTATAACATGACATGTCATCCTGCATAAATGGCCTTTTAAGGTGAGGTGTTTGTTCAAATGGGGCATTTTCATTGCAATCTCTTTGTAATGTGCTTTTTGTAATCTCTTTGTATTTCATCTGGTCTTTCACACTCAGTTCCCAGTTTTGTCTCAGAGTTCGGGCAGCAGTCACATGGGTGACTCCAGCAGTGACAGCGGTGCTGATGTTGTTCTGAACAAGCAGTCAGACATGTGTCACCGCCCTATACTGGTCGTTTCTTCCACCCCGCCATCTCTTTCCAATGTCAACGCGTCGACCAGTCCCTTCTCACAACCCCTCAGTCCACAGAGCCGCCTCCATCACGCACACCATCCAATGCAAGGCCATTATCATCATCATCACCATCATCATCATCTGCAAGTCACTCAGGTACTGGCAGTCACAAATTTATCCTCCTAAAACTGTTGTCAACGCCATCACTTACATCCAATACTAAACAATTATCAGACTTTTTCAGTGACAAAAATTCCAAAAAGCATTTTTCTTCATAGGCTCATTAGGAGGTCATATGTAATCAAATCAGTCTGTCTCTTTTTAATGTATAATCTTATCAGCAAACACCACTATTTTACCACCACAATATTAATATTCTAATGCTACAACATATGAATGCTAATAGCTAATGCCACTTCCCTATTACATATGTTAAATATTTAACTAACATTATAAAGAAATCATGGTAACAGGTGAGTGGCTGCAATGAAGCACACTGCAATGTAATCCAAGAAATCAGAACAATCCTGAGTATTCTGTATACATGTAATTAAAGAAGCACAACCACAATCAAACATAAATGAGACCAAACACTGAACAGAAAGATCTCAGGGCTTAAATGGGGAGAGGTAATGAGCTGAATGCAAACAGGTGCTTGGAACTAATTAACAACCAAGGAAACTATAGGGAACACAAACACAGGCAAAACGGGAACAAAATACTGAATGAAAACAAAACCAAACACAGTGAAGCTAAACATAACACTGACAATCACACATGCAATTAATTATATTTTATTAATACACGTTAAAAGAATGCAAAGTCTGATGTCTGCATCCACCAGACTATTTTGTGCATTGTTGTGTTACACTAACATTTCCTTTGTGAAAAGAAGTACACTTTAACATACTTTCAAAGAGTATAGATATACTTTAAACGAATATATTTAAGTCCTAACTGAATGTAAATAGAGTATATTTTAATGTTATTTTAACTGCAGTTAGCTGAACATTTGTGATTTTTGACCCACTTACTATAATTTACTTGCTTAAGTTACTTTTATTGTCTTTAAATGTAGTTAAAGTGAAATACAGAATGTAGGCCTACTGCAGCCATTTATGGTAAACTAAAATATACTTTATTTAATTTCTATTGAAACTTATAGGTCACATATTCAAATATGTGTAATTACACATTTGTAATGAAGTTGCAGTTTACCACCCATTTTTAAGATTTGAAGTACATTGCAAGTGCACATTCAATACAATTAAGTACACTTCTTTCTCACAAGGGTTTGCATAAATTCAATGAAGTATTGGTGCAGCAGTCTTGTTTCACATTTTAGTCTGTGAATTGTCAGTGATAGTGTGTGTTGAAAGCAGTTTGATGGATAGGACTGGTGGATGTCTGCCTCTAAATGTGGAGCAGTGCTATCAGATTATGGTAATATCTACTATTATTGTGATGTAATCCTGATCACTGTCACTTACACTCAGTCAGATTATGCTGTATGGAAATGTGCTGCCAAAATCACACACATGCATAAAGACATGCAGATACTCTAACATAGTCTAAGCTATGCTATACACATACACACAAAGCTCATAAATTTACCATTTTACCATTATTATATTATCCAATGAGATTTCGTGAGGGGAAAAAAGTACTTTATTGGTGGAGAACTTGTATTAATTTGTAAGATTTGATTTATACAAAAATTATTATCACAACACATCATGAAATGGTTAAATAAAATCACCATTCCTTAGATCAATCAATATTTTAGAGTCATAATTTTACTTTAAGTTATTTTTAAAAGGAATTTGTCTCCCCTGTTTCAATCACAACCAAAAGCTTCACTTAAAGTAAATAAATGAATGAATAAAGCAAACATATAGTAACAGAATATGAACTTGCTCAGCCTTTCATGTTTGTACTATACTGGATTTTGTATAGTTAGGATGTTTACTGATGTTCATATCAACTGGTTTGAACACAGTTCTAGTAGTGAGGCGAAACAAACTTCACAAACTACTTGCAACCAAACTATACAAATAATATTTCTATAGGACTGTGCTGTTTTCATCAGACTGTACTATTCAAGCAATGTGTCATTTCTCCATTTTGTCCATGTGAGTGTTTGATGAAGCTTTAATTGTCATGATCACACGTTATGTCCATTCTGTGGCAAATCTCTGGGACTTATCTCTTATTGTCTCTTTCTCTTTCAGTGTGGGGTGGATGAGCGTTTTTCTGATGAACAATTGGTAAGTCTGTCTGTGCGAGAACTGAACAGACATTTGCGTGGAGTGAGCAAAGATGAGGTGGTCCGTTTGAAACAGAAAAGAAGGACGCTGAAGAATCGTGGTTATGCCCAGTCCTGCCGTTACAAAAGACTCCAGCACCGGCACGCACTTGAGTCCGAGAAACATATTCTCACACAGCAGGTACACAACACACACATCAAACACTGAAATATGACAAAACTGTGACAAATACAACAAAAGTCAATTATAACAGCAGCTCTCTTCCGAAACCTAATAAGCTGCCTACCTGCATTTCTAGGCATCATAAACCCTTCTTTTGGCCAAATTTTAAAATCATCAGGAAATCAAATTGGACAATTCTTTGGAAAATTCCAATTATTTTCTTTTTTTAATTGCAGTGTTTATTATAAATAATCCGTGCACATCATTAATTTGTTTTATACATCATGTGCCTTGATGATCTAAAATCAAAAATAATTTTGATAGTTTGATAGTTATCAAATTATGCCCCAATCTATCAAAAAATGTTCTCAGAACGTTCTGACAAGGCTCTCTCAAAGTTATGAATAAACCTTTTATGAACAATTTGTTATGAGTTATCTGGTCTATATTAATGTTCTGCATATGTTATCAAATTTTTTTTTTTTTGTGAACCTATTTAGTTAGGCGTCTAATGTTTTTAAATCTTGAGAACATTCAAAAGTAGCATTCCCATAATGTTAACACAATTAAGAAATTGACTGTTCGCATAGCCAAAAAAAAAAAAAAAAATGGTTTGAATGTTCAGAGAACACTCATAAATAACGTCACGGCAATATTCGCGAAACATTCTTAGAACAGAATTTTGTTAGCTTGGCCCATCCCTCGCATTAGCATCTTTTCTTTGATGACTTGTGCAATAATCCTTCATAACCCTCCAATGGACAAAATCAAGTCTCGGCCAACATTTTTTCTCATTCGAAAAGCCGCTTCACTTAGACATACGTCACAATAGGGAAGTTCTGTTGCTTGCCGACTTTTTAGTTCAACACTGCATATGTTCTTTGTGAAGAAGCCAATCCCAGAATCCATTGTAATGAACAAGGCAGCTCAATAGGTTAAAAAAAAAAAACATGAACTAACAATTTTTTTCAAATCATTGTTAAGGTTAGTTATTAAGCACAACTGTTCATTGTTCGTTCATATTAGATCAAGTGTATTAAATAATATTAACAAATAGAACTTTTGATTTTAATTAGTTATTAGTAAATGTTGAAATAAGCATTAACTAAGATTAATAAATTCTTTAGAATTGTTGTTCATTGTTAGTCCATGTTAACTAATGAATTACCAAGTTTTAACAAATTAACCTTTGCTGTATAGTGTTAGCGAAACTTTTAACCCAGTATTAATTAACATTATTTCAAATCTTTTTTTTTGATTCCTCTAGCTGGAGCAGCTGCAATGTGAGCTCTCTCGCGTGTTGCGAGAGCGAGACTCATACAAAGCGCGTTACGAGAAGCTCATCAGTTCGAACGAGACTCAGCCTTCGCATCCCAACTCCTCGCCTTCTCCTACTCCTCCGGATTACTTTTTGTGACAAAATGAACATTGAACAGAAGAGAATGAAAGGAGAGCTGGGTGAAAGTAATTCAACAGAGCTGTAACTACAACTCGACTTAAAATAAGCTATTTAACCAAAGCAGGTTGATTGTGAGGTGGACCTGAGCCCTGGATTAGAATGCTGCTGCTGATGGGATTGCGTTTTTGCCCATTGTGAGCTTGTACAACACCAACCTGATTTCATTAGCATTCATAGGTATTCGTATGAGGGGGTTTTAGCACACGTGTATGTTTGGATGGACACTGAATAGGTGCAGAATACATATTACTTACCAGAGTTAACGCATATACAACTTTTTATACTTATTCAGCTTTGATAATTTGGCCATAAAAAGTCTGCATAAGAATTAAGGGTTATGGTTACTTTTATTAGGCCCTTACAGATTGACATTAAAATGGCATTTCTTGGACTAAGTTTCTGTATCATTTACTAAGTGAAAGTCAGAATATGGAAGTGTATGTTAACAGTGATATTGTACAGTTTTAGTGTCTAAACTACATAAATGTATGTGTGCACATTTTCTACTAATACCTATGAATACGAATGTGATAACCCATGGTAGCACAAAAGGCTTGCTATCTCTTTGTGTTGAGGTATTTGTCATGATGAGTTTAGTTCTTACAAGAGTTTCATTTGGCATTCACCAAAATAACTGTTAGAAGTATAAATCTATGCAAAACTGCTAACATTTTGAGCAAGAGAGTAACACATACAGAATCTATCATTATGTGTATAAGCCATCTGTGTGATATTTGCACTGAGGGGTTCATAGTACCTATTGCAACACACTGTAAAACAATGCAATCAACAACCAAACAAACACCATCGCTGCAAAAACATCATCCCTGCATGTTCATGCAAGCCAAGTGATGATCACCTCCTAACTTTGAGTGACTGTGTCTTTGAAAGTTACATTTTATGATCTAGTTAAAGTTAAGGGTATAATTTAACTGTGACATCAATTTAGCAATTCACAGAGCTGGTCACTGTGGGTGATAGTAGACGCCTATTTAGAGCAGTGTTGACAGATGCAGACTTTTCTAGGAGGTTTACTTGGCCTGCCATAGGTCTATAAATTGACTTGGCTACAGTATTTTCCTTATTTATTCACAGTATTTATTTATTGTTTGTAATGTGATAATTGTTTTCATTTGATAGTGTGTATCAATATCATTGATATTTTGTAGCAGGGTAAAAAATATAAAAAGATTATATTCATTATGCTCTGTTTGTAGTGGTTTCTTATGAAATAAACCTACTTTTACCATTAATGATTGTGCAATGCATTGTGGACTGTACAACTGACTCATTGATGTTATGTGTGTCATACATTTATTTTTTAATTTACTGGTTTTTGTGTGGTCCACTTATAATATTAGTAAAGCTCTTTGCACAAAAATCATAATTTATAGTAACACATGACCATTTTCAACCCTGTTGGGGCTGCCTCTCCTTTTAGACTTCAAAATGAACGCATTTGTTTTGATTGACTAGCATATTTGCATCTTTGTGCAGACTAAAATCCTTTAATTGTATTTTTCTTGCCATTTTGACAGCTATATAATAATGATGCTGTACAATATTGTCCAAATAATCCTTAAGACAGTATAGTAACAGTATTCTGCTATTCTCCTGTGTCAAAACTGCATACTTCCATACTACAATTTGAAAAGTCTGTGTGAACAGTGCATGAGAAATACCTGGGTGATTTAGACCTGGAGGGGCTGACAGAGGGGTAACCCATGGACAAGATGATGGAGGGGGATGCCAGGGAGGAGATTACAAAGGGAGGAGCCAAAGGGAGATCCAGAGCTTTGCCAGGACTAGATTTGAGACTGGGCTGAACCAGTGGTGGTGAAGACGAATTGGGATTGAGCTGAACCAGTGGCAATAAAAGAGACTTGAGACTGCGCTGAACAAGCAGAGACAAAGACAACTTGGGACTGAGTTGAATCAGAGGTGATGAACATGACTTGGAAGTGGGCTGAACCAGAGTCAATGATAATGACTTGGGACTGGGCTAAACCAGTGTCAACGAAGACAACTTGGTACTGGATTGATCAGTGGTGATGAAGGAGACTTGGGACTAGAGGGCTGCATTGGCTTTGGGCTCCTGCGGGACCCAATGCAAATCTCGCGGGAGCGGCC
Organism: Opsariichthys bidens; assembly: GCA_037194245.1. Taxonomy (NCBI): domain Eukaryota; kingdom Metazoa; phylum Chordata; class Actinopteri; order Cypriniformes; family Xenocyprididae; genus Opsariichthys; species Opsariichthys bidens. Next base: position 15,895,382 of record CM074282.1, on the reverse strand, counting down.
AGTTTTACCCTTGCTCCGGGCGAGAGACGGCAGTCGGAAAATTTAGCGGGAGATCCGTGGGGAACAGTGGGATTTAGCGTGTAGTAGAAATGGAGTTGTGACAAGCAGGGAGTGGCGAGAGATACGAGACCGGTGCGGCGCACAGCTGACGCTCATTATCACTCGCGTCACCGGCCTCATGCCATTCCCTCACGGCTCTCGCCACGCCCTGCTTGTCACAGAAGTCAACACAAGAAGTTGAGAAGAAAATTAAAGCGGCTGTTTACTTGACAAAAGCAAAACAAGGCAAGTCAGATCATATTGAAACAATTCTCAATTGTCACTGAAAAAAATAGGAAAGAGTTAAACTTCGTAAGTTGTGATATATGTGCAAAAGTGTTCATTTACAACAGACATAAATCTGGCACCTCTGCCCTGAGGCAACATACCTGCACAGTTTTATGTGGTCAAAGCAAGCTTATGGTTTTGGCCAAATGTTTTATAACCCTAATAATAACACATAAAAATAAAAATAGTGATGCAAAATATGTGTGGTGCTTTGTTTAGCATTGGTTACTTCATCTTATTTAAACGCAATCATGTTTAAAGTCTGTTATTCTGGATGTTAATTTGAACGAATATTTAGTCTGAGTATATGTGTAGCTACATTTTTCACAAGCTGTGAGATCATGTCGGCAGGAGAGGGCAGGACTGGACACAAACATTGCGGGCACAGGCTGGAGTCGAACACATAGGTTGCGGAAGCAGGCGGTCCTGGTCATATATTCAGCAGGAGCGGGCGGGTGCGGGTTCAAGAAAACAATTCCGTGCAGGGCTCTACTTGGGACTGGGCTGAACCAGTGGCAATGAAGACAAATTGGGACTGGGCTGAACCAGTGCTAATAAAGGAGACTTGAGACTGGGCTGAACCAGCGGAGACAAAGATGACTAGGGACTGGGTTGAACCAGTAGCAATGAAGACAAATTGGGACTTGGCTGAAGCAGTGCTAATAAAGGAGACTTGAGACTGGGCTGAACCAGCAGAGACAAAGATGACTTGGGACTGGGCTGAACCAGTGTCAATGATAGTGACTTGAGACTGGGCTGAACCAGTGGCAATGAAGGAGACTTGAGATTGGGCTGAACCAGTGGCAATGAAGGAGACTTGAGACTGGGCTGAATCAGTGGCGATGAAGGAGACTTGAGATTGGGCTGAATCTCGGAGACCAAGTTGACCTGGGACTGGGCTGAACCAGCAGAGAAAAAGGCGACTTGGGACTTGGCTGAACCAGCGGCTTTGAAGGAGAGATGAGACTTGATGGGACCAGCGGAGACTGGAGACCTTGAAAAATAACGTCATCCAGAAAATCAAACAATAATTAATTAGGGGACTGAGCTCAATGAGCACACTTCAGTGACGGGAGTATGGGCAGGGCTCAAATCCATACCGTCAAACTCCACTAATATGGCCTCAGTGACAGACGCTGGTGCCGACTCACGCACCAGGTCAGACTGTGCAATGGGCTCGGGCTCCAGGACAAAATTTACCTTGGGCATGTGCTCTGGCTGGTCTGCTGGCGATGAGCATTTGAAATTATGTTTTAATAGTCTTATGTCTTGCTTTAAAGAAGTACATTTATTTTGATGTGTTGACTAACAGTAAAGCACAAAGTACTTGATTATAATTTTAACTGAAGTATTATTTGATATTATATTTAAAGTTAATTAATATATATATTAATAATAATATATTAATTATTGAATATACTAAACTGCAACTTCATCATTACAAATGTGTAATTAAAAGTATATTCAAAAACATAACTCACAAGTTGTGAAATGAAATTTAAGTAAATCTTAGTTTACGGTAGTAAGTCAGTGCATATAACAGTACACGTTAACCATATATCAAAGACAATGGAAGTAATTATAAAATTACATATAAAAACTAATTGGATTTAACAGAAATTTAATCTATAATATATTTTCATTTAACTAAAAATAATATGAAATTATGTTTATGAAAACATTACATTCTTTATATTACATTCTGTATTTTTTACAAATATATATTATTTTCGTAATAAGTACTCTTATTAAAAGTATTCTAAAGTGAACTTCTTTTTCACAAGCGATAGCTTGCCAGCTCTCAAAAGAAAAACTGCACAGTTCTATTGTGTCTTCGGTGTGTTATCTGTCTGTGCTCAAAACCTGCTTTTGGTGCTCTTAACCTTCTTAAAGGGACAGTAATCAGATTAACTGTGACCATAACATGTATAAGCCAAAAGATATGAGACACTAAATTCACAAAAATGAGTTAATTAATAAATAAGCAAATAAAAACAATTTAGATAAACTATAAACAAATGAATCAAAAACACTTTAGGAGCCCTAAGCTATTCTTTTCAAGCAAGAAGAATAAAACCATCTTATTTTACTTAGAGAGAACACACAGGGTGGGGAGTTATGCTCCGGCAAGCAACACTCATATTTTCTTCTGTAAAAGTCTAATTTAATTTGGCCTCTAATCCATTTTTCAAACTATTATTTCCTGTCCATCTCATTCATTTCAAATTTGTCTTTGTGATTGTTTCTTTTCCACCATTCTCTCTGTCTCTCTCTCTCTTTGTGTCTCTCTGTGAATCTGACCCTGGATGAGAGTTGTTTAGGATGAGCTCACGTTTGTCCCTCCTCCCTCTTTCTCTCTTTCTGTCTCTCTCGCTCTCTCTCTCGGCGGAGCACAATGACATGGGGATTATGGGTATAATAGAGTGCAGGCCGCTCTCTGCCGGGCCTCATTGTCTATGAGAGGGGCACTATTGTGGACAGGACGTACACACACTCACCCCACTGGTGTGCTATACACACATATCTAAACAAGCACACACAAAATCACAAAAACACAATCCTGGATATAATATTTCAAAAATTACATTTATTTTCCATTTTATCCTCTCAATAAAGAGGATATTTCAAGTTTTTGAAAAATGTAAAACAAGAATGTTAGGACATCACTCAAAAACTACTATTTCTAGGTCACTCAATCTGAGACAGTGACCATTTTCTTTGTACAATAATTTAGGATGTTCAGATATTTTCAGTTTAACTGAAAAGTAAATGGAAAATATTTCAGAATTTTCAGACGTTTTTAGTATTTGGTCAAATTAATTATTATATTATTACAACATCCACTTGAGTTGACATGGATAGACACTGATGATCATATTATCAATTATCAATGTAGTGTAAGAAAATCTCAGCTTTTGTACAAAGATTAGAAAGTTAACAACAAATTTGATTCATATTTATTTGAAATAGTATAGAGCACATGGAATGTTAGGTTGATAAGGGTTGTTTTAAATTGTTTTAAGTTGAGCAGGTATGATGTGGTGTAGAGGTTTCTATAACTACTTTTTCATTCACAGTATGAAATTAAATGAAAAACATTAATATAGTAGGAATTGTTCTTTGCTGTCCCCTACTGTTAATGTCGTTCATTGATTAATCTGCACCTGGGAGTATCTGTTTGACCTGTCAGATTTATTTTGTGATTGCTGAAGCAAAATCATTTCTGGTCATTCTGAATATGACACCATTATCATCATGTCTAACGTCAAAGAAGTTATTTAAATATAATTTTTTCAAGCAATTATCATCATATTATCATAATTGGTTTTGGACAAATAATCTTTTATATTAACCTAAGCATTCCTATCAAATTTGCCTAAATCCCCTAAAAAAAGGCTTACCCAAAGTAAATTGCATGCTGTTCTTGAAACATTTGAAGTATATGTATGGTTTTGTCCTCTTTTGAAAGGTATGTGTACCGCGGGCGTTACAGTGGAACACTAACAGGTTAATTATTTTACTTAAAAATATGAGTTGACTCCACTCTTATATAATTCTACTGTTTCTTTTATGAATTATTTAATTAAAATATTTAATATTTAACCTCAAATAGACGTACAAATGTGTTTATATAAGACATGGCAAACATAACAGTGTACATGTAAAATATACCTTGGCACTTTTATTCATCAGGGATGTATTAAAGTGACAGTGAATGTATTTAATAAAAAATCAAAATGACACTGTATTGTGGTTTCCACATTTCTTTAAGCCATTTCAATTGCAATAATAGTAAGAAATGTTTCTTGAGGAGAAAATCAGCATATTAAAAGGATTTCTGAAGGATCATGTGACACTGAAGACTGGATTAATGATGATGAAAAGCTTTCCTATCACAGGAATCCATTACATTTTAAAACATTCACTTAGATATTAGCTATATTATACAATATTACGGTTTTTGACTATTTTTCATCATATAAATGCAGCCTTGGTGAACATACAACTCTTTCAAAAACAAAATCTCAATGACTTTGTCACATTTGTACCTTGTGTACAAAGAGAAAATCTTGTCAATGTAATAGCGTTTATCTCCAGATTGACAGCACCCTCTGCTGGACTGTCTAATAATGTCCTGTTCCGCCCAATAATGTTCCTGCAGGTCTGCCTTCCTGCAAAGATCTGCTTCAGCTAATTAAGATCTTCAGGAGCACTTGATAATTACAAACTGGGTCAGGATTAGATCTGACCTCTGCAGGTAGATAGATGTCCAGAAACAGGGTACTGCATCTTAACACCTAGGTAGCTAACTTGTTGCCTCTGTGTCTCATCAGGCAATGACTTGTAAGGCAGTTTTGTGCATGAAGACATCTCACAAAACTGACTTCGGACAGACTTCCGTGGTAGTGTAACAGTTTAATGATCTACAGCAAGCTTCGTTGAGAAAAACATTTAATTGCTAGTAATTTCTCGATAGAAATTACATCAAAAGTGGAAAATGTTCGTCAAAAACAAACATTTACACACAAACTTACAAACAAACGCAACAGTTTGAGGATGCCATCTTTATGTTACTAGCTCAAGTGTCACAGAATGGAAAGCACAGGCTTGTGGGATATCAGAGGTAACAAAGGATATATCTATGCTGCCTTCAAAAACAGATCAGATGAAGGCATCTCGGGGAACAGAAATTGAAGCTAACGTTGGATTTGGATGTGCCTTGATGCCTTCCTACCTTGAAATATGTGCTCTGAAGGCAGCATTTTCCAGTTTTCGGACGTTTCTGATTGACACCCCATGAGATAGAAGCTGCATCTAAAAACTTAGGCAGTTGCTTTGGTGCCCTATCTGGCAATGACTTTGCAGGCAGTGTTTGCACAAAGGTACCTCACGAAACTGATTTCGGACAGACTTCTGGGGCAGCGTAATGGTTTAATGATCTACAGCAGGAGTTCCCAAACACTCCTGGAGCCTCCCCAACATTGCATGTATTCCATGTCTCCTTAATTAAACACACCTGATTAGGTGTGAAAAGGAGACATGTAAAATGTGCAGTGTTGGGGAGGCTCCGTGAATGTGTTTGGGAACCCCTGATCTACAGCAAAATAGAAGGCTTTGGTGATAACTAAGCAAATATAGAATCACTAAAATTGTAATTTCTCGATAGAAATGACATCAAAAGTGGAAAACGGTAAAAAAAAAAAAAAAACATACATTTACAAACAAACTGACCACCAAGCACAGCTTTCAAACGCCCTCTTTAATTTTTAGCTCTACTGTCACAGAATGGGAATCAGAATCAGATCAGAATCAGAAATACTTTATTGATTCCTGAAGGGAAACTCTTTGTTACAGCAGCAGCTCGTCTTAACAACATTTCACACCGGAAGTACTAGCAAAGAAAAAATAAATACTATACTCTATAATATAATATAATGATACAGGTCAAGAAAAATTAAGTACCAGGTGGGTATAAGTATAAAATAAATTATGGGTGAAATAGAATATAAGATAAAATAAATAAATAAATAAAATAAGTGTGAAGTACAATCTGGTTGCCGGAAAGCACGGCATTGTGGGATATCAAAGGCAACATTGATGCTAACTTCAAAAACCGATCAGATGAAGGTATCTCAGGTTACAGGAAGTGAAGTGTGAAGCTAACTTTGGTTCAGACATGCCTTGATGCCTTCCTATCTTGGAATGTGTCCTCCAAAGGTAGCATTTTTCAGTTTTTGGACACAGCCAGAATAATTCAGTGCAGGTTGGAAAATAGATGATGACTCAGCTTCTGACTAGATGCAGGAATTCACTGGGCATGACCCTCCCAGTGTATTATGGGTATTCTCTAGCCATTGAATGTACATTAGTTGTTCACTAATTATTGGAGAGCATTTTGGGATTGAATGAAAGCAAAAAGTTCTACTTTGGTTGTGGACACCACTACAAATGGCTGTCCTCTCAATTAGTGCCATATTTAAGGGTACAGGGGGTGATTTTGGGCACATCCTACATTTAGCAGATGCTTTTATCCAAAGCAACTTACAAGTGAGGTTAGGGCACCTTAGTCATGGTATCAAAGGTGGAGAGAGTGCTGTTAATTCACTATCCCCACTTTCAATTCCTGTCACCATGGGAATTAAACTGTAGTAATGAAAAACTAAGTAAAAACTACATGTTTGAGGAGAAATGAATTAGGGGTTCAAACACCAATGGTGTTTGATATCTCTTATTTAATATTTAATAAAAAAAAAAATTGTAAAGAAAACTGTTCGTAAATATGACATTTTTGTAATGGGGAGTGTTTACCGAATCAAATAAGTTGAGCTTTACTGTGCACAGAAATCAAGCCGGAATTCTTGTCTTATTTTGCCATACCCTCTGATCCGGCATTTTATCTGTGATCTCTGCATCCCTCCCCCTCTACTAACCTCTTCTCTTCTCTTGATGTTGATGTAACTGCTGATACTCTCTGCTTGACCTTAACATCCTGCCTTGACAGTATTAGTCCTCTCACCTCCAGCCCTTGGCTCGCAGATGCCTTTCGTGACCATGAAACAAACCTCAGAGCTGCTGAGAGGAAATGGAGCGAGACAAAGGCAAAGCAAGTTGATTTATATAGCACATTTCATTCACAATGGTAATTCAAAGTGCTTTACATTGTAATGGACCAGAGCGCTATTTTCATCTTGTCCAGTAGGGGTCGCTCTCTTTAAGCCCTCTATGTCATGCTCCCTCCAGAACTGTGGATGGTGCTTACATCATGAACTCTAGTCTCTCCACTCCAGAAGGAGGTGCCATTGTCCCAATCATGTTCCTTATCCTGCTCATCAACCCTGATTTCCCACACCTTGTTTGACCCTTTATAAGTCTGTTGGGTTCAGTCTTGAGCCATTCATCCTGAGTTTCTTGCTGCCTGTCTTCAAGTTAAGTGTATCTCTTGTTATATTTTGCTCCCTTGTGTCTGTTTTTGTTTTCACTGTTTTATAGAAGTTCAGGGGGGTATTCCTAAAAGCAGGTTATGTGACATAAGCAGGCATTTTTAAGAGTATGTAAGCTGATAACCTTAACTTTCAGTTCCAAAAATGGAGGTAACTTTCAGGGTGTGTAAGTAGCCATAGCAACGTACTCTCTGAACATGTATGTTCCAGGGTTAGTTTTCCTAAGAGGTATTCAGATGTGTGTTATTTAATTAATGTAGTTATATTAATGTAACTAAATTTGTTATATAGTTGCATTTAGTTTATAATTTAATATTAAATATACAATATTTAAACATTATAAGTGCTATATATATATATATATATTAGCACTTATAATGTTTAAATATTATGTATTTAATATTAAATTATAAACTAAATGCAACTATATAACAAATTTAGTTACATTAATTTTTATAACAGGATGTTTTCTATACTATAATTTCTATAATAAAATGCATGTCATATTTTATTAAATATTTAGCATTAAACAAACAATATAATTCTTATTCTCAGTGAATAAAGATTTCTTATTCAATAAAAAAGATTGAAAAAATGATTACACCACCACCAAATAGGTGGCTATGTGCACTAATAGGTTATGTAAATGGCCATTGAACAAAAGAAGGAAGTAGAATGGAGCGCTTTTTCTTAACATCTGTTTCCATGGTGAATCATCGATTCGTCGCTAGGTTGAGAAGGTTTTGTGTGTTAACCGAGAACATACTCTGGGTTGGCTGAACTTACTCCCTGATGCGTTTTTGGAACCAGCATACCTCGAGTAAGAAAGATTTGGGTTAACCAACTGAGAGTTCAGGGTATATGTGATTGTAAGTTAACCTTGCTTTCTGGAACACCCCAGCTCTCCTAGTTTATTTATATCTCTGTGAGTAAACACTCACCCTCAAAGCACCAGAGACTGGGGTTCAATCCAATCTGAATGTAAGAGAAATTCGGTTCACGAGACACACTAGCAACTCCTAGCTTCCTATTGACCGCCCTTTCAATAGCAAGGAGTTTTTCCTAACACCTTCTGCCTCTGATGGCTTTCAGTGTCCCTCTGACCCCTCAATGGATTGGAGTTGTCACCAACTGTCTGCTCTGATGGCTTGTTTTTATAAAGTCTTAACCAAAATAAAACTTAAAGTCTTAAAACCGTTATAAAGAGTATTAAAAGAATAAAAAGATAATGCAAAGATAGTGCAATCAGTTGGATGTACATAGGCACGGTGCTCATTCAGTAAATGCACAGCTGTGCAGATGTGTTTTGAGTCTGGGTTGGAATGTGACATTTGTTGGAGCACATCTGATCTCTTCAGGAAACTGGTTCCAGCTGCTGCTGGCATACATAATACTAAAAGCAGACTCGCCTGGGTTTGAGTGAATCCTAAGTGACTTCATTCTGATGATTTTAGTGATCTGTTTGGATTATATTCATATCAGACAGCTGAAAAAACAGTATTTACAAAATTCTCCTCCCTAGATCCCCTCCCACCTACAAGAGATTTACCCAGTGCTGCTTCCTGCTCTGACATCATCAAGACATCTCACTACTGGTAGTGATTTATTTGAGGGGACGGTTGAACACATTCGACCCCACGAGTGTCTACTAATGCATTTTCGACTACCTCTGGAAGTGGTCAAAAGTGGACAAACTGAATCACCCCATTTACACCTATATGTAGCGTTCATCGACAATGCATTTTACTACCAGGTGTAAAAGGGCCTAAGACCATCTGAAACTCTTTGGCTGGCAAGAACAAACTTCAAATCATGTATTCTTATTTTATTGGACCTGTCTTGTGCCTTTAACACTGTAAATCACCAGAACATCTTGTCCGCCCTTTCTGACTTGGGCATTACAGCTACAGTACAGATCTGTAGCTTAGACCCAGCTGAAATGTCCAGGTATAAGTATTATGATGATGATTATTATTATTATTATTATTATTATTAAAACTATATATATTGTTTGTTTGTTTTTTTCCCCTTTTTAACTATGTACTAAGCTTCCTTCATTTAATTTTGAGGACCGCAAGATGTATGCTTCATGGCCTATAGCCCTGTTCGGATGGGATTATTTTTACATGGAGTGATGGGGTAAAAGTAATTATTACCAGAGCTTCTCAATTTTAGTCCTGTCCAAATGTGCTATCTCAGTAATCATTATGGACAATGTCAGCAAAGATTATGGTGACTTTTACCTTCTGAAAAAAATGTCTGTAAAAGTGACCTCATGTAATGCTAATCCAGTGCAAATAGACAAGCTGTAAATATGTAGGGTACATATTCCATGATTTCCTGTTCAAAAGTAAATCGTTTTTCAAATATGGAGGCGCTTGAAAAAGTAGTGTTCTTCTAGGCGGTGGGACTCTGTGGCAAACCTCAGGTGTTTTCCGCATACCATTCAGATCAATAAGAAGGTCAAAAGCACTTTGGAGGCACAAAACTTCTTTTAGCTTAGGTAAGTGCCTATTACCCAAAGAATCCAATCAGAATTTAATTATATTATTGCAACCAAATAATATAAATTATATTATAATAATGATATCAGGGAGCAAGGTAAAATGCACAGTGTGTAAATCAAGTTACCCCTCTCACTTCTGGTAGTTTTATTGAGATTTCTTATCCTGTGAAAATTGGCCATTGATATTACAGATGTCCTGTGGTAACATTACACTACTCCATCTACCCTTTAAAGCGAATCCCATCTGAATAGGGCTTAAGAACTCCCGCAATCTTGTACGCAGTTCTACAATGGATGAGCTAAAGGAAAAAGCTGCCTCTGAACATTTGGCAGATTCTTTGGCTGAAATTAGAAATGTTTGAGAATTTAAATATTTGAAGTTATCTTTTCCTTGTTGTAACTCTTATTAGAGTACTAATATCTGCCAATTAATTGTTATTTGATGTATCCAATTTGCTGTGTGTGTATTTATGTGAAATGGAGGAAGCAAAATTGTCAAATTTGCTTAATGAGTGTAAATACACACTCATTTGTCTCATTTTATTAATTGCAATCTTGTTATTGAAGCATTGGACTTTTTAAAAAAATTCAATTGCAAATAATAACGATACTGTTTAACACTTTTTTTTATTTTCCAGTGTATAATTTCTGTACAATATTTTTAAAATTAATTTTTAAAACAACTAGTTGTGCTTGTAAGTGCTGCATTCTAATTTTGTCAGCCTTACTAAATGGCATGTGAGACAGAAGTTTGTAATGTACAAAGAAATACTGTATGCATTCACAGTACATAGCTATGGTATTTTCTGTAATCTTATTTTCTATGTTAATGTAATGTTTCAGAATAGTGACTGACATATATGACAGAAAAATTCTTGTGAAACTGAAGCTCTGATGTTGATGTGCAATATGTGTCTGTTCTGCTTGATTACCTTCGTCAGGTGTGTTTGATTAGCATTGGAAACTGTGCTGGAAAGTGGATATAGAGAATTTCCCACCCCTGCTCTATGCAACTTTGACATTTAAGTTAAAAGTTTTCAATTTTATTGAGCTGAAGGTTTTACTTCCGTAAAACATAGCATGGATGCTCAACATTACGCATGGACATCAACATTTACAGTGTTTACAACAACAAATGCCCTAAGGCCCTTAAAATTTCTGATGAATAATCTTTTATCATATGATAGGAGTTAAGAAAAAAAATGTTATTGCTGTTCACATCATGAAGTTTATATTATAGACAAATACTGATATTTAAGGAAAAAATATACTAATGCACTAGCATTATTAAAAATATGACGAGCTGTCTTTACTACATTTACGACATTTTATTGATATTGGACAAAAGTCTTGGCGGAAGTGACTCAATAGCGCTTCGTGCTGCAGAATAATGCACTTTTAAACCGCTCAGAGTTTCATAAAAATGTCTTAAAATCTAAAATTTTCCTAAATGCATTTTAATCTTCCGTACTGGTCGTTTAATTTCCTTAATAAGCTTTTGTCACCGCAGTAAGACGGATATTCTTCTCTCTGATCCTGTTTTCAGCTGGATGTCTGCTCATTTCCACTGAAGGTGGACTGAAAAACACAAAGCGGCATAATTTGACGTATATTGAATTTGAGTCGGATTGGGATCCGAACACGAAATCAAATGTGAAATATTAAAGTGTTTTAAGTGTTGGAGGGACTGGCGTCTCGTGAGTGCAGTGCGCGAGATTAAACTCGTTTGAAGACATGGACAAAAATGAATCATAAAAAGAGTCTATTTATTGAAGGTAAGATGAGAGGTTTACGTATTTGTATTTATTATGTTTTAATGTGCTGTTTGTCTTGTGTTCGTGCATAAATGTGAATAGTATTATCTTGTTGGGCTTCACCGCTTGTGCGTTAGCTCACGTGCTAACCGAGCAGCTCCATTCTTTACACAGAAAAAAAATATTCACATCTTAGTTGAATAAAAAACAAATATACTTAAATGTAAGTGCATTGTATTACATATTTGTTGTTTGAAGGTCTGTCATCTTGTTTAAGCGCCTGTTTCAGTGTATGGATGCTAAGACATGCTGAGGCCTGATGCTATGAGACGATATAAGCCAACCTCCGAATTCTCTAAATTAAAATAGCATACTAAATGTACTCATTCTGCCTTGTATCAAAAATACACTGGACTTCATCTGTTTTTGGATGTTTTAGCCACGTTTCTCAGTGTTTAGCGTGGGCCCTTCAACCTCATACAGTGATGCATTGTATACAGTATATATACATAAGGATATTATTTTCATCTCTTATACGAATTACTAGAAAAGGCTATATGTTGTCATCAGTAGTATTATCATATTGCCTTCACATATTGACTACATTTGCACTTAAATTGCTTTTAAAGTAGATAAACAGAAGACTAACATGGACGTAACAACTTTTTTTGAAAAGTATAAAGATAAGGCTCATTTATTTTAGGTTATAGAAGACATTCATAATTTTAGTTAACACATCTTTGTAACAAGCTGAAGGTCTGTGCTGAGTTAAACATTTTGAAAAGTTGCTCTCAGAAGCAGTACTATTTTGGTTTGGCCTTTTTTTTTACTTGCCTGATGGGGACTTTTTTTTTCTTGGTTAAAAATGTTTTTGGCTGGTAGCTCACTGAACCAGTCAAGAACCAGTCAAGGTTTTACTTATTCGTGATCGTTTTCTTCATCGGTCTGGCAATTAGAATTAAACTACCTTAAAGGCAGATTTGTTAACACTGTTTTAACTTGTAAAAAGAGAAACATGACATGAGCTGTGAATTTGCCGTCGGTCCTGCATCACAATATGACAGATTTATAAAACAATCTGCTGTATAATATTAAAGGATTAGTTCTCCCAAAAATGATATATCTGTCATTAATTACTTACCCTCATGTCGTTCCAAACCCACAAGACCTTTGTGTATTTTCGGAACACAAATTAAGAAATTTTTTAACTCCCATAGAAAACAGATTCAAGGTCCAGAGAAGTAGTAAAGACATCTTCCTCAATGTGACTATAGTAGTTTTACCTTAATGTTATGAAGCGACGAGAATACTTTTTTGTGCTGAAAAATAAAACAAAAATAACAACTTTATTTAACAATTTGAGCTGCTGTTATACGCAGTTGATGCAGTACAGGCTTCTGTGTTTTTACGTCCAAACTCTGACTCACTTTTGGCCGGCTCCTGCATCAGCATCACACGCATGCATTGTGCTGCTCACATTACCGGCTATTATTATTGTGACAATTTTGTATCAATATGTCTGTTGAAGAGCAAGAAGACATGTAATAGAACGCAGCTTTCTGACGGTGTCTAACACTGTGTCAGTTGACATGATACAATGGCTTAAGGCTGTCAAAGTGAACATGTCAAATCCATTTATTCTGTTGTCGGAAGTAGTTCAAATGCGTGCAGTCTAAAAGTAGATATGATTATATATTCAGTGGCATAAAATGGTCTTTAAATGACAATTTTATCGCGTATCGCAATTATTTCTGGGATAATATATCACCCAACAAAAATTAGCTACCGTGACAGGCCTAGATTACTGTATGACATGTTCTACAACAGAAGGACAAGTACATCTCTAGTTTGAGAAAGTGTTGAAGAGAAGAGTCTGAGATGCCGCTGGCCTTGAAAAAAGCACATCTGGCACTGGCAAATGAGGAGGATATAATGGTTAAAAGATTGGATGGCAGTTTGTCATATGAATGGATGAATCGAAGTTTGAGGTGCTGAGGTATTTTGTGGGAACAGATTTGCAAGGTCTGTGAGAAGTGCACTACAAGCCAGTCACACCTACAGTGAAAGCATCGGATAAAACTAAACGTTTAAGCAATAGTTCACCCAAAACTGAAAATTCTGTCAATTAGTGTGTAATTTGTCACTCTCATGTAGAGGTGGGAAATCGAAAGTCAATTCCAATTGTGGAATCGGATAGAATAGGAATCAAACACTTGTTATAAAATTAAAATTTTTTATTCTGCTTTTTGATTCCTGTGTGCGCATTAAATGTGGTTTTAAACCATTTATGCACAAGTAAACATGAAAGAGAACTCGATTTTGCACTCGCGCTGCACTTTTTTTTCCCATGCTGTGCACAAAAAGCCACCTTTCATATAGTGGACGAATACCGAATTTGGTTCTCTTTCACGTAATCTTGCATACAAAAAAACAAATACTCAAAAAATTGTCAAAATATCCATGTAAGCACAGTTGTTTATATCTTAAGTGAACATAAATAGTTGAGAAAAACGCATGTGTAACAATTAATTGGATCCGTACATTTGGACTGGGTGGCAGTAGCCAAACCGGCTGCCATCTGTCATTTACTGTTAATTTGAAAATAAAAAAAAACTTAAAATCACTCCTTGATCCTGATATATGTATATATTTATATATATATATATGTGTGTGTGTGTGTGTGTATAATAAAAAAATAGTCTAGTTTATTAGTTGTTCTTCAGGTTGTTGATTTTTGTTCTTGGTGTTCAGCTGCAGAATAAAGACAGAATATAATACAATATAAAATTATTTATTTATTTACCATATTGGAACAACTTGAGGGTGAGTAAATGATGACATAGTTTTTTTTTATTTTGGCTGAACTATTCCTTTAGTATCTTAAAGAAAATTGACTGGTAGAAGTACAAAATCAGCAGTATGTGATATATAGCTTGTAACATTATAATTGTCTTTACATTATTGATCAATTTAATGCACCATTATTGAATAAAAGTGTTGTTACAAGCTTTTTAGTGGTAATTTAACTGTTACTGGGTGAGCCAAGTTGCTGATCACCAAGTTGCAGCTCATTGCATCTCAACAAATGCATGTTGGAGTTCAGAAAGTTCATATATACGTACCATTGCTGTAGCCAGCTATGAGGTCACAGAGGTCCGGAGCTCTGTATTTTTCAGAGGTGTAGGCTTATGTAATGACGGTTGTGAAATAATTGCCTATTATAATGTTAACTCTGCTTTAGTGCTATAAGGATATTGAACATCATCTCATCTGCGCTGCCTCAGTGGTCTGTCACCGCTCATCAAAATCAAAATATTTGAGATGACCAATCAAATCAACGTAGGTGGGCTTTATGTTCACAGAAGCTACTGAGCGCGCATTCCAGTGCGCAACTTGACGCTTCAGTAATAAAGTAATAAAGATCCTATGTAAGAAGCTAAACTAAACATTTTCTGTTATGCTACTGTTTTTGGGTAGAAATGTCAAATTAAAGACAAAAATAGGCTTATCAGGTAAACTAATAAACTTTTCACCAATTCGCCATTTTAAAATTTAAAATAGGCCGGTAATTTACGTGTTTCATGTAATTTAATAAGTAACCATGTGAGTGGACGAGACATTAACAAAGCCACTTTCACAATATAACGTAGCCTAAAAGGATTAATTCACTTTAAAATGAAAATTACCCAAATAATTTCTCACCCTCAAGCCGTGTATATGACTTTCTTCTTTCAGACGAATATAATAAAGAGTTATTTTAATAAACACTCTGATGCTCCCAAGCTGTATAATGGCAATGCACAGAAACCACCTGTTAGAAGCTCAAAAAAGGGCATCCATCCATCATAAACGTACTCCACATGGCTCCGGGGGTTAGTGAAGGCCTTCTGAAGCAAAGCAAAGCATTTGTGTAAGAAAAATATCCATTATTAACACTTTATAAAGTAAAATAACTGGCTTCTGGCCAAACGGATTCTACTTGCATTTAAAGTAGTATGTGATGTACTACTGGTTTTACGCTACTCCATGACTTACTATGCTACATCCAATGTTATATGTTACGCAAGTTATGCTTTAGATGCAAGTAGAATCCGTATGGCCGTTTGTGATGGATGGATGCACTTTTTTTGTAGCTTCAAACAGGTGACTTTCATCCACTACCTTTATAAAGTTTGGGAGCATCGGGGTGATTAATTTAAATCTGATTTTATTCATCTGAAAGAAGAAAGTCATATATACCTATAATGGCTTGAGGGTGAGGAAAACATGGGGGAATTTTCATTTTAAAGGGAACTAATCCTTTCGGTAAATTAGTTTAAGAAAATTATTCATAACATAAATATCAGTTGAACCTGTTTACTTTCTTAACAGACAAATAGACTATCAGTTAAAGCTCAGATTTGGGAGGGGGAAGAGACAGGGCAAGATAAGGAGACTAAGAGAAAAAGAAAGAGTGATTAAGATGATGGAGGTGAAGAGCAGGTCAAATAATCTACTGCCCACTGACACCAACCCCCCTAACTACCTCATATCTAGGACCTTGGCGATTATAAAACACTGCCTACGGCCCTGATACTTATATCTTATTTTAATTTCTTCAACTCAAGGAAAAGGGATCAAGAGAAATTGATTCCTTATGAAATAATTCTTTGTATGGCTATGCTCTGATACGTTGTTCTCATGTGTTTGATAGCCCTGGATAAATGTGAGGACAGGAGAGATGGAGGCTTTAAGCAGTCCTGGAGGTGTTCTCTCTCAGATGATAGTGAAGACGACAGCAGACATGAGTAAGGTCATTCAGCACAGAGCAGCTTACAGCCCACTCAAGCATCTCTGCATGAATGCTTCCTGCATGCTTGGAGTCAAACGTTATTACTGTGGTACACAGAGAAACATCAATGCTAAAGAGAAGATTAAAAAAAAAAAATGCAGGACCCCATATTCTTAAATGATCACATTCTGCTAAAACCATATTGGTCCGCTGTGTTGGAGAAAAGCGACCATCAAATGTTTTGTGCTGAAAGTGTGCTTCACTTGTTTTCCCGCTATGGCTCTGGTATCCCAAATGAGTGGGTTTTTTTTTTTTGTTTGTTTGTTTTTGTGGTACCCAAAACTGTATTAACAGTTGTTCTATCAGCGAAGAAGTTGACTGAGACAAAGTAATGATAATATAAATGAGCAGGGTTTATTTAATGAATAATCTTAGTTGCTTATGTTTCAATGCTCAGACTTTGTCTGACCACACTTATACTAGTCTACTTCCCAACAACATCCCATGAAGCCTTGAAATATTCCACTTATCTCTTATTCGTGAAGACAAGCATTCCACATTCCATGAAAAACCACAATCATAAAATTAAGCTCACTTGAAATGTAGGGTATGAAAATATATGAAAAGAGACCTGCGGTATAGGCAATTAAGTCCCTGATATATAGGCCTACTCACAGCAAAGTTCTTTTCAGTTCTTTGCTTAAGGATATATTTCTTGTGAAATCGAAGAACGAACAGAGCAACACCCACCTATTATGTAATTACCATGGACCAATGGTAGTTTGAAGATATTTACTAACTGGAGCAAATTTTTCTAGAAAGTTTGCATTGGAGAGATGTTTCAAACTCTAAATGAACTAAACAAACTGTATTTTGGCCTGATTTTGTTCAACCTTGTCACACCAGTTTGGCCTTCGATTTAACTTGAAGCGTATCAGGGCCTTAAGAATCAAACACTTTGTATCAAGCAATCAAACCAAGTGTGGAAACATCCTAAGTCTCTCCCTCTCTTTTGTTGTCCATTAGCGCCACCCTTGTGACCATGGAGCGAGTGAGTGGCCAGCAGGAGCTTTCACCTGAGGGAATCAAGGTATTTACTGTCTCCTTCTCTCTCATATTGTCAATTCTTTCATTGTCTTTCAATGATCATTCAATAATTCAGTCTGTCTTAGTTTTTCCTCAAGCCATCCTAGGTGTATATGACTTTCTTCTTTCAGACGAATACAATAAAGAGTTATTTTAATAAACACTCTGATGCTCCCAAGCTGTATAATGGCAATGCACAGAAACCAACTGTTAGAAGCTCAAAATAGGGCATCCATCCATCATAAGCGTACTCCACATGGCTCCGGAGGTTAGTGAAGGCCTTCTGAAGCAAAGCATTTGTGCAAGAAAAATATACATATTTAACACTTTATAAAGTAAAATAACTAGCTTCTAAAGTAGTATGTGATGCACTACTGGTTTTACGCTACTCTATGACTTACTATGCTACATCTTATGTTATATTTCGCGTTTTTGTGTGCACAAAAAATATTCTTTATAAAGAATACTTATATGGAAGAAAAATATATGGAAAAATGTTTTATTGATGATTGCAGCTGGCAGGCAGCAGCATTAGTGCAAACAAAATGAAGGGCATTTTCCAACCTTTTCCAATTAGCTACTGTCATTGATGACTGAATACCTAATTCGAAGTGTAAATCTATTGTCATAAGGCAGCGGCAGCGTTATAATGCAGTAGTATACCTTAGGTCGAGCTTTTTAATAGAGATGCACAAATTGCAATTTTCTTGGCCGATACCGAATTATTATTATTATTATTATTTTTATTTTTTTTTCCCTCATATTTTCTCTCTAAGAACTATGATTGACAGCATGTACAAACAAAAACTTTTCTTCAACACAAAGTTTTATTTTCATAAATATAAAAAATTACAAACAGCACAAATAAGTACAATAGAATAAAGAGAGCTATGAAACTTAAGTTTTTATTCAGGTAAGAAATACTACAGAAATTAAAGTAGTTAAATGTAAAATGACCCATTAAGTGTTATTTTACACTTGATTAATTTCTGTAATCTTCATTGTAAAAATTAAATACAGATTAATGCTTATCATTAAAGTTAGAAAACTTATTGAGGCAAGAGCAGAAAGTGATTTTCTTTGTCTTTTGTTCTTTGATTAACATGACAGACAGCAGCAGGAATATTGGACTCCTGTCTTTCTCAACTATTTAATGTTCCAAAACTGACTTTGTTTGTTTAACTGGATACTCGCTAAGACATTTTGACATAATTTTGTATGCATTTAAACTTTTTAGTGCAGTAAGCCAATCATTTTAGTACTTAGTGACTCAGAAGCTGTTTGAGACTGAGAAGCGGCTTGTGTGCTCTACTAATATAGATCAGTGGTGGTGCGCGTGCTTTTGGTGTGAGCCCAAAATCTGTGGGAATGGCTAAAATTATGCACAATATAAGCACTATTAAACCGGATCAAATGAGACGAGTGAGAGAGAGGAGGTGGCTGTGTGTCGCCGTCGTAGAGCAAGAATGCACGGCTGACGTTATTGCCTGTGCTGCTGGTAACAAAACGGGGCAGAATCAGAAAGATGTGACACTGACTGTGGTCACCTATCCAGGAAAATTGGCCGAGTGCAATTGCATTTCGGCTTAGTGGTGAAACAAGTTTGTGTTTCAACCTTTGACAGTAAAAGTTTATTTTACAAAATATTGTGCTTAATTGTTGGAGGTCAGACCTCTTGTAACCAAACCACTTCCATACTATTGAAGTAGCTTCCTGTTTATATACTAAATCGTCATCAGAGGCTGACATGCTGCTCTCTCAGACAGGTATTGTTTTTGTGCGCGCTTGGGAATGTAAATGCACCATACGTCATTGCGTTGCTATATCATTGATATCACGAGATGACACTTTTTTTTTTTTTATCATGTACAAAATTATACCAGTATTATCATGGACAGTATGATATGGCACACCCCTATTCTCATTGCTTCATAACATTAAGTTTAAACCACTATAGTCACGTGGACTATTTTAACTCTATGTCTTTACTACTTCTCTGGACCTTGAATGTGGTAATTTCGTTTCTTTCTATAGGAGATAAAAAAACGTCTCCAAATTTCATCAAAAATGTCGTAATTTGTGTTCCAACGATTAACGAAGCTCTTGCGGTTTTGAAACGACATGAGGGTGAGTAATTAATGACAGAAATGTCATTTTTGGGTGAACCAACCCTTTAAGTCTCTCTAGTCCACAAATCACCATGGATTTAATGTAGTAGTGCTTATTGAAACTATTGTATTGTCGCAGAAATAGTGGAATGCTTTTACATTATTCATTTTAGGGTTCACATTAAAAATAACGTTAAAATTGGATTATATTTAGAGCTTTTGAGTGAGATTCAAGGACTTTATAAAATGCCTCACACTTTTTCCTGTACTTCAAAGCTCTCAATATTATCCAATTTTAATGTTATTTTTAATGCGATGTTTAGGAAAGGAAAACAAACACTTAAAAAAAAGGACATGAAATTACCACTAGATGGTGGCAGAGGAGCACTTATTAACTCCCTGGTATATGGAAAAGCCACAGTCTAATGAAAAACACAAAATTCTTCAAATTGTGACTGAAGTGTACAGAAGGCTAGTAAATTATAATCACTGAAGCAATTCAGTATAATACATTTAATAAGAGTGGAATATTTACATTTTCCCCTATAAAAATAGTTTTTTCATGTTACAGTTAATTTAGGTTAATTTAATCTGCATCTTAATTTTAGCTCATTGCTTTACTGTCAAATTTCCAATAAATAAACATGTAATAAACATGTTAATAGTAAGTTGTTATTATTAGTAATTGGTTGTAATGCATTTTTAATGCAAATAATGGTAATATGATTAAATTTCTACACAACCCACCACCAACAAATCAGGTTCTGGCACCACCTTCTGTAGAATTTAGTGGCACCAGTGCCACTGCTCTCAAATGTTAGTCTGGAGCCTGGTATTTACGGATCTGTCTTTCCAATTTAGTAAAATTTGTTTCTTTGCTATGGACAGCAAGATTAATAAGAATGGTTTGAGATTATTTGGAATTTGTAAAGTAGACATGTCTCCCAGTAAGGCTACTATGGGACAAACTGGGATGCTGAGCACAAGGATGTCTGACAGCCTGCTAATGACCTCCGACCAGAATGACTGAACAAGTGGGCACCGCCAGTATGCATGAAAGTAATCATCAGTTGAGGCTGGACAGTATGAACAGTTATTATTTTTAATATATCCCATGCGCTCTATGGAGGACCAGGAGTGCCACATTAAAATAAAACGATGAATCAATTAATTCATTTAATAATTCACACATAAAAATTTAAATAAATAAATCACTTTTAAATAGGCAAATAAATAGACGTATTTAAAGTTGTTTATTTAATTCCAGTTTTTTAACTTAGATTACTAGAACAATAAAAAAATACATTTGTAAATCATTTTAAATCTCTTTTTAAATCGCTTTTTAAATCGCCTTTTAAATGGCTTTTTAAATCACTTTTTAAATGGCTTTTTAAAACGCTTTTTTAAAAAAGGATTTGCCAATTGCTTTTCTCTCTCGGTTTGCCAAACTCTTTTCTTTATCCATTTGTCAATCGAGTGCTAAAATGCCATTGGACAGTACACACGTGGGAGCAACCAATCAGCTTTCGCCTCAATTTGAAGAGCCGACCCTCTCTACAAGAGTTGCAGTCGTCGTTATTTCCTGGCGCGCCTGTGCCGCGGCGAGATGAAAACATCCCGAACGCCCCGAGCTGCCGAACGCTTGCAAAAGGAGGAAGCTTTACACACTTTTTTAGGCGCGATATGTGAACGGCCCCTAAAGAGGCAGAAAGCATCGCTATCACTGCTGACGGTTGGACTTCTCAGTGTACGCAGAGCTATATCACAGTTACAGCCACACAATCAATAGTGACTGGGAAATGGTCAACTTTGTCCTGCAGTTAAAGTGACACTTAGAGTGTTATTTGAATTTTTTATTTATGTTTTTTTTATTTATACTGTTTAATTTATGTTCAATCTGTAGAAAGAAGTTCAGTGAGATTTCTCATGTGAAATTATACAGGGCAGAAAGCAATTGGTTGATTTTGAGGCAAAACATTTAGCAGTGTTTGCATGTTGTTTTACTGCAAATAATTCATTAAAATAGAAGTGAAATGACATGCATTACAAGTTGATTTCAAAATGCACCAACATTTTTTCATTTTATGATTTTCAGTTGAATAAAAGACTATTTTCCCTTCATACGTTTCATTATTGAGGATTTCTTAAAAATACTATAAAAATCTCGTCTCGTGAACCCAATCTCGTGTCTCGTCTCGTCTCGTGGGATAGGGGTCTCGTCACACCCCTAATATTTAACCATGGGAGATTTGAGTTATGTATCCAGTGGTAGGTGTAAATTCATTGTTGAGAAATAAAATAGCGGTAGAAGTTGGGTGTTCCAAGTCCTCCAAACTTTTTTGGTCTTTGCATAGTGGATAATTTTATACGAGCTTTTTTCTTTTTCCAATAAAACGTAGTTATTGTACTATCTAAAGAGGAGAACCAGCCTGGAGGTGGAGTAATAGGTATCATGGTGAAAAGGTAATTATTTTTGGAAGTATATTCATTTTTACTGATGATATATGGCTGATTAGAGATATGGGTAAATTGTTCCATCTTTCCAAACTATTTTGTAGTAAGGGGACATGGTTGAGCTTAAACAAGTCTTTGAAATTTAGGTGAAATATAAATTCCAAGGTATTTTATTGTTTTGGATATACATTTGAATGGGTAAGTCTCTACCTTAGCATCCCAGTTCAGTTCAGCAATAGGCAGAATCTCGGATTTTGAGCAGTTAACGGAGTATCCTGATACTTTTACCAAAATCACTTAACAGATTATCGACTGACAGAAGTGATGAAGATATATAAAAGAATGTTGTCCGCATATAGACATATCTTATGATGGTAATGCTTTGATTGGATTCCCAATATGTTGTGTGATTGTCGTATTGTAGCTGCCTTGTCTGGTACCTCTTTTTAAGTGAAATTGATTTGATATAATACCATTTGTTTTTTTATGACAGAGTTGGTGTATTATAGAGTGTTTTAATCCAGCTGATGATATATGATTTAAAACCAAAGTGACTGAGTGCAGTGAAGAGATATTCTACCATTCTACCCTGTCAAAGGCCTTTTTATTATAATTATAATTATAATTATAATTATAAATGGTGGTTTGTGTGTGTTGGATGAATTGTTATAGAAATCAATTATATTTATTAACCTTCTAGTATTTTCTGAGGAGTGCCTCCCTTTTATGAAGCCAGTCTGGTCAGAGTGCATCAATGTTGACATCACAGATTCTAGTCTGCCTGCCAAAGCTTTACTAATGATTTTTAAATCTACATTCATTAATGATATTGGACGGTAGTTGGAACATTGGGTGTGATCCTTGTTTGGTTTTGGAATGAGAGAAATGTAAGCAGTATTCATATGTTGGGGTATCGTTCCTTTTTCATAAATTTCACAGGAAAAAAAGGACAGAACAGTGGCCAAAACTGTCTATAGAATTCTGCTGGAAAGCCATCTGGACCAGGTGATTTGTTATTTGGTAGGCGATGAAGAGCTTTTGTGATTTCTTGGATGGAGAAAGATTTTTCTAATTGCTCTGATTGTGTTGGTGTTATCTGAGGCAGCGAGACTCTCCTCACAGAAGATTCTAGTTCTTCAGGTGAGGCATTTTTGTCCGTAGAGTAGAGATTTGATTAACCTAACCTAAATAAATCATTTATTTCAGATGTATTTTGAGTTATATTGCCAGAGTAATCCTTTATATATGTAATTATTGATTTCTCAGTTTGCTGCTTTAGTTGATTTGCCAAGTATTTGCAATTTTTTTTCTCAATTTAAATTGCTGTTGTCTAATTTTGAAAAGTATTTGTTTAGTTTTTTTGGTTTCATACACTATATGACCTTGGGACCAGTTGGTTAAATGACTTTTTAGTGACTGTTTTAATTTCAAGATTTGAAATTAGTTCTGAGATAAAGGCTAGATTGGTGATTTATTTTTTTTGACAAAAATCTATGACATTTTATTTTTTTAAATTTTTTTTTTAAGATTCTGGCGGTTTCACAGTATATCACCCCCTGGACCTTTATTTTGGCATATTTTACTGTCAGGAGGACAGGTAATATATTTTATACAAACATTGTGAGGGAAAAAAATCAGTTCATAAAGCTAACAATTTAGTGTGAAATGTAATCAAATTAAGTTAATTATTTAAATTATTATTAATAATAAGTAGGCTACATTATTACTGTGTAATTTCATTGACTTTTTGTGTTTGTGTTTTAATAAACGGTATTATCTCTATTAATCGAAGTACACTCTAGTTAGTTATACCAAACTTTTATTTTGAAAGCATCATGAAGACCTTTGACTTCCTTTGAATGATATGAAAAATAATGATAGCTTTATCAAATTAAACGGTGAAATGTTCATATTCGCCTGACATTTTGCTCGAATTGTCTTGAGAGGGTTGGCTCTTCAAATTGAGGTGAAAGTTGATTGGTTGCTCCCACGTGTGAACTTGTCCAATGGCATTTTAGCACTCGATTGACAAATGGATAAAGAAAAGCATTTGGCGAATCCTTTTTTAAAAAGCGATTTAAATGCACTTTTAAAATTATTTATTAATGTACTATTTATTGTTTTATTAATCTATGTTGGGTCGCCACTCAACGTCTGTAAAGTAGTGTGCTGTGTGCATGTGATAGAGGAATGTGCAGGGTAGAAATTCAACTGAATTTGCATTAAATTTGATTGTTTCAAACAATATTATGCTGCAAGATTTACACTTAAGTTCTTCTGTATGTAGGCAAACCTGCTATTATAATTTCCATATATTCCTGTTAAATCTCATGGAAAGTTTGGATCTTTGAAAAATCCCTTAATATTGCTACCCTAGTTTAAATGCATATAGCAGTGAGTACTGTTCAGGTCTCACCAGTGCTTCCACACTGCCAACATGTTGTGACATGGAAGTGACTGGTCATATAGAGCAATGATTCCCAAACTTCAAGAGGAGTACCCCCGGAGGCATTTACTTCCTTCTGCGTACTTCCACTTAGACTGCACCTTTTTCATTACTCTCTAAATAGACTTTTCAGTGTGTTTATTATTTTTATAAATAACTTTTACAACTTTAATAATGTTTTACATAAAAGTTTAATAGAGAAATTTGCAATGCTGATGATAAAAATGTGAAAAGGGATTCTTTTAAATACTGTTGGTAAGTCACTGTCTTAATACGTTATGCATCAAGTCATTCGTTCATTTGGTAATGAAGCAATTGGCTGTATTTATGAATGATTCATTGAATCAATGACTTTCACAAGCGATTGTTCAAAGCCACAGATTTGTTCATGAAACACTGCTGTGTGTTGTAGTTCTGCTTTGGCTTTCGTTGGAACTATTTTGTTGCAAATACTGACAATACTGTGAAGAACATAACTTAAAATTACCCTTCTGTTTGTCGACCTGTTGTATAAAGTAAATGCCACATTTTCTACCGTGTGGATATTTGGATTTGCATTCTAGCTCAAATAATATCAACATTAAAAACAAGAATTCACAAAAGGTATCGTTTTGTATCAAGAATTTCGATCTTTAATTGATCTCTGTGTGACCTTCGGTTTTCTCTCTCTCTCTGACCCAGTCTGTCTCACCCTTCACAAGGACACGCACACTGCCGGTGGTTGATAGTTGAATGATTTAATTCTCTGCAAACAGCATTAAAAGAGACACAATGTGGTGAATCGTACTTCAGAGCTCCACCTACAGCAATTCTCCCGTGCTCTGCTGCAGATAATTTTACACAACAGAACGTTCACATCACTTAGTTTTTTTTTTTTCTAACAAACCAGCAAACAAAAATAAGGCAGGAGTAGAGAAACTATATAAAACAATAGACTGTTTTAAACCAAGAATGGAGTGTGTTACAAAACATAGTTTGTACTAAACCATATAGAATACATACAATATGAAGCGTAAACTTCTTAAACACTAATAATTACCTGCAAACAGCATTAAAAGAGACACAATGTTGTGAATCGTACTTCAGAGCTCCACCTAATCAAAACACATTTCATCTTTTAGAAAGCACATGGAAAGATCATAGAGTTGCAAATATGACGGAAAACACACTCTACAAATCAATCCGTGTTTACTGTGAGCAATCCTTTTCATACAGTGTCTAACAGTTACTAAGAAATTAGGTATTTTTAACTTTTAGCGCAGAGCTAAATCACATGCGACTCACCTACAGCAATTCTCCCGTGCTCTGCTGCAGATAATTTGAACTCGATGGGCAATAGCGCCCCCAGCACAACCAATAGAAAGCGCAATCACATTAATGCAGGATTTAACTTAAGGAACCCGCAACTATAATATTTATATCGTTACATATGCATAGTTTGGTCTTACATTATTTTATAATGTCATAGATTATAAATTGTATTACATTATAAATTGTATTACATTAAAAGTGGTTATATTTCCTTTAATGGTGGATCCAATCCACCATTAAAGGTTATTTTTTTAACACCTTTGTAAAACATTATCCAATCTTTCTATAAATGCTTTAATGTTGTTTTGTGGTCCAGTGGAGAAACGTATTTCTTTATATACCGGTGCCTATATGCTGGTGGCGGCATGTATGATGACTTAATCACGTATTGTTATGCTGGAGTAGAAATTGGCCCAATTTTCTAGAATGTCATTGTTGGATGTATGTGATGTCTTTGTGCAGTCTTTCCAGAAATATTTGGAATAAACAAACTGTTAATTAGGAAGGCATTACACTTTTTCCCATATAGTGTAA
Organism: Opsariichthys bidens; assembly: GCA_037194245.1. Lineage (NCBI taxonomy): Eukaryota > Metazoa > Chordata > Actinopteri > Cypriniformes > Xenocyprididae > Opsariichthys > Opsariichthys bidens. Next base: position 15,869,144 of record CM074282.1, on the reverse strand, counting down.
TTTGTGATCAGTTTTATGATATTCATGATATTTATGATGCCTGAGTTATAACCTGAGTGATCTAATCTTTTTTTTTGGCAGACTCCATCCATGAAGCGCTTCAGTGCTAATGGGTCAGTGGAGACTCATGATCGACGTCCAAATCAATTAAGACCACTCAACAGAACTGGCAAGCTTAGGTATTATAATTGTATATATTTATCTGTATCACTCAGGGCAAATGGGTGAAAGAGTATTTCAAATATAATTTCATAATTATTATAGCTTAGTGTTATTTAATAATTGCATTAATTAGAAGCACATTTCAAACATCTATTCTTATTATTTTTTTAATGTTCTGTTTTTAGCTATATTTTCTAAATATTTATATCAGATAATTATACTCATCTTTGTTGATGTTCATGGTCTCCCAGTGAAGCAGCTCATTCAGTGAGTGTGTCTGCGCTCCCCAGTCGAACCAGCTATCTGATAATGAGCCCAGCACCATCTCAAGGAGTTATGGTTCAGGGGCGACTCTTCCAGCATGCACAGTTTTCTACTCCAAGCAGAAAGCTGGAGCAAAGGTATGGCACTGGACAGTCTTGATTTTAGTTAACAGTAAGCGTAGTATGAGACATAAGCCTCTGTGTTTTTGATCTGTCAGATTTTGCCTTCGTCTGTAGTTTTGGTCAAATAAGCTACATTGACATTCTTGGATTCCCCAAAAAACCCTTTGAAATCAGGCACACTTAATCTTCCTTTACTAAAGCTTCACCACATCTGTTGTGAAATGCATTGTGTGGCTTGTTGCATTACATGTCATTCATACTGAAAATGGTCTGTCCCTCAATTTTAAAAAACAAAATGATCAAAAACTAATGTTGACAAAACCTAATTTGAATTGAACCCAGAACATCAGATGTGATGTTTCTTAAGTGGATCTGCTGTATTTCAGAATTCTTATTTTGTCTGCCAATGTGTCTTTCCTGCAGACCTGATTTGATTCAAAGAGTTGAGCTGGAGAACATTCTTCTCAGTTGTCCCAAGATTTCAGGTAAGCAGATGGAGCAGGTCCTACACCAATGAGTTTTCTCACTTTCAAAATGTACTTGAAGAAAAACATCTGACACATAAAGGTAACTCTTCTGATGGTACTGAAGGAAGGGACGCATCAAAATTTAGAAAGGAGTGTGAAATAGGGTGACAACCAATACCAGGCATGGTATTGTATGCAAAAGAAAAGTTGCAGTTTACATGGATATTCGAACACAAGTTAAGTACAAAGCTTTGTTTGCAAAAGAAATGAACAGTTTAGAAAGTAAATTTGTGAATATGGAAAGACTTGGATTCTTGCCGAATGAATCACGTACCGTGTGAGCTCATAAATTTGGATTAAGCCATATAAGAGTCTATTGGCGACTTTAGCTGATCACACCATGTGTTCAGGATTCAGAAATATCTTTTCTTGTTTTTCATCTCTCCTCATATTCAATTTGATCACAGTTTGTATTCATTAGGCAATGTAAGGTTTATCTTAAGGTTTAAAGTTTGTTTGTATAGATCACATGCCGGCAGTTCTGTTTCAATTTCCTGGGCAATGCAACATCAAAAATAAATGTCTTTCTCTTGCAGAAGATAAGATTGCTCTTCCAAACCTTGATTATCATTGTCAGTTGCTTTGGAATATCGGGAGAAATATGAAGACATGATTCGATTTGAATGAACGGCGGGGTGGCAGGAGACCACCCGATGTGTTATTTTGGCAATGGATCTAGCATTCTGTCCGTTTTTAGACAGACACAGAGATGAAGTAGTTTGGAAAGATAGCATTTACTTAAATTAATTGGCGACAGAGAGATTGTGCAGATGCATTATCTGTTTCTGTGCAACATCTCACTAATAATAATGAAGCTGCAAGTTTAATTACATCAAAAACACATACTTTACCTTTTTGTTGTTGCTTTTTAGTTTTTCAGTATTTTATTGAAGCCATTTTAATAAATATCATTGCATAGCATTGACAATTGTGTATGCGCAGTGTGATATCTGATCTCTTTGTGTGTATTTTGCATGCACTGTTATTAATAATGATAATTAATGCACAGCGCATTAATTTAGATATGGAATGATTAACCCACCCAAACACTTGAAGCTAAGGTGTGCGAAAGTGCGATATATATCGTCTATGATAATATCGTGATTGTTGTTTTTAACAGTGTGCGATCTGACATTGAATATGTCCCTTACTTAATACAAAGACACACGTAGAGAGTGCATGCATTCACTACGTGATGTAGTCTAGTAGATTAGACTAGTGTACTTGCGCATTTACAGTCCACACTTTCACTGGGTGATTTAATCTATTAAAATGCATTTAGAATGACCCCAATATTGAAAATAAGGGGCCAAAATACCTTTCTTATATTTATATTAGTATAATTAATCAGTTTCAGATGGAGTGCTGTTTTTTTTCTCCTCCAAATATCAACATGATTACGAATGTGATTTTTGATTTTAACAGTTCAATTAACAAGAAGTTAATATTAAATGACTTAAATTTTTAGACACAATATTAGTCATAATATTCCCTGTTTTTGCTCTATTTCACCATTGAAAATAACTCCAAACAAAGACACAGGACAATTTTCCATCTGTAAGCAATACACCGTAATGTTTCATTACTGAATGACTGAATCGTTTGAATGAATCATTCTTGCTCATTAACTGTGACTTGCTGCCACCTACTGGCAGTTTTAATTTCACATTTAAAGTATCTTTTTTTTTAAATTACAAAAATATCAATATTTAACGTTTAATGTTTAAAACATCAAAACATTATTAATGTATTTATCACTGCTGCTAACTGACCAACACACAGAATATGAAGAATTACAAAAACTTTGAGTCAATTACCCACAGCAGTCCTAAACCTGTCAAAGGTACTAACACAATAAACACAAAATATCATCTAGTTATTGTTATCAAGAAAACCCCATAAAATACTGATATAATTTTGTCACTATCACACACCCCTACTTGAAGCCACAACAACTGAACCTCAAAATGGAAAGTGTTTGCAAGCAAAATGGGAAGGGGAAAGTACCCATAATAAAACTTGAATCAACATAGTTTGCATTTGCATCACATTTGTTGTGCATTAAATGCTTATTTTGTTTACTACGCCCTTCTCTAAACAAGTTATTGCTGTGGTTTATTTGCCTATAGATTGCATTGCAAAGTTTAGTTTCCACCTTTATCTGATAGAAATAACATTCCTTACTGAATATCCCATGCCAGCATTGCCAAACTTTTGCCATTTAAAAAAAAATTTATTTCAACAAGTCAAAACAACATCATGATCATGTGTAACCATGAGCACAGCGAACACCTCAAGCCATCAGATTCATCTGTGCAGAATAGCAGAACCGAAGCACAACTCCTCTAATGACCAAAACAATGTTCCTCTCCAAGTAACAAAGTTAAATAGTGTAGATTTCAGGTAGGTATGCCCAAGTTAAGAGTGATTAGCCTGATATATGGAGATGCTTTGAAATCTTTGGAGCACTTAGAAGCACTTGATTAAAAGAACATATGATACAACATTGATATACATGACTGTTGTTCTGCTGTACATCACTAGATTCTGAAGATATCACTGTTAAGAGACGTGTCCATCAGAAACGGCGGGTGATGAACAGTAATCCTGATCCAGTGGGTAAACCAGTTGAGGTGAGACTGTGTGTAAATTCAAAAGTCAAATGTCATTTTTGTAGTTTTCATTTACATTTTTGCGTTAAAGGCTTGGGTTAAAGTTCTGTCATCAATTACTCACCCTCATGTTGTTCCAAATCCATAAGACCCAAACACTTTATTTGATGAACAGATTTCAATTAGGCTTTTATTGAGTTGAGCTGTATGATTAATCATAATTTAATCTTAGTGATGAGTTCTGCTTGTCTCGATTCATTCATCAAAAGTTTAAATCCCCAAGATGGGGCTCTTCTCTTAAAAGGGTATATTTTCTGACCAGTGTTTTACTTAAACTTCTCAATCTGGGAATGATGTGCATTTGCTCTCTCTGGGCTGCAAAAAGCACTGATGATCTGACAACTCTGACAAACATGTATGTTGGCATGTTCATTGTGAAATTTTGCTTGAATGAATGTCATACAGTCAGTCTGCATTCCTTTGCGAAGCCTTGTGTGATGTCTGAGTGAACCGTCAGAGTTTTGGGTAAATAGACTTTCAATCCAGGGACAGAAATCGCTCAGATTTCATTAAAAAGATCTTCATTTGTGTAACGAAGAGGAATGAAAGTCTTAAGGGTTTGGAACAACTAAGAGTGTGATGAAATTTTCATTTTTGGGTGAACTATCCCAAAAGTGAAATTTCTGTCATTAACTACTCTTCATCATGTCAATCCAAACCCGTAAGAACTTTGTTCATCTTCAGAACAGAAATTAAGATATTTTGGATGAAATCCAGGATGTTTTTTTTTTTGAGATGCACTGATTGATCGGAATCGATCGATTTCCCACATGATCGGCATGGATCGCTAACCAGCCAGTCAGTCTCATGACTTTCCGATTCCAAGCCAATCTTTTTAATTGCCGGCAGCGTAGGCAGTCATGTCAGCTGCGTGTTCTTGCTTTCTAAGCACACCCGCATCCTCTCTCACTCCTCTCGTTCACTCCGGTTAAATAATGCTTGTGTTGCGTATATCTTTAGTCTCACAAAAAGCGCGTGCACCACTGATCTGATCACTGATCTATAGCCTATAAGTGTTCATTCTTAAACAGCTTGTGAGTCACAGATACCAAAATGAGTGGCTCACTGTGTCAAAATGCCCATCTTGGTAAGTATTCAGTTACAGTCAGTTCTGTAATGTTAAATAGTTCAGAAAGATAACACAAATATTGTAACAGTATATTAGGTTCCTTCATAAACTCTTTAAATGACGGCAGTCTTAATATTTCTGCTGCTGTCTGTTATGTTAATTAAAGAGCAAAAGACAAAGAAACTCACAATCTGCCCTTGATTGAAAACATTTTACAACTTTAATTGTAAACATTAATCTGGATTTCATTTTTGCAATGAAGACTATCCAGTGCTATTTTATATTTGATTACTTTAATTTTTGTAGTATTTCTTACCTGAATAAAAACTTCATAGCTCTATTTATTCCATTGCATTTATTTGTTTGCAATTTGTTTATTTCTTTCTTGTATTACTGACATTTTACTTGTTTTTTTATGAAAATAAAACTTTGCGTTGATGAAAAGTAGATTTTTGTTTGTATATGCTGTCAATTATAGAAAATCGGAATCTACAAAAATCGGTATTGACAGATCACACTAACAAAAAATTTTTAAATTTGCAATCGGTGCATCTGTTTTGTTTGTTTGTTTGTTTGTTTGTTTTTATCCCCAATAGAAAGAAATGTAATTACCCACATTCAACTTAGCTGTTCACGTGCACACCACAATGCTTGCGTGTGATGCTGAGCCGGTGTTTGGTCGTAAACACGGAAGCACTGAACTGCGTCAAATGAGTATGACTCCAAAATATTTTAATTTATCTTCTGAAGGTGAACAAAGTCTTATGGGTTTGGAACAACATGAGGGTGAGTAATTAATGAGAGAAATTACATTTTTGTGTGTTCCAACCCTGTGTAAAGTTAAAAAGTATAAAAGATGTCTGAGTATTGTCCGGGCCCTCCTACATCCAGCAGCTCCTTCAGCCTGATGATTACCTCACAGTTTGTGGTGAATGTGGCAAGCCAAGTGAGGACCATGTAAAATGTGACAGCTGTGGATATATCCTACCTGCTGAGACTCCTTCTGCTGTTACATCAACACTGTCCCCTCGCCCCTCCGTTCACTCACAGCTGCCCAGCCTTCAGATAAACAGAAGCTTTTATGAGCCCACTTCTGGGGGGTGCTCACAACAGCTGGATGTTATTATAAACCCATCGGTGCGGATCACCCATGGAAATATGCTCCTCCCACTCAATGGAAGACCCGTCACCTCTTCTGGAAGCTCAGCTTGTAATGGACACAAGCAAGCTGGAGGCAAGAAACAGCAGGCCACCAAACCATGTGAATTAAACGACCCTAGTAAGTACAGTACACTCCAAACTCTTTTATCACTTTTCACATTATGCTCATACATTTGTTTTTTTTTTCAGTTAGCTGGCTCAATTAGTTTAGGTTAGAAAGGACCAAAAGATTTGATTTGTTATAGGGCTGCTCAATAATGGCAAAAAAACGTAACCACAATTATTTTGGCCAATATTGAAATCCTGATTATTGTTGGGTGAAATGATCAAAGGTTTATTTCATGATGTGAGTCAACAGGGTTTCTGCGAGTCATTAAAAAGGTTTAAAAATCATTAAATGTATTTTGTGAAGATTAAGGCTTTAAATGGTATTAAAAAGCATAAATTTTTATTCCTACAGTCATTAATTTTTTTAGATAGTTATTACCAGTTTATTTTGAATATATCTGTCATAATTAGTAACACGGAACCTGTTTTCTCTGTTCAACATTGCCGTAATGCCGTTTTTGACAGTGGTGGGCTTCGAGAAGGAGACGGTAGGCTTTCCAATTTAGCGACTTTTTTCCAAGAAACCGCATTGTGACACGCATATAGGGATTTGTTGAAACCTTTTCTAGCTTCCGAGACCCCCCAGATAGCATACGTACGTCGGGCTGATGTTGACACAATGCAGAAAGTTGCATTGGCACGATGTCGCTCCGAGAGCGTTTGCTCATTGAGAAAATGTTGCCAACACGTCGGCATCTGATCGCGAATGCTCTCAGGCCGACGTGCAGACGATGCAAAGCTCTAAATCCCGGACACTTTGCAGGTGCTTTCTAGGACCTGTATTTATTTAGGCTGAACCTCTCGGGCTCCACCCAGGTAGCACCCTGACACAGAATCAACCTAGAACTTTTAAAAGAGCATAAAAAAACCAACGAAAAGTAGACGCCAATGGTTTGCTTACCAAACCAAAGATCTGATATCAGTTTAATGAAATTACGTTACAGAATAAACGTGTCTAACATGAAATTGATCTGGTTTGATTACCTCACGTTGAAACGATGTTGATTTCAGTTGGGTGAAAACTTTATACAATTAATACATTTTCTGTTTTATAAAACAGTAATAATCACGTATCAGATTCAGTTAAAATTGCTTTAATATTTACGAAATAGTTACAGCCTTCAAATACTATATACAAACCTATATGACTAACAGAACAGACATTTACATTCAAATACACAAGAGGTATTCAAGTAAATTACAGGCTAATATAAACAGTCTCAAGTTACAAAGTGCAATATTACTCAAGAATAAACCTGGTCATGTTCTTTTTTACCAAATGCATTATTTTTATTAGAGCACAAAAGGAGAGTAAAGCAGAACATGAGGCTGACAGCCTGAGTCACAATTTACCATCGCTGTTTCTTTTCTAATGGTGACTGAGACTCTCGGACTCTCCTTTTGTGTTCCACAAAAATAAATACATATGGGTGAGTAGATGGTTTATAAAAAAAATCTTACCCTTGAAATTAGAGGACAGATGAATATAACGGATGAATTGGTTTTCCTTTGCGATTAAAATGTAAGTTCCTCGCTCCTGTATTATCAGGAATGTAAACTCCTTGGCTGAAAAAGGTGACAAAGATGTAACCAACAATTTCAATACCATAGACAACCATTTATAAATCACTTTTTTAAAAACGTATTATGGGGCAAAAAAGGATTTAACTCAGTTCACGCGTGCGCGAAATGCCCTTTTGCATGCTCAAAATATGATCTTGCGCGCGCAAAAATTTGGCAGAGATCCAATTTCATAGGTGGTACGCCATTTCGGTTCTGCAAAGGGAACAAAGCACCATTTATTTGACCTCCGTTTAATGTATTCCCATACTTTTGATAATAGTGGTCTTTTAATAATAGGTTTTTGTGATAGAATGGAACTTTCTCCATTCCCAGGAGCAGAACCCGCCATTATGCGAGATGAATGTAAACAGTGTGACAATTCGACGCATTTCACGCACGCGTCGTTGCAGCACTAGTAAAATGTGATTGGAAAAAAAATTAATCGGAACATCGACTCAAATTATGCATGTGCTGTATAATATCTAGTATTATTGTAGCAAAACTGAGCACCTGTGACAGTGGAATTTGTATTTGTAGAGAATATTTCAGTAAAGTCATTGAGAATGTGTATTATGAGTTGCAAACTTGTAGTTTTCTTTTCTCTCTCACAAACAGTTACATTCATACATAAACAACATACAAATCCTATTCTACAAACCACAAATTAAGAGACTCATAGGCTCAAATTTTTGTAGATCACTCAAATAAAGTTTGTAATGGAAAAAATCCTATCATCCATAAAAATGACTTATATCCCTCTCAAACATAGTCCTGAATACTGATTGTAAAATAGTAATATTTATAATAATTAGCTAGTTTTCATTTATTGCCAAAAGCGCAATTCTACAGTGCAAGGCAATTTCTGGGTGCTGCTGTGTTGATTACTGATTGATTAATAATGACAAGAACATGTTTCATCCCTGAATAGAGCACAAGTGTGTGAGTGGGATCTCACATACTGATATGTCATATGTCAGATCTCACATATCAGTTCACAAATAAAATCTGTCTATGACTTCACACTTTTGATACAGGTGTGCAGCAACTGCAGAATAAACGTTTTTCATTTCATTCATATGCACACAAATGCGGGAGACCAGAAACGCAAGCTCATGAGAAAAAGTTTGGTTTGGTGAACTCTGACCTGTGACTTCCCATCACACGAATGTGTAAAGAGCAGATAATTGATAAATGGTGTGATCTCTTAGCTGAATTCAAAGAATTTTTTATTTTAGTAAAGCTGAGGGGATTGTATATTTTTATATTTTGAATATACAATTTGTCAAATTTTGAATTCATGTTTATATAAAAAGACTCTACAGATCATGACGTCATATCAGGACTGTTACAGTGTCCGAAGAAATTTCGCATGCTCAGTCTAGTGTGTCCGCAGCTTAAATGCGAGCATATGAATTTCTTAATTTGTGAGTTATACAATAGGACACATGTGCCACCAAAAAGAATTTGAAAAGGTGTAACCGTTGTGTTTTTTGTGCCATATGACATTTAGTTATATATATATATATATATATATATATATATATATATATATATATATATATATATATATATATTTATGTGTGTGTATATGTGTATATATGTATGTAAAAAAAATTGGCATTAAAAAGGATTTGATGAAACCAGTAGAAACCCTGTTTAAATGTCAGTGAAAGTTCACAATTATCTGTACTTCAGCAAAAAATAATACTAGAATTAATTAATGTAAGTAAAAAGTCCTCAAAACAGCTACAGATGACAAGTAAACAGTCAACAATGAAATAATAACAAAGAATCTAATTACAAACAAAACCGACAAAAAATGTAACGGAACAAAAATAGAAATGAAATAAACTGTGCTTTAGGTTTTTCAGGAAGATGTACTAACAGTGGTATTCAGATAAGTAATACCCAACAGATATTGAATAAAGTAATCAAATGTAAAATAACTACTGTATACATTGAATACAAAAGCTATTCATTCAAGGGCAGTGATTGATTTTATCTTTGTCTTTTCTTTTTTGTTAGATTGAGAATCTTTATCTTGGCTGCTGTTACTTTAAGAGCTGCACAGACCCAATAAAGGCCTATTGTTACACACTTTCTCAGTGTTCACTTAAGACACAAACGACTGTGTTTACAAAAATGCTTACCAAAACGGCATTTCAAAATATTTGTGTGTAGGCTATTTGACTGTTTAGTCTCGGAGCACGCATACAGGTGCCCGTCTAGGGAACAGCATCTCTTTTCACACTTTTAATAGCATTATTTAATATCAAGCACATCTTGCTGTTTAGCAACAGTAGACTGCATTTTACATCACTCTCTTATTCGGCTGATTTGGATGTTAAGTTTGGGCTAGGGAGGAATGAAAGCGCACCGTTGTGAAGGAAGAAAAGGTCAAATATGATTAATTGCACAGTCCTAATTTGTCAGATCTGGCAGGGAGCATTGTGTGTACAGTTGGATCCTTTTCTCTACTTGTTAGGAAGATTTTTAATTTAGTGATTTTTAACTTTAAACAGTCGGCAAGCAGTTGGTTTTGTAAGAATGTTTTTTAGAGTTTAATGTTTGTCGTCATGTCCTTTTGCCTCAGCTGGAAAATACTGCCATAAATCAGTATAAGTTGGAACATCATGAGAAGTTATGAGATGTTATGAATTTTCAGTGAATTCGCAGTGTGGGAAGCTCATATCCCAGTATTTCTTTCTTTGTCTCTTCAGCTGTCTAATGATTGACATACTAACAATTTATTATATTTTATTTTTATAACCTTCAGCAAACCCAAGAGCTTAACAAAGGAAGAGGAACATACAACTCGCAATATACAATAATATTACTAATAATAATAAACATTCCAACATAAATATTATGATATACTCTCTATATTCAAGTACTGTTTAATTGCTTTTTAAGAGTTAAAAAGCATTTTTGATCAGGCTTAACCAAAAGCTGTCATATGAGATATAAACCAGTGATACAGATCTGTGATGTTTTTGTCTTTTGATGAAATGCAGTTGTGCTGTCCAGTGATGACGATGAAGAAAGTGATAATGTCAGCAGCACAGGGACCGTTAATCGTTTAGAAAGTGTGTCGCCACGCCCCGCAGACTCTGCCCACTCATCTCCAGCGCCCTCCGGAGGTCGGGTGGAAGCAGCGGTGAAAGCAGCTGGTGAACATGAGGACCCTAGTGGTGACTTTTTCACACAGGCAAACCACAGAAACCTGCTGCCCCGGAGAAGTCGCATGAGAGATCCAGTAAGCAGTGTTACATGTGTTTCTGATTTTTTTTTTTTTTTTTTTTGGTCAAATAACAAATGTTTTAACAAATAACAAAACAGTTTGTAGCGCACCTACCATGCAATAATTCCAACAAGCATAGTGCTTTGATACTTTTTATATGAAAATAAATCTTAGCTTTCCAATTATTTAAGTTGTTTTTACAAAATACAAACAATAAATAATGTTTTGGTGGCCTTTAATGTGGCAGTTACAGATCCCTGTTGTGCCTCGGTTCAAGCGGCATGTGAACCAAGCATCTCTTCCTTTTTACTACTAGTGATGGCACCAATAATTGAACATCAGAAGGAATGTTGAAAGATACAGTACAACTTACTGAAATCCATATCATGTTTCAATCCGTGCTTCAACCACAAACAGCTTTTAAACGGTCATGTAATGTTGCATTTACCTCAGGAAAGTTATTCAGTGTCCATAGCTTGAAAAAATACTAGAGAGGAGCATTTTAATGCATTCTTTTATTATTCTTTTATATTACATATTCATTATATTTTTACTTAACCTGTTAGGTTAACGTCTCATTGTATGTTTAAATAAATCTGTCATGAAAACAAGTCTTTATGAAAGCCACTAATTAAATGTTTAGCTTAGGGCTGTCATGATTCACCTCTGTGCCACGAAGGAGCTCCAGGAGGTTAAAAGAAGGAATGATGACAGTGAAAGACGAGAGAGGACCATGCCTGGACTATTTATGTTGTTTTATTATGTTTATATCAGGGCTGCAACTAATGATTATTTTAATAATCAATTAGTTGGCCTTTTTTTTTTTTTTCCCGATTAATCGGATAAAAAGTCCTAATTTTCTTTTTTAAAATTATTTTATTGACAAAAAACACATTGCACATCCTGCTCAATGTCCTTCAAACAAACGTATCAATAAGTGCTTTACTGTTTTACAAGAAAGACAGGAAAAATAGTAAATTCGAAAATTCATGACAACAATATTTATATTTTAGCATTAGAACTACTACTGTGATTAAACTGCTTACACATACTGGAGGATTAACCATGACAGAAACAAAAAAATGATTTTGGTAATCACCAGTACCGTTAGTTGGTGGTGGTGGTCTAATGAAGCACTGTATATAGTGAATAATAGTCAATCTCTAAAAAAATCAAAAACACACTCAGTATTAACCAACAGGCAAGAGAAATGTTCAGCAGGAACACACATATTACCTCTTTCTGTCATTTCTCTGTCCTGTGAAATAATGTAAGACATTTCTAGTATTTACAGTTACATGCTGTTATCCCTTTACAGTTAGTACCATTAAATACTTGAATGACATACTGATTTTTAAACCTAAATTTAACTTTCAACAACAGATATTTCAGCAAAATGAATATTTTTGCGCTGAACATTAATTGTCTCCGTCTCTACCACATTCAGTCTGTCTGGCACGGATGGGTCCATGCGCCGATACTCATTCAGTTACGTAAAGTTTGAAGTTTAACACAGAATGTCAGGACAAACCTTTATGCTAAATGTAAATGCTCGCGTGAATTTTAAACATTCACTGAGGATATAGCTGTAGAATGAACGTTTTGCGCCGAGGACGCGCGCATCTGTCAGCGCCTGGCAGATCAAGCCATGTTAAACACGGAGCTAATGCATTAGCTTGAAGCTTAAAGTAAAGAGTTCTCATGTCTTGGGCAGTTTGGATTACATTTTCATTTATTCATTTGGCAGACGCTTTTGTCCAAAGCGACTTACAAGGGGAGCAATTAGGGGTTTCATGCCTTGCTCAATGGCACATTAGTCATGGTATCGAAGGTAGAGAGAGTGCTGTTCATTCACAGTCCCCACCTTCAATTCCTGCCAGCATGGGAATCGAACCAGCCACCTTCAGGTTACAAGCCCAACTCCCTCTACATTAGGCCACGACTACCCTATTACGCACCTTTCCTGGAGCAGCTCTCTCTGTTTTCTTCTCTACTTTTAAATGCATTTTGTCAAATTAAATGCATTTTGTCAAGTTTTGCGTACACGATGGGCAGACCCGACTAATCGATAAAGACAATCGTTGTCAATGATTTTCATTATTGATTATTATCGATTTTATCGATTAGTTGTTGCAGCTCTAGTTTATATGCAGCAGTCGTCCGTGTGGGCTGCCGCTTTATTTCTTCTGCCCTTCTTTGCTTGGGGTGCCCATCTTCTTCCTTGAACCCTTTAACTTCTTTTACACTATGATTTTGGGATGCTTATGTTCATCTGGGAACACAATGTGCACCATTTCATTAGATTTGTAATGTAAATCATTTACACACCTACGCCAACACAGTAGAATACATCAATATCTTTCTAAATATGTTCACTGTTGATCATGATTTCAAAATAAAAGTATAAACCCTCACTTTGATGTTTTGATGTCTACACATTCTTGTTCAAGAAATTACAGTGGTTGTAGCATTTAAAGAAGTTGCCTAATATTAAAGACTTTAATTCTGAACATTTGAATGAAATTTTATTTGGCCGATATTTAAAAAAAAAAAGGGTTTGATCATGCTGCAAGTGTAACCTGTAATCTCCTGCCTTCTGCAGGAATTAGTTATAATACATAATGCACATAATTTGATAGTTTACTTGCTTTTGATATTTTATTTGAACCAAATATTATTGCCTCTATTATATATGTATTTTAAGTCGTTTTAAAGGGTATTGTTTGCTTAAGTCTATTTTATTACCACAAAAATATGTGCAAATTGATCGACTGATTACTTGATTACCAAAATAATCTTTGGTGACTGCCCTAGTTTATATTTTTCAATGAATTGGAGTAGAAGCTAATTATATCATTAAAAGTTTAATACAAAATAACTTCCTTATGTGCAATGTAACTCTTTGAATGCAACTTTTTGGGTGTTGTAATTTAAATTTGAACCTTTTTATATAGTAATGTATCAACTAATAGGGTTTCTTGTATAGTTCACAGCATTAGTCGAGGAGAATTTTTTATTAAAGAAATTGGCGTGCACTGTGCTGATATATATCCAAATGAACCATATCGAACTGCATCAAGAGCTTGTAAATCAGAATAAAATCAATTGGTGAAATTAAGTCCTCAATATCCCCTCATAACATATAGCATTAGCAAGTAGAAAATCATATTTCATGTCTGTAATATAAACTAGACATTAGATAATGACATGGATCAACCACAATTTGTATCATATCATGAACGTGAGTAAATTATTAAACCCTGGACAAATGTTTATATTTTAAGATCTTAACAAACTGAAAAAAAAATCTCTTTACTGTGTATTAATTTCTTGTTTGTGATGTGTTTAGAGTGTGAATTTTTTTTTATTGGTATTTTCTCTTCTAGTTTGGGAACACTGTGTGTGAAGATCCATCTCCGTCTAAGAAGTTGAAAATGGGGCAGGTGCAGAAGTTGGACAGTATTATTCTGGAGTGCAGGAGTGTAAGGATTGGCACACTGCGCAGGATGGTCACCAAACCAGTTGTGGTGAGATCCCTTAAAGCAAAATCCATCTTCAGATCACATGCAGGGTTCTATTTTTTTATTCATTTATTTATTTTAATACTAAAATTGAATGTTGATCTTGACTTTCAGTGCCGTTAATGGTTCTTAAACAACATGGTGAAGAATCGCCATTAATTTTTATTTTCTTGATAAGAAATAATTGTTTTTGAAATAATCGGTTTTCAACAAAACACTCAACAGCGATAGTTTGTGGTTAATCATAAAAGCAGTCAATCTTTATCTTAAATGTAGTTTTAGGTTTTAGGTGTGCGTGTGGTTTTTACTGAAAGGGTTTGAACTTTTTGAAAGTGTTAGTTTGGTGGACTGTCAGTATAGGGACAGAAATCTCTGTGATTTCATTAAAAATATCTTCATTTGTGTTCCGAAGGTCAGTCAAATTCTTACAGGTTAAGAATGACATAAGTAAATGATGACAGAATTTTAATTTTTGGATGAAGTGTTTTTTTTCTCTCCCCCTTTTAGTTTACAGTGGATTACATTCAGCTGGATACAGAAGGTGAGATACAACTTTGAAAAAAATGTAAAGTAGAAAGAAATGTTACGTTGTTGTCAGAAGTCTCCAGCATGACTTGATGTTGTGTAAAATAATGTACTCAGTGTTTGTTCCAGTCTCATTTGTCATTTCTTTGCTGTGGTGTTGTGATTCGAAGGTCCTGAGATTGACATGTTGGAGAGAGTTTATTTGAGGTCGATGGCGCTGACCAGATGTGAATGGTGTAATGTCAGGAAGCTGCCAGTTCTGTTTCTGCAGACCACTGATGAGGAGTGCCAGCGTTTACAGTCTCAGCTGCAAATGTCTCAGGACAACGGAGGAATATGGTACGATTGCAACGGCAACAGTGAGTATCAGAACTCTATCATGTCAAACAAGTATCAAAAAGTTAACGATGAAAGCATTTCCTTAAGGGTCATCGCACAAATAAGAAGTTAGTTCTGTGAAAAGCTCTTGCAGCATTTCCTTGTAGATGCAGCAACATGCCCATGAGCCACTATACTTATTGTGAATTTGTGCATGATTAATTGAAATTAACCAAAATTTAAACCAAAGGCTTAAATCACAAAGGCCAGAATTTATTTTAAGTGCAGCTTGTCAGCTTCCTTCTGAAAGTATTGCGTATTGCTTATAACATGCATTTGAAAAAGCAATGAGCGTCTAACATCGTTCTAAACATGAAGCATTTACAAACCCCTTGTCCAACAAAAGACAACATTTAACAATGTTTTTACTCCAAACTCGCTTCATAACGCCAGTTGAATGTGTAAAATAACATCCTTCTGTAGATGATGTGCCTTCTTACACCGAATAAAGCACGCAACATATTTCACAGTATTCTATACAGTGATAAATGCTATGTCGATTAGAATTGCATTATAAATATACTTTATTATCATGAAAATACCCAAGAAGGCTTGAAGAATTCAGATAAAGCATATATTGTCATAGTCGTGTGTTTATTAGTCATAGCATTTCAATGTTCTGTTTATTTAGCTACAGCAATATTATGGTACCCATCGGTTTTCTGGAATGACGTGCGTTATCGTACTTCTGCGAATCATATTTGGAGGTTCTTCGTGGGAGCGCCCTCTGGCTTTCAGATGGAGCAGCATTTACTACTTATCACAGAGCCACGCTTCACTGACAAGCTGCTCATAAAAAAAAAAAAAATCACAGCCTTTGTTTAATTTCAATCAATTGTGCAGCCCTATTGTAATTGGAACTTATGTGCCTATTGTAAATGTCCAAATCAGTTAAAATGATTAAAAAAGAGTGTAGCTGTTTATAGCCCTAGACAGGTTTTTTTTTTTTTTTTTTTTTTTTTTTTTTTTTGAAGTGATGGATGGAAAGGTCCTACACAAAAATTGTGACCTCTGTCATGTATGTATTTGTTTTCATCACTGGGATATTACATATATTTAGTATAGACATAATATTTATTTCAGAAGTAAAATTGCTCAAAGCTGGTGGTCATTTTGTTTCAAGGTCACTTTGTTTTCTTGGTTTCATCTTTGTTGGTGATTTTACTGCTTACATTTGGACTAAATATAATTTTTTTTCTTCTTTTTATTCCCTTTCTTGTTCTGCTGATGCTCTCCAGATGATGAGAAGTATATTGTGTTGATTTTCGAGAGCGGCCCCACAATGCAGGAACAAGTGTTTCTGGAGGATATCCTTGCTGATATTGGCCGAAATAACAAACTTACAGATTTCCCTAAGAAGATCAGTTTTGATGAGGCCAACGTTAGACTGGTTGAGTACAATAAAGCCTCCAAAGAAAAAGAAAAGGTGATTTATGTTGCTCTCATTCATAATTATTCTTACTTGGTATTTTTTTTATAATCATCTATGTGGTAAAAGTGCCAATATTTGTCCTTCACCTCAGGTTAAAGAAGAGAAAACTGCAGAATCAGCAGCACCTTCATCACCCTCCGCATCCCTTTCCGTTGTGACGGTTACCGTGGCAACAGCAAATATAGCCCCAACAGCCCCCATCCCTTCTGCAGTGACTAGCTTCCCAACACGCATGTCTGCTAGGCTCCAAGAGTACTGTGAAGAGGATGATGAGATGGCAGACCTCCAGCCAACCTTCACTGGTCCAATCATCAAGTAAGACAAATTACACCTTGACTTGCAACACTTTTTTGCTTTGACAGGGCTCAAGACTTTTTCTGCTTGATCTGTCCGGCCAGTAGTTCAAATTAGGGCTGGGTTGAAATAAAAAAAAACCCCTCAAA
The DNA here is from genome assembly GCA_037194245.1 of Opsariichthys bidens. Taxonomy (NCBI): domain Eukaryota; kingdom Metazoa; phylum Chordata; class Actinopteri; order Cypriniformes; family Xenocyprididae; genus Opsariichthys; species Opsariichthys bidens. The sequence continues at coordinate 15,851,956 of CM074282.1, read as the reverse complement.
TATTCAAAACTATACATGCATACATATACACACACACACATATATATATATATATATATATATATACACACCGCGCATATATATATGTATATGTGTGTATATTTATTTTATATATTACACAAATATATAATCTAAATGTAATTTTTACATCATTTTAATGTAAAAATACAAACACTATTATATAAGTGTGAATTTTTACATTAAAATTATGTAAAAATGACATATTTACATTATATAATTGTGTGTGTGTGTATGTATATTTATATATCTCATAAATGCACCGTCAAATTTAAGATGAAACGCGGTGCAAGTGTGTGCCGAACGGTACAGTTGATGTCATAACATCCTTATTTATTATACTGCAAGGTTGCATGGCTTAATAACAACAAAACAATAACTCTTTTTATTTCAAGAAAAAAATCTGAACCACTAGCGAGACTGGACCACTAGAAAAAGTCTCTAGCGTTGAGCCATGCCCAAATACCATGTGAAACAAATAAAATATTCTATACATCTACAAAACAGTAAATACAGCATTTGTTGTTACTGTTGTTGTTTTTCTGTAGGTTGTTTGTTTACCCCCCACCACCTGCTAAAGGAGGAATCTCTGTAACCAATGAGGACCTGCACTGTCTGAATGATGGAGAGTTTCTCAACGACGTCATCATTGACTTCTATTTAAAGTCATTATCTTTTTTCAATCAATATTGAGTGTTGAGACCAAATACAGTGCTTTGAGAAAAAAAAGCACACCCCATGAGAGGTTATGTATGGCATGTGGGCATGCCATATTAATTAGGGGTGTGACGAGACCCCTATCCCACGAGACGAGACACGAGATTGGGTTCACGAGACAAGATTTTTATAGTATTTTTAAGAAATCCTCAATAATGAAACGTATGAAGGGAAAATAGTCTTTTATTCAACTGAAAATCATGAAATGCAAAAATGTTGAAATCAGCTTGTAGTGCATGTCATTTTACTTCTATTTTAATGAATTATTTGCAGTAAAAACAACATGCAAACACTGCTAAATGTTTTGCCACAAAATCAACCAATTGTTTTCTGCCCTGTATAATTTCACATGAGAAATCTCACTGAACTTCTTTCTACAGATTGAACATAAATTAAACAGGATAAATAAACATATAAATAAAAAATTCAAATAACACTCTAAGTGTCACTTTAACTGCAGTACAAAGTTGACTATTTCCCAGTCACTATTGATTGTGTGGCTGTAACTGTGATATAGCTCTGCGTACACGAGAAGTCGAACCGTTAGCAGTAATAGCGATGCTTTCTGCCTCTTTAGGGGCCGTTCACATATCGCGCCTAAAAAAGCTTGTAAAGCGCGGCCGCGTCGCTTTCTCCTTCTGCAAGCGTTCGGGAGTTCGGGATGTTTTCATCTACCAGCGGCACAGGCGTGCCAGGAAAAAACGAGCGCGCCGCTGTCTAGAGAGGGTAGTCTCTTCAAATTGAGGCGAAAGTTGATTGGTTGCTCCCACGTGTGTACTGTCCAATGGCATTTAAGCACTCGATTGACAAATGGATAAAGAAAAGCGTTTGGCAAACCGAGAGAGAAAAGCAATTGGCAAATCCTTTTTTTAAAAAGCGTTTTAAAAAGCCATTTAAAAGGCGATTTAAAAAGAGATTTAAAATGATTTACAAATGTATTTTTTTATTGTTCTATTAATCTACGTTTAAAAACAGGAATTAAATAAACAACTTTAAATACGTCTATTTATTTGCCTATTTAAAAGTGATTTATTTATTTACATTTTTATGTGTGAATTATTAAATGAATTAATTGATTCATCGTTTTATTTTAATGTGGCACTCCTGGTCCTCCATAAAAATGTTTCCACACAAACGATTTGAAAGTGGCGGGGGCATCTTCAATAATAATTTCACCCTCACACTGATAGGACGACGAGACAAATTTTCACCTCGACGAGAAATCTCGTCACGTTTTAGTCTCGCGAGATCTCTTGGTCCGAGATCTCGTCACACCCCTAATATTAATGCTAAAATTCTATTAGGACATTTCGAATTTTTGGGATATTTGGTTTATTTGGAATTGTATTGATGATGTCAGTCTTTTAAGCTGCTGAATTCATTATAAAAATGGACAGTTGAAATGCCTTTTCTTGACCTTTAAACCCGAATTGTTCCGCCCGCGAAAAAATTCATAATCATATTACTAAGCAACCACTAGGAGGAATGACACAAAAGAGGCATCATTTTAAAGCTTAGAAACTCAGCTTTGTAATGCATCCAGTCATTGCTTTCAACTCTTAACGAGTGCTGAGTTAACACTCTAAAACGGAGTATACCGCCCGCGGCCAAATCCTACCTATAAAAATATTAATAATCATATTTTTCAAATCTCTAGCCTTCTTCATCACAAAATAGGCATCATTTGAAAGCTTAGAGTCTGAATTTTACAATGAATGTAAGCACTTTGAATAAATCAGTACTGCAGAGTTTTTTACTGAATTTAATTTACTGAAAAGTAAAAAAAATTTTTTTCATAATTTATGATTTTTTTATTATTATTATGTACGCCAATGTGTCAAAAGCATCATATAGCTCAGATAATCATGTGTCATATGTCATTTGAAAGGTCTCATGGAGTAGAATACAACGAGCATAATTGTTTTGGGCTTTGACTAAACTTGAGTGATTTTTTTTTTTTTTTTTTTGTACGTGAAACCCCACAAGACCCAAATGTAAAAAATAAACTGATGCAGCATTTATGCCACGTTTTGGCTCCTAACGTCATGAAACATCCACCGATTGTGGGAAATTGGGCATCGTTATTTACAGCTGATTCTCGTGCAACATTCCAACAGTCCAACATCGTCATAATCCAATGAAGCGATCACGAGATATCCATCACGCAATTACGACACATAAACCCCCACAGGCGCACAGCTGCTATAGCTAAAACTAAATGCTATCAAGTGGCATTTCAGCATAAAACTTCATGAAACAGGCATAGATTGTGGAAAATGGCACAACATTACTTACAGTTGATGCTCCCGATTGAAATGACTCCAAGATCAACGGATTCCCACGTGTGGATCGCGTATTAAAAATACCCACTAGGGGGCGACGAGGGCTAAACAAAAAAGGCCACCTTGATTCCAAATGCTCCAACTTTTGAATACTTCATGGGATAACCACAAATTAGATATCCAGATACAGGTCTCATATGGAGGAACATCGCCAAAAAAGAATTTTCCTCCTACCTCATTTAATTTCTGAGTTATTGCATATTATCAAATATGAAATATTTGAAATATGAAATGAGAAAACTCAGGAAGACATTGTCCGAATTTAATTTTTTTTTTTTTTTTAAAAAGAGTAAAAACTTATGTTTCAAATGATACCAACCTTTTGACTCTCCTTGTAACTCCCAACCATATTTTCTACATTTTTAATTCCTTTTTAAATATAAATATATTAAGTTTTTTTATTTTTCCAAAAAATTTTTTGGCTGTTTATTTGCTATTTGTCAGCATACGAATGTGCAAATTAAAAAAAATTTTATTTGAAAATTTAAAAAGTTTCCTTTCAAACAATACCCACCTTTTGACTCTCCTTGCTATAGTTTTGGAATTGCGAGTCTTTACTTTTTTGTGTGTCTCTCAGAAAAAGAAAATACCCTTAAGGTGTAAAGGGTTAAATTATATTTCCTCGATTGATAAAAATACATTTTTCATGGGGTGTACTTGATTTTGTATGCGAGTTTGACATTTTCTGACGTTTGTACTGTCTGCTATTAGATATCTGTTTTTGGAGAAGTTAAAGAAGGAAGATGCTCACCGCAGTCATGTGTTTAGCTCGTTCTTCTATAAGAGACTCAATCAAAGAGAGCGAAGAAACGCAGTTGACGCGTCCAGCTTACCGTGAGCTTACATCATTTACTCAAATATTCACCTTATCTTGATGCTCACTTACTGTGCTGTTTAGTGCTGTGATTCATTTTCGGATGTTACTTTCATGTGTTGCAGCATTCAGAAGAGGAAACACAATAGAGTGAAGACATGGACTCGTCATGTGGATCTCTTTCAGAAAGACTTCATCTTTGTGCCCATCAATGAGTCGTGAGTGTTTCTCCATTTAACCATCAGTTACATAAGAAGACGCTCAGAGGAAAGAAATGTGGTTGTTCAGATACCAAATAGATATCATGAATTGCTTTTTATTTTGTATTTCGCTCTAAGTTAACATTACATAGCTTCAAATGCTTAATATTTTATATAACTCCGAGTGATATGCAGGGTCATTAAAACCGAAACCATAAAAAAGCATTTTTTGTTACTTTCGTTAGCTAATAAAAAATAAAATATAAAAAAACTAGAACTTAAATTTAGCTCGATGTTAAGGCCGGCCTTTCCCATTTTCATTTAGTTTGGCTCGATTTGCTAAAATAGCTAAATCTAAAATAGAAATAAAAATGTGTAAAAACTATATTGGCATATTTTAAAGGATACCCTGTTGTGCAATTTTAAATGTTCCTAATTTTGTTCTGGTGGACTCCTATAATAGGTTTTCAAGCATCCAAGGTCAAAAAACCCTTTACTTTTCTCATAATACACATTGCACATCACCTCATTTCTCAAAGAGTCTGAAAATGTTTTTTTTGAAGATTGAATCTCTCTAAACACGTGTTTTCTGAGAGCTACCCTGCTCTGATTGGTCAGACTACCCAGTCTGTTATGATTGCTTGACAGCTTACCACATGTGGTGGAAAAAATGGCCATTACCATTTCTGAATTTCAGCTCAGGATCTTCTTCAGCACTTGATGTACCGTGATACAATTGGGAACATTGGCTTCAGTCTTCATCCTTTTGAAATTCATGCAAAGTGGATTCACAGTGCAGTAAACAGCGTCTTCTCAACATGTGGACAACACAAATTAAATTCTACAGTCTAAGCTACAACTACAGTGTTTGAGGGTCAAAGGAGACTTTCATGAGCAGCCAATGAAGACCATAGGCTGCCATTATGCAAATGTGTTACATTATATAGGTTTGTAACTGGAAGTGAGACTGGAATTACTGACGACTCCTTTCGGCCGTTCAGAATGGATTTTTTTTTTTTTTTTAACCCTTTCGCACGTAAGTTTAAAATATTCTGGCTGAGCGCCCAGCGTGAGTTTACCGTTATTTAGAACGGGTCACTTTACTGTTTCCGTGGTGACACGTCATTGCTTGTCACGTGACACACGGCAACATCAAAAGCGCTGTATAACTGATGATCTGCTTTTATTTGATTTTTCCTTTTTTATTCAAAATATTAACAAATTGGACGACTATAGCATGAAATATCTGATATTCCGATTGTCAAATATGTGCAAGTGGATGTGTTTAGCTGTTTAAACACCTTTATAATGATCGCGGTATATGCGCGATGGGCGCCGCCATGTTAGTTTGCCCCGCGGTACAGAGAATCGCGTCTGTTGGATTTACAGCACGTGAATTCATCCTTCTCCCGAAATACATGAAAGTAAGTGAGCTGGTGAACTGAGAGAAGAAGAGAGTAAACTTTAAAGTTACTTACACAATGTGTATCTGATATGAATAAAACGTGCTGTCTAATTATTATGGAAATGATTGTTATTGCCGCTTCCATAGACATCAGTGTGTATGTTAGAAACTCTAAATGTATTGATTTGTTAGTACTTATGTGCATTTAAATGTCTGAAACCTAAAATAAACATTATGTGGTTGAAAACACTGCATGTTTGTGATATATTGACAGCGCTGAGCTCGTCTGTCACTGGCTCAGCGCCAGAGAACTCGCGCTGGCACTTTTGAATTTGGCAGTTAATCACGTGATGCACTGAACGTTCTAATCACACCGGTGTGATCGTGCGCGTCAAAGGAGACAATAACTTTATTTGTCATGCACCATGATCTTTCAAACTTTTACATTCACAAACAGAAACAGTAGAGAAAATAATTATTTGATCCCTTGCTGATTTTGTAAGCTTAACCACTTGATGAAGGGACTATAATTTTTATAGTAGGTTTATTTTAACAAGCAAAAAAAATCAGAAAAAAACACATTCATCATTAGGTCATCATCGGTCATTAGGTTTTCACATCTCAGGAGGGATTTTGATCTACTCCTCTACAGATCCTCTCTAAATCCTTAAGGTTTCTCGGCAACTCAGATTTTCTATAGAATTAAGGTCTGGAGACTGGCTATGCCACTCCATGACATTAATGTGCTTCTTCTCGAGCTGCTCCTTTGTTGCCTTGGCAGGATGTTTTTGGGTAATGGTCTTCCAACATGACACATCCATGACCCATCTGTGTTCTGGCTAAGGGAAGGAGGTTCTCATCCAGAATTTTACGGCACATGGCCCCATAAATTGGCCTCTCAATGTGGTGAAGTTATCCTGTACCCTGAGCAGAGAAACAGCATAATGTTTCCACTTCCATGCTTGATTGTAGGGATGGTGTTTTGGGGGTCATAGTCAGTATTTCTCTCCCTCCAAACTCGGTGAGGCAGCACTTTCTCCCAAGTCGCCTCTGAATCATTTAGACGTTCAGGCAGCGCTGTACATGTGTGTTCTTGAGTAGGGGGACCTTGTGGGCACTGCAGGCTTTCAGTCCATCGTGGCATAGTGTTACCAATGGTTTGCTTGGTGACTCTGGTCCCAACTGTTTTGAAATCATTAACAAGCTCCTCCTGTGAAGTTCTGGGCTAATCCCTCACCTTTCGCATGATCATCAATTCCTTCTAAGGCGAGCTCTTGCATATGGAGCAACAGACAGAGGGCGATTTGATTGTTATTTTCTATTTCTTACGTTTCCGAATAATCAAAATATTATTCGGATTAGTCTAGGATATTATAACCGAATAACCGACGGTTGTCTTCTCAAAAGCTTCTTGCTGATGGCCTTGTATCCCATTCCAGCCTTATGCAGGTGTACATTCTTGTCCCTGTCGTTCCTTTGACAGTTCTTTGGTCTTGCCCATGGTATTGGAAAGGATGGAATGGAAGATATAGATACTGTGGACATGAGCTGACATTAGGTGTACTTTCTTAAAGTGATGGGACTAATCTGTGTTCCACTTGGACGCGTAACCAGAAGCCACGGAACCAGAATTCTTGCTGTTTGTAAGGGGATCAAATAGTTATTTGACTCACTGAAATGCAAGTCAATTTATAACCTTTATAAAAAAGTATTTTGTTGATATTTTGTCTCTATCCGTTAAAATAAATCTACCATACAAATTATAGAGCCTTCATTTCTAAGTAGGAAAAAACCAGCAGGGGATCAAATACCATACCCCCCCCCCCCCCCCACACACACCAAACACACACACTTTTTATATTACACACTACATGAAAGATATTATTGGAAAAAGCATAATGGGGCACTTAAACAAAAAACATACTTAATCTGAAATTAGATTTTGTCTATATTTTCCTTTTTCATTTTAATTCAAAATATACTAAAAACTATAACAGCATCCCAATGATACAAAAAAATCAACACTGGCATATTGTCATGTTTTTAAATCGACTCGTAATCTCATGACCCATCTTTCTATGTCTGTCTAGTGCACACTGGTATCTCGCCATAATCTGTTTTCCGGGTCTTGAAAAGGCTCATGTTGAGCCAAACCCGCTGTACCAGCCTCAAGCTCCAGTCCATAGCACTGCCATCTCCTCCAGCCCACCCAGAGATGGAGGTTCCAATGTCCTGGAAGACAACAGTCAGCACACAGCTGTTCTGCACAGATCTGCAGCTGAGATGAACAGACAGCAGTACACGGGTGAGCAGATGTGAGCCGCACGAGTGAATGGAGACTGCCTGCTGCTGGAGTGTCACTGCTTAACTTCCATTTGGCTTTTATTGCAGATGGTTTACACAGAATAATTGAGTGTTATGGAACAGATGACTCCCAATACTCTGATGACCAAAGCTCGTGTCCGGTAATTCACTTCAGTTTGGATAATCTGGTGTCAGAAAGATTTAAAAAAAAAAAAAAAAAAAGAAAATTAATACTTCTATTTATCATGTATGCTTTAAATTGATCAAAAGTGACGTAATGTTACAAAAGTAATGTTGGTTTCCACAAAGACATGAAACACCACATCTGTTTTCAACAATTTTACTGTGTTTCTTGATAAAAAAAAATGCAGCCTTGATGTGCATAAGATGTTTCTTTCAAAAACATTTAAAAATATTACCGGCCCCAAACTTTTGACAGTAGCATAAATACTTAAAAATGTAAATAAAAAGGTTATGCATGCAAACAGCTGGCGATATTGGGCAGCAATGGAACTGTTTTGACTAACAGAAATTGTAATTAATGAAATATTTTTCATTATTTCATGTTTTTTTTTTATTTCAACATCTTTTTTTCTTTTTACCCAAGAGTTTTGACATATTGTTTGCTTCTTATCTATGTTTTCAGGATGAGTGCAGCGATGACGGCACTTTGGTCGATGAATGTGGAAGCTTTGACCGAGCAGAGTGGACGTCCAAACCTACCATTTGCAAACAGTGAGAGCAAATACTCCTCACATATTATGAACAGAATAATATTAATATTCTGAATTAGCTTTAATTTTAGTTTTATTTGTAGTAATTTATGTGCTTTTGTCATTTTTTTAAAGATATAATTTTTTAGGTTTTTATTAATTTTTTTAGTTCTAGTTCAACTTTAGGTTTTATTTCCTGGTAGTAATTTTAGTGCTTTAACTTATTTCAATTAGTTTCCAAGTAGAGTGTTTTGTCAATCTGGCATTGCGTAAACCCAAACTGACAAAAAATAAATAAAAAATACTTGTCGACAAGCTTTTTTTCCATGACTAAGACGAGGCGATGACCAGAGTACACTAACATCCTTAAACGATTACTGTAACTATATCAACATGCAATATCACTGACAAAAAATAGGTGACTAAAATGTAGTAAAAATAAAAACTTTACCAAATTTTCTCTTAATGTATATCAAAAAAAGAGACAATATATTACAGACTGCTGTACAAGCCTCTTCAACAGGGGTATAGCTCCAACTTTCCTTACACCTGCCTGTAAGTTTCTAGTATGACTAGTAAGACCTTGATTGGTTCAGGTGTGTTTAATAGGGCTAAACTCTAGGGCAGGGGCACTCCAATAGCAGGATTAGCAGGAGCGATCTCCATTTGAGAAATTCTACTTAAAGGAAAGTGTCATTCACGAACGTGACAACGTGAAAGCAGTTTGTTTGAAATCTTTGTAAATTTATTAAAACTAAAAAATGGGGGGGAAAAAACACTAAGTATTCACAGCCTTTGCTCAATACTTTGTTGAAGCACCTTTGGCTCGAACTACAGCCATAAATATTTTTGAGTATGATGCTACAAGTTAGGCACACCTATTTTTCGGCAGTTTCTCCAATTCTTTTTTGCAGGACCTCTCAAGCTCCATCAGGTTGGATGGGGAGCGTCTGTGCACTGTGTTCGATCAGGTTCAAGTCTGGGCTCTGGCTGAGCCACTCAAGGACATTCACAGAGTTGTCGCATAGCCACTCCTTTGTTATCTTGGCTGTGTGCTGTGGGTAGTTATCCTGTTGGAAGATGAACCTTCGCGCCAGTCTGAGGTCCAGAGCGCTCTGGAGCAGGTTTTCATCAAGGATGTCCCTGTTAATATTTTGACTGTTGCGATTCCAAATCGGTTTAATGACCTGTAACTCTGCCTGAGTATCGGACAAGTGTTCACTGTTGGCCAGAGGAGAACTGGCCCCCCGACTAAGCCTGGTTTCTCCCGAGGTTTTTTTTCTCCATTTGTTGGAGTTTTACTTCCTTGCCACTGTTGCCTTTGGCTTGCTTATTCAGCAGTGTTTTTAGTATGCCTGCATTGGCGCCGTTGTATGCGAACTAAGCTGAGCCGGACAATTACATCACCGTTTTCTCCAGTGCTGATATACATAAATTAACTAGACTAATAAGTATTGATCTTTGTACCAGAATGAATCAATAATATATAGAATAAGCTGGACAATGACACCATTTTCTTTGGGAGCTGCTGTGCAGCCAAAAATTATTTGCCAATTATTAATGTTAAGCTGCTTTGACACAATTTGCATTGTAATAAGCACTATATAAATAAAGGTGACTTGACTTTGCTACATTCATCGTTCCCTCAATCCTGCCTAGTCTCCCAGTTCCTGCTGCTGAAAAACATCCCCACAGCATAGCATGATGCTGCCACCACCATGCTTCACTGTAGGGATGGTATTATCCAGATGATGAGCAGTGCCTGGTTTCCTCCAGACATGATGCTTGCTATTTAGACCAAATAATTCAGTCTTTGTTTCATCAGACCAGAGAATTTTGTTTCTCGTGGTCTTTAGAGTCCTCCAGGTGGGCTGTCATGTGCCTTTTACTGAGTGGCGGCTTCCATCTGGCCACTCTACCATACAGGCCTGATTGGTGGAGTGCTCCAAAGATGGTTGACTGAGGCCCTTTTCCCCTGATCGCTCAGTTTGGCCGGCGACCCGCTCTAGAAAGAGTCCTGGAGGTTCCAAACTTCTTTCATTTACAGATGACGGAGGCCACTGTGCTCATTGGGACCTTCAATGCTGCAGAAATTTTTCTGTACCTTTCCCCAGATCTGTGCCTCAATACAATCTTGTCTCGACGGTCTACAGACAGTTGCTTGGACTTCATGGCTTTGTCTTTGATCTGACTTGCACTGTTAACTGTGGGACCTTATATAGACGTGTGCTTTTCCAAATCATGTCCAGTCAGTGGACTCAAATCAAGTTGTAGAAAACATCTGGATGATCAGTGGAAGCAGAATGCACCTGAGCTCAATTTTGAGTGTCGTGGCAAAGGCTGTGAATACTTACATGCATGTGATTTAAAAAAATAAATAAATAAATAATAATAAATAAATTTGCAAAGATTTCAAACAAACTTCTTTCACGTTGTCATTTTGGGGTATTTTTTGTTAAATTGAGGAAAATATTGAATTAATCCCTTTTGGAATAAGGCTGTAACACAAAGAGTGGAAAAAGTGAAGCGCTGTGAATACTTTCCAGATGCACTGTAGGTAAAAATGCAATAATTCTGCTGAAATGTAAAAATATATTCCTCAAATTACAATAACCGTTACAATTTTATAATTGAACAAAATAATTGATTAATAATTTAACTTATGCTGAATGACACAATTTTGATTCCTCCATAGACGGCTACATGAATACCACTTTGACGCTTCAAAAAGTTCATAAAGAGATTGTAAAACTAATCTATATGAATTTTCTGAAGAGACTTGATCACTTTATATCATGGGTCTTCAACCGGGGTCCGCGGCAGTATTGCAGGGGGTCCGTCAATTAATGTTTGATCACAAATAATTATAAAAAAAATAAAACGTGTAAAAACATCACAAAGTCAAATTTAAATCAAATATATTTGATTTTACAAATATTATTACATTAACAGCTTTAATAAAACCCTTCCGTCCATGTGCTGTCACGTGATCTCACGATACTGTCAACGCAGACTATGAGCGCTATAATTTTAAAACGCTACTGGCTAATAATTTATATACAATTTAGCTCGCCAGAATGGATCGTTTGTAACACAGCTTAAAGTTCAGGTGAATGTATAATCGTCCACCTGACAGTAAAATGTGTAGATCTGTTTAAACTTAAAGGCCGGGACACACCAACCTGACGTCTAAGAACTAGCGGCAACGGAAGCCGACGGTGTTGTCGCTCATGTCGGCGGAAAAATATGCGCTTGAACACACAGAAAGAATATAAGCCAACTGTCCACTAGCGCACGCTCTGCGCCTGCATATAAATGAGATAACTGTCTATTGAAGCAGATATATTTGTCTATATTCGTCATTCAAAAAGGGAAAGCGAAACCAAGACTGCAGGTATACAAACCATAAACAGAGCAGCGCTTGCTTACCGTTTTGAATATCAATCATGCTAATCACGTTCTTTATTCCACTCCGCTCATGTTATTATGAAAATATTCGTGCATTCAAGTGCTCAGGTAAAATGACCTAAAATTAGAACAACCTTCTGTCGGTGCCGTCATGACTTATTTGCTTGCTTTCATAACTTTTGCTTTATATTCTCGTGAGCTGACTCGTTTGCTATACTGAACAGCCTATCAGAGTTCTCTCTCACTCACCGACTGCCAAACGTGGAACACACTGAGAAAACTTAGTCGGCCAACGAACAAAAACTGCCCGACGGCCGACCATCGGCTTGGTGTTTTTCGGGCTTTAAGTTGAAGTTCAGAGAAATGTATAATTGTCCACCTGACAATAAAATTTAAATGTATGAAACTGCAAATCTATTAAAATAATTGTGATTAAGACAACTGTGAACTTAATAAATTGTGATTTTAATTGCTACATGTTTGTTATGATGCATAAATCTCTTTAACAATGAAAATATAGCCTACAGACAATGTACAACAACATAGTTCTAATCTATATTGTCTCAACATAATATTACTATCGTAATATGATTGATTTCTATTAACATCAGAGGCTGTTTGACACATTTTGTGTGGGGGGTTCCTGCTCCGTGTCTCTCTCATCTAAGGGGTCCTTGCCCTGAAAAACGTTGAAGACCCCTGCTTTATATGATGAACAGGTTTTATTGTTAGGTTTTATTCACATATAAACATTGATCAACAAACATAAACACAAGCTCAACCGAAACTGCTTGATTCGCGAGAACAAACCTCTTCCAGAAGAACGGACCTCATGGTTCTCACACAAACTTGCTTGAGATTCCATTTACACAACTAATGTGTGAGTTGATGAATGTTTTATATGTGAATATAAGCATATTAAATAATATTGCATATTACATTCATTAACATGTTAATTTCGATTGTCCAATAAACTTTACACTGAAGTACATTGAAAGCGATGATGAAAAGCAGAAGCCATTGAATTGAGATTGCTTTTTAAATTCCAGTTCAATTCCTGAACTGATTTGATTGCAAATGCATGTTGTGAAGTGTGGTCATGTGTATTTTTCAGCACTCTTTGTCATGTTATTGAAATCCTCAGGCCTTGCATTCTGATCATGGACTCTCTGCGTGGGCCGACACGGTCAACTGTGGTGAAAACGCTACGAGAGTAAGTTACCAGTTAGACAGACAGAAGTGAAAATAAAACCTTTATTCGACATGGATGTGATTTCACATTGCAGATGAATAGTAGGAGAATCTGCATAAGTCTTTAAACAATAATGAGAGTGGTCTTGAGTTCTCATTTGTGTTGGTATAAGTATTTGTGAGGGTTTGTCTTGGTGTTTGTGCAGGTATCTAGAGGTGGAGTGGGAGGTGAGGAAGGGCTCCCAGAGGAGTTTCGGGAAAGAGGTGATGAAGGGCTCGAGTCCTCGTGTGCCCCAGCAGGATAACTTCAGTGACTGTGGAGTTTACGTGTTACAGTATGTGGAGAGCTTCTTTGAGGTGAGAGGACACATGTGAACACTAGACAACACTGCTTCCTCCACAATAAAGTCACTGAGACTTTTCTGGCATTGCATAATTTTGTTTTCTTGTATTCTGTGCTTTCATCCCAGACAGTCTTGTAAAGACAAATGACATCACAATGTTACCAGGATTTAATGTCAAATAGGGAAAAGTTTCATTCAACTAGGACCTTTTCAAGCTGTCAAGTGGGCTGTAAAAAAAGAGACTGTACTTTTTTGATTGGATGAGTGCACAAGCGCCTTTTTTTTTTTTTTTTTTTTTTGTTTTTTTTTTGTTTTTTTTTACAAGAATTATTAAATGATCCTGACATCTGGCCAATTTTTTTTTTGTACTGAAATACTTGAAGAATTATTAAAGGAACCTGTAACCTTTAATCAGATTTGGGACCAAGATATCTGTCCCTTGTCAGCTGATGAGAATCAGTCGTTTTACAATATAGGGCTGCAGCAATTAATTATTAACCCTTGTGAGTCAATTAAAAAGTTACACGTAGGTCCAAAAAGAACAAAAATGTCCATGTCCAAAAACTGTCATAAAAATGTGAAGCTTGCGAGCACAGATGCAAGTTTGGTCTCATTTAAAAGGAGACCCTTGGCAGATTATTGTTGAAGTAAAAAAAGTTTAAAACATGAAATAAGAAAAAAGTTATAGAGATTTAAGTTAATGAAAATGATTTATGAACATTCTATAAAATATATATTTAATGAGCCATGTTGAGCTCTAAAAGTGCTAGAAAATCAAAGCCATGAATCTAATTAAGTTCTGTTCCAAATTTGAGGTCGATAGAGTATCGCAAAAAATTAGCTTTCAGTAAGATTTTGTATGTGCAGAGTACCACATTTATCCCATTAGACTCATGGTACACACAGTGGTTGGATTTGTGATTTACAGGACAGTAGAGTTTTTCTCTCTCGAATATTACACAAACAAACAAACAAACAAACAAACACACACACCACATTGACACATCCACACAATTATAGCTGCATAATTTATCCAATTGGCTCTATAATATGCAGAAAACAGGAATAAAGTGAGTGTTTGCTTTATAGGCCAAACCTGAGAAAATGGCACCATTTGGCAAACAATAGTACAAATTTTAATTTTGAAGCCTTGCCAACAAAATGAAAGCCTATTAACAAAGATTGCATAATTGAATAATTAAATGTCCCTGATATGAAATATTCTATATTGGAATTATTTTATGTTACTAGTGTAAAATAGATTTATTAAAGGAAATTAGGGTGAAACTCCAATAGAAAATACACACCTCAGTCAAAATTTATGCAGTTGGCAATAACACAGGCAAAAATATATATACATTTAAAAAACAACAGACAAAAATGTCCATAAGGACACACAAGTGTTAATCAGTATTGAAAATGATCTACTAATTTGATTGCGCGCTATACACAGAGAAAATAGCTGTGAATAATGCATTTATATGAACAAAATACCTCAGACTAATATCACTATTTTCACTGTTTATATAGCTTTTTTTTTACCCCATTGGCAAATAATTTACAAAATAAGAAAAATGCACTTAAATTATTTATTTGTTTTTGGCCGTGGGATACCATGAAAATGAATATTAATTCAATAACTGCCAGTTGTCACCTCTGATATTACATCAGTGATAAGAATTAAACTTGTATTGACTCGGAAGTAGGTTGACGTATTTTTGAGTGCTGTTACCATGGTGAATCGTAATATCGGAGCTCCATTGATCAAGCCTTTTCATAGTCGTGGTGCACGCATTGAACTGAGTCAGCATACTTCGAAAAGCTTTGTTTCTCCCATCACTACACACGTTAAACAGAGCGCAATAGAATTGGAGCACAATAGTAGTCTTTTGTAAAGCATTTCTTGTTAGACTCTAACAGTTTTAAGTAATTAAATTAATTGTGTTTTTGTAAGGGACTATTGTAATGGAGTGTAAATGTAATGTTATCATATGAGTTCAGAATATGTGTACCTCCCATCTTCAACCAGTTTCTCCTCTTACACCGCCTTGAGCAAAAAAGGTGCTTCAGGCTCTTCTCCTTGTGCGCCAAAGATTATAAAAACAGATATTCATTACAGCTCTTTAATGTCCATCATATCCACGTTGAATTGAGTGTTTAGTTTAGTAACTTTTGCAATAATCTTTTTTTCTTTCTTTTCAAGAATCCTCTTCCAAGCTTTGATCTACCAATGAATATATTGGATTGGTTTCCCCAGCAAAGGATGAAAACAAAGCGGGAAGAGATCAAGGAGCTCATTCTAAAGATTCAGACTCATCAACAGCTAGGTCTGGAGAGTGAGGAACAGACAGGCGCCCGCCACAGCTCATATGAGGACGCATTAGAGTCAGCTGATCTAATTCCTCCAATCAGCTCCTGAGCTCCGCCCACGCTGCTATGCTTCTACCATCACATGACTTATAAACACTAAAAGCCAATCAGGGCCTTGTGTGATTGTTCGCTGCTGGACAACTCTGCCGTTATTTCTTGATTTCTTAGTTTTGATGATACAAAATATGAAAAAAGGGTTTTTTATTTGTATGAATTGTGTACATAAGCTTGGCCTTTTCTTTTTTCTTTGCAGTTTTTTAAATGCCTTTTGAGTTTTGCTTCTCGTTTATTGTTGATTCCTCACATTTCAATTTTGCGCCATCTGTGAAATAAAAGTTCACATGTCCATCTTTGATTTACTCGAATGTGCCTAGAGGATTAAATACAGAACTGTTCAGTATTCCATTTGGACTTAATGCCTCTGAAGGAAATTAATGCATTTTTTGTAAAATCAGTATCCAAGCAAACTTTGTGATTACAAAGAAATAGAATTCGTTTTTCAATGTTCTGCTATTTGCCATTCAAGAGTGCACATTTGCCTCGATACTAATACAAGAATATTAAGTGTCAGAAATAAGGCCTGTTTCTTTATGAATATATTGTTTGCTTATTTTAAATTATTCAGAAATCACATGATTCATAAACGTTCCACAAAGTATCGAACTTAAGCAGGTCAGACGTGTGAAGCTCAAAGTTCAGTCACATTCAACTTTGACCCTGTTTGCTGTAGACTTAGAATTATAGCCGGTGATTAAGTAGTGTTACATGGTGTGAAAGTAGAAAGACAGAAGAGACACTGATCCTTTATGTATCTAGATTAGGGACGGTAAGATTCACTCATTCGCATCGGCATAAAAGTTAACGATGCATCGATTCAAAAAGTGTCCATCAGATACAAGTTGACATTTGTGTCATGATGCATTGTTTCTAAGATCTGAAAAAAAAAAACGATTTATTTATATATAATAAGTGCAGTGTTTCCCAAACTCTTTCAGCACAAGGACCACTTTATCTTCCAATTTTTTTCTGAGGACCACCTAACAGAATCCCACTCTACCACGCCCCCAAAAAACAACAAAATAGGAAGGACAACCTAAATTTAAGATTAATATGCAACTGTTTCAAGTCAAAAACTAATTATTCAAACACAAATGCAATGATATGATCAGAAATTATTATATGAGTTTTATTTCATTTGAAAAAGTAAATGTGAAATGAGCTGCAGCTTAATATGAACAACAAACTGCACATGTGAAAAAAAAAAACTGCAGTTGAACATGCTGTAACAGCCTAGGTCCCACTTAATGTCATTCCAAAGAGACATTAGTTTAAAACTGAGGTGGTGGGTATAGGAAGTCTATGGTTGTGGTAGTATGGTAACAATAAAATGCTGAAAAAATGTTCCCCTTAATGTCCAATATCACTGAAATGACTGGGATTTTACACATAAAAGAAAAACTAGTACATTACAAAACTAATGGATCTGTGGATTTTACATTTTGAGATTTCCATCTAAAACTTAACGTGAATATTAATGACGAGTTTAGGTCATCATTTCGCAGACCACTAGGGGGCGATGGTGGACCACACTAAAGGATTACTGAATTAGTGGATCCGCTATACTTTTATTTAGAAAGTGAACAATACTTTGTGATCAATATTTTCTATGTAAATCGATTTCTCCTAAACTATTTTTCAAGCGCGTTCTCGTCACATCTCATCTCTCATCACGTTGCTACATGAATATGACATCACAACACTAGGGAGAGCGAGGCGTGCCCTGAAAGTCAGAATATACATTAACATGGCACTACAATGTTTGTGAAAGTCAGAAGGCACTAAAGTTAATTTATGGTTTGCACTCTGTTTGAAACAAAGTAATAAAAGCTAACTATCTACCATATTCAGAGGCCTATGATTTCCGCGATGCAGAAACACGGACAGAATAAATATTTTATAATAATAATATCATAATATCACGGAATTTATCAATTTTAGATGAACAAAACAAAAATTGGTGGGTACACTAAAATCAAATCACGATATAGACTAGTGTCTGTGAATATTAAACTGTAAGATTTGAATATCATTCTTGTCAGGGCCGGTTCTAGACATTTGGAGGCCCCCACTCCACACCCCTCCTAATAAAAACACTGAAAACAAATATTATTTCTTACCTTTATAACATTTGTTATTAAAATTTTTATATTTTATTTTTTATATGTCCATATTAATTAAGGTAATCTCTTATATGTTTGTTGGGGATGCTATCATGTGGTTTTTTTTTTTTTTCAGTTTTTGTTCAGTAATTTACATACAGTAGCCTAACACTCTACAGGGCTACAGTAAAATTCAGTAAATTAACGTCATTCCTTAATCGTTTTTTGGACAGCATTTCCCCCTCCTATTGATTTATTGCTGTGGCATAAATACCTCCAATCTGTACTACACACTCTTAAAAATAAAGGTTCCAAAAGGGGTTTTTTTTTACAGTGATGTCATAAAAAACGATGCCATTTGGTTCTCCACAGAACCTTTCAATGATCAGTTCTTAATGGAACCCTTTTTTTTCTTAGTGCGAAGAACATTCTAAAACAATCTGAAACTTTTTTTCCCCCACAGATAAGAACCTGTAATGGAAAGGTTCCATGGATTTTAAAGGTTCTTCATGTAACCACAGATGTCAATAAAGACCCTTTATTTTTAAGAGTGCACAGTGAGAGAGACAAACTACTAAGCAGAACAGTAATGTAAACAGCAGAATTTAAAAGATACAGGGGTACTTTTTTGAAACATTAAAAAATACTCTAGTGCTGAAATATTCCTGCTCTTTGACTTTGAATACAAATTTTACTTTTACGTCAGTATCTTGCTAGTCAGCTCCCGACGTGATGTAATTCATTGTCTGCGAAAATTTACAGCAAATTTGATGGCAAATGATCTATCCAGAAATGACGGCGATCGACAGAACACGTTTATTTTTAGAATACAGTCGTGGCCAAAAGTTTTGAGAATTACATAAATATTGGAAATTGGAAAAGTTGCCGCTTAAGTTTTTATAAAAGCAATTTGCATATACTCCAGAATGTTATGAAGAGTGATCAGATGAATTGCATAGTCCTTATTTGCCATGAAACTTAATCCCAAAAAAACCTTTCTACTGCATTTCATTGCTGTCATTAAAGGACCTGCTGAGATCATTTCAGTAATCGTCTTGTTAACTCAGGTGAGAATGTTGACGAGCACAAGGCTGGAGATCATTATTTCAGGCTGATTGTGTTAGAATGGCAGACTTGACATGTTAAAAGGAGGGTGATGCTTGAAATCATTGTTCTTCCATTGTTAACCATGGTGACCTGCAAAGAAACGCGTGCAGCCATCATTGCATTGCATAAAAATGGCTTCACAGGCAAGGATATTGTGGCTACTAAGATTACACCTAAATCAACAATTTATAGATCATCAGAAACTTCAAGGAAAGAGGTTCAATTCTTGTAAAGAAGATTTTAGGGCATCCAAGAAAGTCCAGCAAGTGCCAGGATCGTCTCCTATAGAGGATTCAGCTGCGGGATCGGATTGCCACCAGTGCAGAGCTTGCTCAGGAATGGCAGCAGGCAGGTGTGAGCGCATCTGCACGCACAGTGAGGCGAAGACTTTTGGAAGATGGCCTGGTGTCAAGAAGGGCAGCAAAGAAGCCACTTCTCTCCAAAAAAAACATCAGGGACAGATTGATCTTCTGCAGAAAGTATTGTGAATGGACTGCTGAGGACTGGGGCAAAGTCATATTCTCCGATGAAGCCCCTTTCCGATTTGGAAAAAGGCTTGTCAGGAGAAGAAAAGGTGAGCGTTACCATCAGTCCTGTAACGACTGAGACAAATCAGACACGATTATTTGTCATACTTAACAAATAATCTTTAAAAACTCACTCTGAGGTCTGGAACACTCCCCCATGGACACCATCTGATAGGGTTTTACGAACTTAAAGAATGTGCAGAGAATGTGACTCTGACTTCATTTTGGTTGAGAAGGACAAATAAACCGTTTTAATTCTATATATTCTATATATAACAACTCAAGAGATGTATAAACGTGTATCCAATTTTTCCCTCTCATAATTTTCCTTTATAGGGTTTGACCTATGTATTAATTCTCTCTTCTGAACTTCTTGTACAGGGAGTGCAGAATTATTAGGCAAATGAGTATTTTGACCACATCATCCTCGTTATGCATGTTGTCTTACTCCAAGCTGTATAGGCTGGAAAGCCTACTACCAATTAAGCATATTAGGTAATGTGCATCTCTGTAATGAGAAGGGGTGTGGTCTAATGACATCAACACCCTATATCAGGTGTGCATAATTATTAGGCAACTTCCTTTCCTTTGGCAAAATGGGTCAAAAGAAGGACTTGACAGGCTCAGAAAAGTCAAAAATAGTGAGATATATTGCAGAGGGATGCAGAAGTCTTAAAATAGCCAAGCTTCTGAAGCGTGATCATCGAACAATCAAGCGTTTCATTCAAAATAGTCAACAGGGTCGCAAGAAGCGTGTGGAAAAACCAAGGTGCAAAATAACTGCCCGTGAACTGAGAAAAGTCAAGCGTGCAGCTGCCAAGATGCCACTTGCCACCAGTTTGGCCATATTTCAGAGCTGCAACATCACTGGAGTGCCCAAAAGCACAAGGTGTGCAATACTCAGAGACATGGCCAAGGTAAGAAAGGCAGAAAGTCGACCACCACTGAACAAGACACACAAGCTGAAACGTCAAGACTGGGGCCAAGAAATATCTCAAGACTGATTTTTCTAAGGTTTTATGGACTGATGAAATGAGAGTGAGTCTTGATGGGCCAGATGGATGGGCCCGTGGCTGGATTGGTAAAGGGCAGAGAGCTCCAGTCCGACTCAGACGCCAGCAAGGTGGAGGTGGAGTACTGGTTTGGGCTGGTATCATCAAAGATGAGCTTGTGGGGCCTTTTCGGGTTGAGGATGGAGTCAAGCTCAACTCCCAGTCCTACTGCCAGTTTCTGGAAGACACCTTCTTCAAGCAGTGGTACAGGAAGAAGTCTACATCCTTCAAGAAAAACATGATTTTCATCCAGGACAATGCTCCATCACACGCGTCCAAGTACTCCACAGCGTGGCTGGCAAGAAAGGGAATAAAAGAAGAAAATCTAATGATATGGCCTCCTTGTTCACCTGATCTTAACCCCAATGAGAACCTGTGGTCCATCATCAAATGTGCGATTTACAAGGAGGGAAAACAGTACACCTCTCTGAACAGTGTCTGGGAGGCTGTGGTTGCTGCTGCACGCAATGTTGATGGTGAACAGATCAAAACACTGACAGAATCCATGGATGGCAGGCTTTTGAGTGTCCTTGCAAAGAAAGGTGGCTATATTGGTCACTGATTTGTTTTTGTTTGGTTTTTGAATGTCAGAAATGTATATTTGTGAATGTTGAGATGTTATATTGGTTTCACTGGTAAAAAAAAAAAATTGAAATGGGTATAAATTTGTTTTTTGTTAAGGTGCCTAATAATTATGCACAGTAATAGTCACCTGCACACACAGATATCCCCCTAAAATAGCTAAAACTAAAAACTAAAAACTAAAACTTCCAAAAATATTCAGCTTTGATATTAATGAGTTTTTTTGTGTTCATTGAGAACATGGTTGTTGTTCAATAATAAAATTACTCCTCAAAAATACAACTTGCCTAATAATTCTGCACTCCCTGTATTAATGTTTCAGAGTTGCATATTATGACTAACTATAAATCACATGGGTAGCATGTTTGGTCTCTCTGGACTCCAGTCTTCACTCCCAATCTGTTAATTTACATTACATTTTGTTAACTCTGACACATCAAGTATAATAAGAATCTAGAAGGTTCTTCTCTCATCCATCCAATATGATGTCTTATGCAAATATCTTGCAAGAGAACAAAGGGTCCTAAAAGTTCCCTCCGAAGGGTCAAATCCTTATTGGCTCAGTCACCTCCAGAAGGTGTGACATCTTCACACTTTAAAAATCACAGATCACAAGATCAGTCCTCTCTTCTTCTTCTGGTACTGAGGAAACGCTGTGAAGATGACACTGAGCTAGAAGTTCTTAAGACCCCCAAGTTTGGGCCAGGCTGCGGCCTTGTCTTTCCATTCACCAAAGATCCTCTGAATCCAACTGGTTCTCTCTCATCAAGAAAACATCAACAAGATCACGGAGCCTCCACAAATTGCATCAGGACAGTTTAATTCAAATGGGCGAGACATGCAAGTATCACACTTAGTCTCATTATTTGATACATCAAGTATCCTTACCCCTTTTAAAGAAGAGTGTGTTAGAACTAAACTGATGGTTTGCTCAAGGCTGTTGATCTGTTGACTTTCAAACAATGCTATATCTTGCTTTCCTGTATTCTGCATCAGCTCTCTTTTTCTCTTGGTACACTGTATGCATGTATGTATGTGTGTGAATGTTAGAGTAGTTTAAGTGTTCAGTCTAGTTAATAAAGTCTTGTGCATTTTACATGCGAAGTTGTCTGTGTTTCATGCTCATATACGGGAGTCCCTAATCATGCAGATTTTGACTACATGCTCTAAGTAGTACTGTAGAGTAAGAATGTCATTTCCCATAACCAGGAAATGAACATTTCTTAGAACTAATAAACAATTAACCAAGTGTCCACTGGACAAACAGGTTAATTGACTGTAAAATTGATTTTACTACGTTAAGTTAATTCTATTAACTGATCCAAATATTTGTAATTAATTGTAATAAGTTATAATTAATTATTCATATTTCTTTTGAGCTAAATTTGCTACAGTCCTATGTCGTGCCAACAGTAAAGCATCCTGAGACCAATTATGTGTGGGATTGCTTCTCATCCAAGGGAGTGGGCTCACTCACAATTCTGCGCAAAAACACAGACATGAATAAAGAATGGCACCAAAACACCCTCCAACAGCAACTTCTTCCAACAATCCAACAACAGTTTGATGAAGAACAATGCATTTTCCAGCATGATGGAGCACCGTGCCATAAGGCAAAACGTCTCAGGTTACTCATGTAACCATGGTTCCCTGAGAGGGAACGAGACGCAGCGTCGGTTCTGACGCATTGTGGGAACGCCTGTGCGTGATTGCGTCATGAAGCGCATGTGAAATCTGTTCAATGGTGTGACGGGACGTCATAGGCGGGTGACGTCATGACCAGGAAGCTATTAAGCACGCCGGAAACAAACACTGTAAGCTTCTGAAGAAGTCGAAGCAAGTAGCTCACAGGCATGCAGGGAGTATGGCACAGCGACGCAGCGTCTCGTTCCCTCTCAGGGAACCATGGTTACATGAGTAACCTGAGACGTTCCCTTTCAAGGGAATCTCAACGCTGCGGTTCTGACGCATTGTGGGAATGCTTATACCCACGCCGCCATATGACAAAAATGCCTGTCTGCTGAAACTTCGAAGGATTATGAAGTCAAAACTCGAGACCCCGGGGTTGAGGCCACATCGAGGTCATAAAACCTCACAAAGATATGCGAGGAAGACCAACCTGCCGCATCACAAATTTCTTGCAGCGATACTCCTGAGAGTAAAGCTTTTGAGGCAGCCATACTCCGCGTAGAGTGGGCTCGGACAGCAAGAGGAGAGGGTTGCCCGGCCGAATCATATGCTAGTGAGATAGCCTCGACCTACTCAACGTCTGCTTGGAAGCAGCGTACCCCTTCTTAGGAGGTCCAAAGCACACAAATAATTAATCTGTTTTACGCCACAGGGCAGCTCTGTGAACGAAAGCATCCAATGCTCTAACTGGGCAAAGCAGATTAAACTTCTCCTGGTCTAACGACGAGAAAGGAGGAGGACAAAAAGCTAGCAGCATGCCACATGAGTGGGAAGCTTAGGAACATACCCTTCACGAGGGAAAAGAAAAGCTTTCACAAAAGCTTTTTTTCGGTGCAAATTCAAGACAAGAGGGTGAAACCAACAGAGCTTGCAAATCTCCTGCTCTCTTAAGAGATGAGATAGTTAGAAGAAAAACAATCTTAAAGGAGAGAAACTTCTCATGGACTTCTTCAATTGGCTCAAACGGAGCTAAGGACAGGCCTTCCAGTACCACAGCCAAATCTCAAGTCGGTACCCTTTTCTTGGCGTTCAACCTCAACCCCAACACCTCCATGTGAGCCAGAACAGCATCTCGATGCTGAACAGCTAACTCTCTTGACTGAGCCAGAATGAGCCAATCGTCTATATAGTTTCACACACGAATGCCCTGGAGTCTCAACTGAGCCAGAGCTGCATCCACGCATTTGGTGAAGGTGCGGGGAGATAAAGCTAGGCCGAACGGAAGAACTCGGTACTGGTATGCTTCGCCCCCGAAAGCGAACCTGAGGAACTTCCTGTGTTGAGGAAGGATGGAGACATGGAAAGAAGCATCCTTCAGATCTATCGTGACAAACCAGTCCTTGGACCTGATTTGAGACACGATTTGCTTCAACATAAGCATCCTGAACTTGAGCTTTCTGACAGAGCGATTTAGTTGTCACAGATCTAGAATAGGACGCAACCCTCCATCCTTCTTCAGAACTATGAAGTACCGGCTGTAAAACCCTGACTCTCTGCTGGGGAAGGGAACCCTTTCTATAGCCTCCTTTCGCAGAAGTGTCTGTACTTCCTGTTCCATAACCAGAGCCTGCTCTGGGTTGACCACAGTAAAAACAACCCTGTTGAACCTGGGCGGATGAGAACCGAACTGAATTCTGTACCCATACTGAACTGTTTGCAGGACCCACTGAGATATATTTGGCAGAAGTTTCCAAGTTGCTGTCAAAAATTCTACTAGGGGAACCAGTCTCTCGAGACTGGCCTCTGGTGATACTCGAGCGATCAGCTCGGTGCCCTGAAGCGGCGAACCGGCAGGGAACCGCCAAACTGATTGCTTTGAGACCCTCCTCAGAGGGAGCGCACACCCCAGCACCGCTGATCTTTTTCTTTTCACGGGCGGACACTGAGGCAAATGCTTGTTGAGAGCCGCTGCGCCCTGAAGCACACGAGGTGGCAGGGTTGGCAGAATGGCCCCCTGAGGGCTCCGAGGAGACACGGGCACCGTATACTGAGGTGAACACCGGTTCTCCCCGGAGGGGACTGCCCTCAGACGGCAGTCTCGACTGGCGTCAGGAACATTTTGCCGAAGCCTTCAGTGTGGAGATCAGGAAAAAACGGTAAGCCCTGTCGTGGAGGTTGTGATCTTGACGGAAGGAAGCGTTCGTCTAATTTGCTTACATGACGAACCTCCTGTTTCTTGACTGGCCAGCTTATATTTAATCTGGACACAGCGCGAGACACAACCTCCATGAGCTCCTCATAAGCTTGTGAGTGAGGTGGCGAATCCTCAACATCAACTGTGTCGATGCTGACAATGTCCAATTCCTCAGAACTGGAACATTGTAACATTGGCGCTTCAACACGAGCAGAAGAAACCGCAGCGCGTGCTTCGAACTCACGCGAAGCACTGGAACGAGCAGGTGAGGGCAGAGAAAGATCCATTTGCAATCCTCAGGGCACGAGCCTTCACTGTGCCTCAGCAGCAGCGGGACCAGAGCCCCGAGGACCGCGAGCTTCGTCAAACACAGCTCGCCGGGACCGGAGCGTTTTCGCAGACAACAGATCACAATGCTCGCAGCTAGCTCCCCGAGCATGCTCCGGTCCCAAACAAACAACACAAAGCGAGTGTGTATCCCCACTCGTTATGAAACGCGGGCAGGGAGGAACACACTGCTTAAATTGCTGCTTATTCTCCATAATATATATATGACAGTAAGACAACACCAAATATGACAAACAGTTTCAACAGAGAGTGCTTGATGAAGACACAGAAGCTAACAGTGTTTGTTTCCGGCGTGCTTTATAGCTTCCTGGTCATGACGTCACCCGCCTATGATGTCCCGTCACACCACTGGACAGATTTCACATGTGCTTCACGACGCAATCACGCAGAGACGTTCCCACAATGCGTCAGAACCGACGCAGCGTTGAGATTCCCTTGAAAGGGAAATGATAACTAAGTGGCTTGGGGACCAGAACGTTGAAATTTTGGGTCCATGGCCTGGAAACTCCGAGGATCTTAATCCCATTGAGAAGTTGTGGTCAATCCTCAAGAGGCAGGTGGACAAACAAAAACCCACTAATTCTGACAAACTCCAAGAAGTGATTATGAAAGAATGGGTTGCTATCAGTCAGGATTTGGCCCAGAAGTTGAAGTTCGGTATGCCCAGTCGAACTGCAGATGTCTTGAAAAAGAACGGCCAACACTACAAATACTGACTCTTTGCATAAATGTCATGTAAATGTCGATAAAAGCCTTTGAAACATATGAAGTGTCACGCTGGGGTTTGGGCAAAGACACGAAGACGAGAAGATATAGAATAAACGGGCAGACAGGACAACAGGCAGACAACGTGGCAGATGATAGGAGGGACCAGGGAGGAGCAGATGGTGGGAGGAGCCAGGGAGGAAGCAGACGGGTTTTGGAGCAGGAGGATGATGGTTGGACCCGGGCCACAGTCACGCCCACCGCCCATGGTGGAGCCGCAGGAGGAAGCAGCCATGGTGGAGGAAGGGCAGGCGGCACCAGGCGGCACCAGGGCGGCGACAGACTGTGGCGGAGCAGGTGGTAGAGGAGACCAGGGCGTAGCTGGAACGCCGACGAGCCAGGGCGACCCCGAGGATCCGGCGGGATGCGGCGACGCTGGCGGGGATCCTGAATGCCGCGGTGGAGCCGGAGCGACAGAGGACCAAGGTGACGTCGGGGGGAGTGAGGACGCCAACGGAGCCAGAGGGACGGAAGGACGAGGCGCAGCCAGAGAAGTGTAGTCCAGCGGCGAGGGCAGGTCGACGAGCGACCAAGGCGGAACCGGAGGGATGAGGGAACCCGGCGTAACTGGTGGACTGAGGGGCCACGGTGGAGACGAGGGAGGTTGGAGTCAACGAGGAGTTGGCGGGCTGACGGGCCGAGGAGGAGTCCAGGTCAAGGAGGTGGAAGGCGGAGACTTGGGATCCATCCTCCCCAATGGAGCTGCAGAAGGACAGGCCCACTGCACACTCACGCCGCAGATGGTGGGTAGAGGGTGAGTAGAGGGACTGGCCGGATGCAACGGAGATGGTGGTGTATGGACGAGTGGAGGTGGGAGAGGGAGGTTGGGTGGGAGTTCAGGACATGCAGACGATTCAGGACAGGCAGAAGAGTCAAATGACTCGGGACAGGCAGATGATTCAAATGACTCGGGACAGGCAGATGATTCAGGACAGGCAGATGATTCAAAACATACTGAAAAAAAATAGTCCTTTGAGCACAGTCCATGCTCACCCTCAGCGGCCGTGCAGTGGGCGGGGCTTTCCTCCTCGCCCTCGCTCTCCACCGCAGGCTCCCTCACGAGCCTTTTTAATACGAGTATAGTCTGGTCTGTTACTGACACCGACTGCTGTCCGTCACTTTGGTAGCCAAAAGATTTTACCCTGTGCAATTCGCAAAACCTGCCCCCTGTTGCATGCCTGACAACAAGCTCTCACGCCACTCATCATGTTCTCACGGAGTGAAAAATACATCACAGAGCTAAGAGGACACTGACAACGTATGAAACTGTTTTATATTTAATATACTGTAATTCTTAGCTGTTAAACACTAAATACTTATAGGGGCTCTTTAATTGTCATGACAGATCCTTCAACACCTCGTGAACCGATTATCTCTTCATACTAGTTCATTTATAGCATCAAATAAACATGAATGAACATCAGAAGGAATGTTGTTCAAGCACGGAAAGACATGAGTACACACAATTAAAAAAAAATTAACCATCAATTCCCATTAATGTTCCAGTGCTCTCTCGCTATCTGTCTTTTCATCCTGATCAGATTTTGCTGTCGAATTGCTTAATTCAGCTAGACATTATATGTAAAAGGCTTGCTCCCTCAACACACACAACGCTTACACTACAGATTTCCTGTCATTCCCATCTCGATCACGACCACTGTTCCTCCTTGTTCTAATTATGATAACCGTAATCGTTAAATTTCATCCATCCATAGATTGCTAGCAGGCATCATTTTTATGCAAGGTATTTTAATCGTAAATACCCAAGTCTTTTTCCATTCCATCTATTCGTTGGCCACCCAAAGGCATAGCCGAATCCTCCTGTAAACCTTCATTTAACGCCTGCCAATCACTTCGTCTATTCTGCAAAGTATCAATACTATGCTAGAGGCCATGCTTTTATGGCTTTATGTGTCCCGGGAAATTTACCACAGAATTTAAACATTTCAATCTTGCTTGTGGGCTTTCTTTCTCTGATCTACGCTATTCACCTAATTTTTAATTCTTTTCCTTAAACACTCCAGAGTGACTCCAAAGGATCTGGTGTCACTTTAACTTTTTCTAAAGTTAATAACAAATTCTGTCCCTTCTTCCATGATTAAATATCTAAAGTTCATCTAGAACTACTGTTAACTTCTCTCTAATGGAGAACCCTTTGGTGAAGCTTTGTTCAGGACTCAATTAGCTACTGTTCTAGGATACCTCGACCTATCTCCCCTTCTACATACTGGCCTTTCATTCAGAATTGGGGTAGCAACCACTGCAGCCGAGGAATTTCAACATCAGCCATCAAGCCCCTGGGAAGATGGTCTTCCTCTGCTATTGAATCATACATAAGACCAGATTCCAAAAAGCTCAGCAAGCTCTCTCAAGTTACAATTAAGGTAATTTTATGCAAATACTGGTAAGTAAGTAAGTAAGTAAAACCTTTATTTGTCCCGCAGTGGGGAAATTGCATTTAGCAACAGCAGGGGTACATGGTAAAAAGTAGTACACACTAATATAAAAACAGAAAACTAAATAAATTTACAGAATAGAATACACAAAAGAAATGAAAGCTCTAGCGCAAGTTCTGTCAGGAAGACTCAAATGCTACGCCACTACTAATCTAGACCTAACCAATCATCATCCAACACTCGTAGTATATAAGATCTCTAAGATCCTCTTCCGTGCGTCTGCAGTACACGCATTCAGTGCCACTGCAGCACGGATATCTGAACCGGAGGACGTAAATTCACAGCTCATCCAAGTTGTTCAATGCCTTTCAGAGTCAATTAACCCTTTCGCACATAAGTTTAAAATATTGTGGCTGAGCGCTCAGCGCGAGTTTTTCAAAGCGACCGTCTTTCAGAACGCGTTACTTTATTGTTCTATGGTGACGCGTCATTGCTCGTTACGCGACACACGGCAGCACAACAGCGCTGTATGAATAATGATCTGATTATTCATTTTCCTTAAAATATTAACAAATTTGAGGTCTATAGCTTGACATATCTGTCATTCTGATCGTCAAATACGCGCAAGTGGACGTGTTTTGCTGTTTAAACACTTTATAATGATCGCGTTAGACGAGCTCCACGCGCCGCCATGCTAGTTTGCGCACAGCTCAGAGAATCGCACCGTTGGATTTATAGTATTCATTCTTCCTAATTGCATTAAACAAAGATTTTCCCTACTCCTCTCGGATCAAGCAATCAACAGCGTGTGGCTTCAACCTCATCTACCCTTCTAAATTCTCATCACACAATCCAGACGCCATTTCAAGACGTCTCTGCACCAACTGCAACGTCAAATCTTAGTCTCTCCACTGCCGCACCAGCTCAAGAGTTCGGTAGGTGTTTTGTCCCACCTGCTGCAGTTATGATGTCACCCCAACTCAGATCTTTTATCCTAGGTAAGGTCATTAACCTGGCTACTTTACTGCTTCCATCGCCTGCAGTTGACAGACTTATGGTTGACCGCGGTAACAAGGCAGTTCTTCACAACTTCCGATCCCAGTTAGCTACGAACCTCTCATTCGCCGAATTTGTCATCCTTTTAGCATTTACAGAGACATTCTTGCGTCAAGCTTTAGATTGGAGGGATGAGTTAGGTCGTACCTATCAAAGATGGCAGACTTTAACCAACGATATGGGGTTTTTACTGAGTTTGTGGTATTCTTAAAATAACAAGTCATTCTGCCCCCTCTTTCCCCTTTTTAATACGAGTATAGTCTGGTCTGTCACTGACGCAGAACTGCTGTCCGTCATTTTGGTAGGCAAAAGATTTTAGCCCCTGTAATTCGCAAAATCCGCCCCTTGTTGCAATGCCGACAACATGCTCTCTCACGCCACACATCATGTTCTCACGGAGCGAGGATGCATCGCGGAGCTAAGAGGACACTGAAAAACTTTTTCATATTTAATATACTGTAATTCTTAGCTGTTAAACACTTCTTGTAGGGGCTCTTTAATTGTCGTGACGGATCCTTCAGTGGCTCGTGAACCGATTATCTCTTCATGCTGGTTCATTGTGGCGTCGGGTGAACATCGGAAGGA
Organism: Opsariichthys bidens; assembly: GCA_037194245.1. Taxonomy (NCBI): domain Eukaryota; kingdom Metazoa; phylum Chordata; class Actinopteri; order Cypriniformes; family Xenocyprididae; genus Opsariichthys; species Opsariichthys bidens. The sequence continues at coordinate 15,821,730 of CM074282.1, read as the reverse complement.
ATGTTGTTTCAAACGCGGAAAGACATGAGTACACACAATTTGTATTAAAAAAAAAAGTTTCAGTGCTATCTCTCTTTCACCCTGATCAGATCTTGTGTTGAATTACATATAATGTCTAGCCGAATTAAGCAAAAGGCTTGCTCCCTCCACACTCAACGCTTACACTACAGATTTCCCGTTATTCCCACCTCGATCACGACCGCTGTTCCTCCTTGTTCTAATTATGATAACCGTAATCTTTATATTTCATCTATCTATAGATTGCTAGCAGGAAATATTTTTATGCATCGTATTTTAATCCTAAATACCAAAGTCTTTTTCATTCCATCTATTTGTCGGCCACCCAAAGGCATAGCCGAATCCTTCTGTAAACCTTCTGTTAACGCCTGCCAATCATTTCGTCTTTCTGCAAAGTATCAATACAATGCTAGAGGCCATGCTTTACGGCTTTATGCGTCCCGGGGAATTTACCACAGAATTTAAACATCAGTCTTGCTCGTGGGCATTCACCTAATTTCTTAACTCTTTTCCTTAAACACTCCAGAGTGACTCCAAAGGTCTGGTGTCACTTTAACTTTTTCTAAAGTTAATAACAAATTCTGTCCCTCCTTCCATGATTAAATATCTAAAGTTCATTTAGAACTACTGTCAACTTCTCTCTAATGGAAAACCCTTTCGTAAAGCTTTGTTCAGGACTCAATTAGCTACTGTTCTAGGATGCCTCAATTTTTTCCCCTTCTACATAATGGCAATTCATTCAGAATCGTGGTAGCAGCCACTGCAGCCGAGGATTTTCAACATCAGCCATCGAGCCCCTGGGAAGACTGTCTTCCTCTGCTATTGGATCATACATAAGACCAGATTCCAAAAAGCTCAGCAAGCTCTCTCAAGTTACAATCAAGGTAATTCATGCAAATACTGGTGGTGGTGTTACTATCTTACTCACTAATAATCAAACTGTCGTTCGTCGCTGTGTACGGCTTTTGTGTCTATGTGGCCTAACGCGGCCTTTGTCGCCGTGGAAGGCTGTTGTGTCTATGTGGCCTTTGTCGCCGTGGAAGGCTGTCGTGTCTATGTGGCCTAACGTGGCCTTTGTCGCCGTGGAAGACTGTCATGTCTATGTGGCCTAACGTGGCCTTTGTTGCCGTGGAAAGCTGTCTTGTCTATGTGGCCTAACGTGGCCTTTGTCGCCGTGGAAGGCTGTCGTGTCTGTGGCCTAACGTGGCCTTTTGTCGCCGTGGAAGGCTGTTGTGTCTATGTGGCCTAACGTGGCCTTTGTCGCCGTGGAAGGCTGTCGTGTCTATGTGGCCTAACGTGGCCTTTGTCGCCGTGGAAGGCTGTCGTGTCTATGTGGCCTAACGTGGCCTCTGTCGCCGTTCTAGGCTGTTGTGTCTATGTGGCCTAACGTAGCCTTTGTCGCCGCGGAAGGCTGTCGTGTCTATGTGGCCTAACGTGGCCTCTGTCGCCGTTCTAGGCTGTTGTGTCTATGTGGCCTAATGTGGCCTTCAGTGGTGTATAAAGTACTTGAAAGCCATACTTGAGTAAAAGTACAGATATCTTACCAGAAAATGACTTTGGTAGAAGTAGAAGTCACTGTTTAGAATATTACTTGAGTAAAAGTTTTAAAGTAAGTGATATTTTTTGTACTTAAGTATGAAAAGTATTTTTTAGATATTAAACATACTTAAGTATTTAAAGTAAAAGTACAAGTAAATGCAAAATACAAAAGAAGCATAAAATATTTGTAAAAATTGTTCTATGCACAGTTTGAGCAGCAAGATTGTTTAACTCTTTCTTGTTTTGTTTGCTTTGAATTTTTAAAAAATGGCAAAATGTTTATTGTAAGTTTTAAATATAAAAAAATACTAATACATTAATTATACATTGATCATTCACGTTAATTCATAATTCATTATTATTAATGTAAGAGGCAACTTTAAAATGTTAAAATGTAAATATTGAAATTAACAATGAACAACACTTTCATTAACCTTTAATGTCACAAATGAACTCTATTATAAGTTTTTCCATTTCACATAAATCCAAACAATCATGCTTAAAAATGGCCATATTTACGCACAAAGGCATATTATATGTATACTTTCACTCGTTATTGGATTCTATTTCAGAACACTTGATGAAATATGTGTTAAAGTGCGATTAAAAAAAACTGAAAACACATTTCTGATTTATGTTTCTGTCGACTGCAGGATTAGGATACAATTTAAATATGCATCTTCGCTGGATAAAGAATGCATAAAATCGAACAAATGGATATAAACTAATGCAAATAGAGGGTAATAATCGTGACATTAAACAGTTGGTGTTTTTGTCACATTGAACCGACTGAGGTAACGTTACTACTAACGTCAGCATCCGCTCAGCCTCGACGGCAAACACACTAATGCAGCGTCTAGTCAACAAACTAATTAATTTAGTGATATGAAAACATATACTGTAGTGTACTGTATAACATACCGCTAAATCCATTTTTGAAGTGTCTCCGCGCAGCCTCGAGTCAGGTGTTAACACAAACTGTACGAGGCTTCAGTGATAGTTTTATCAGAGAGCGCCTCTAGAGGTCGCTCTCGTGCCGCACTCTCCTCAGCCGCTCCAGCAACGAACACAACCCGGAAAATGAAATCAAGCGCGGTTATGCGAGCACTTGTTTGCACATGCTTGCTTGTGGTCTGTGTTTAAAGTTGGTCGCTTATTTTTCATAAAATTTGTCGTTTTTTTTTTTTTTTTTTGGCAATTGCAACCTAGGGTATGGCCTGTGTCCCACCCAGCACGACCCTACAGGACACACCCTAGTCCTAGCTAGTCCTAGCTCTAAGTGCTGACTTGGGTGAACTGAGACCAGTGGTGGACGAAGTACACAAACCAAGTACTTGAGTTAAAGTATTGATACACTAGGTAAAATATTACTCCAGTAAAAGTAAAAGTACTCCCTTTTAAATTATACTTGAGTAAAAGTAGAAAAGTATTTGCTTTCGAATGTACTTAAGTATTCGAAGTCCTATAATTCATTAAGGCTATAATGTCCTCAATTTTTGTCACAAGTCTCTTGCTTAATCATCTCAGTTTATGTGAAAAGACTTTGTTACTCTTAGCACACTGAACTATTAATAGAATATTATTATTCAGACACTGATATCTATTAGAATGACCATGAGCCCAAAACCTGGAAGCTAAAGAATTTTCTTTAGAACCCAAATGAAATAACAGGATTTGAGAGCAGATTCAGATTCAGTTTAAGGTTTATTTGTGACAGATGCAAGTTTAAGTTTAATAAACGCTTGTATTAAACACATGAGTTCACATGAGTTTTCTTTTACTATGTTGTATCTGAATGTCTCTTCAGAAATATCAACTGGTCATATCAGATTTACTGTAACAGGAACTAGTTTTTTGTATCGTAAGAAACACACTTGCCGATAGGGGTGTGCGATATTGACAAAAAATGATTTCTCTATATTTTCTATGAGTTTTCCGATAACGATATTTTGCATCATTAAAAAATGTTTTATTTGGCAATATAATTGGTGATAGTGTTTGTTATATCTTTCCATCTGTCGCTTTTCCTGTCGTAAGGAACTATCTTGCTAAATGATTCGGCCTTATTTGTTGTGTGTGTGTTTTTGAGTTTGCTCAGTCTGCTGCAGACACGCAGAGTTCAGATGACTCCTGAAGCTTTTCATGATCTTCATATCAGGGCAAAGGCTGTGATTATTTAATGCGCAGCTTGTCAGAGCTGTACGGCTCAGTAGTAAATGCTTCACCATCTGAAAGCCAGAGGGCGCTCTTGCGCAGGAACTCAAAATATGCCCTTCAGCAGAAGAAGATAACATGCGTCGTATCGCTGTAGAATAAACAGCAGATTGAAACCCTTTGACCGATTAAACATGAGTAATAAACACACGACTGCCTTATTCTGTGTAAGAAACCACATCATCTCTCAGAAGGATGCTCAAATGTTGTTATGAAGCGAGTTTGGAGTAAAAACATGTTATTAAATGTTGTCTTGTTGGACAAAATGTTAATAAATGCTTCTCATGTCTGGAAAGATGTTTGATGCGCATTGGTTTTTCAAATCTACATTATAAGCGACTGAAACTCGCAGTGCTTTCAGATGGATCAGCATTTGGAGGCGAATTTCATTGACAAGCTTCTTCACAGTTTCTTCACTCATTTGAACTTCTGTCAAACACACTCTGAACACACACAGCAATAGTACTTAGTATATACTTATTCAGCTTGAGAAGGAGCTGATTCTCAAAGTTTTTTGAGTCCATTCTTGCCCTTCTAAGACTAAAAATAAGCCCTGCCGTGCTGAAAAGCGATCTCTGCCAATTGTTTTAGCATCATACGATGCATGCAAAACTAGTCAAAATAGAATTTATATTCCGACAAAAAGTGCTAACATCAATATCGGATCACTGAGCTTCAAATACTACAAACTTCGGTGAAACAGCTAACTTACTTAACATAAATAATGAAACTGTTTTCAGCATGCTACTGTATACTGTTTAAATTACTGATTTAAAAATGAGCACTAGAATAAAAATGGCATACCTCAAGGTGTTTCCAAAGATTGGGAGGAGAATTCTTGTAAGAAGAAATTCTACAATTCCGAGGCAGGCAGAGGAGGCAGTTGAAAATGAAAGACATCTTCTTTTCAACAATTTCAAAAAAATTGCGCAAAGAAGGCCACAGGTGTTGTGAGACGTTGGGAGTTCGCGATTCTTCCATCATGATTGGCACTGGCACTGTCAAAATGTTATGTCGTTGCACTGACGCTGAACTGCTTGCGCTAAGTAAGCAGCAACTAAACCAAGTTTAAAACAGAGCGAGCGCTGAACCCTGATTAGTGGTTTGCCACACGCTTAACCAGCTCAGTTTTTTATCCACTAATATATAAAAAGGAACGACTGATTTCGCAAAATGTAGTTGAGTAAAAGGTAAGATAACTGACTTTGAAATATAGTGAAGTTAAACTAAAAAGTCTCACCAAATGGAAATACTCCAGTAAAGTACAGATACACGAAAAAGCTACTTGAGTACAGTAACGAATTACATTTACTTCGTTACTGTCCACCACTGACTGAGACCTTCGCAAAAACAGCCAACTGGCATGTAGCTGGTCTGTCCTACCCAGAGTGCTGCGGCAGAGCTAGGAACCAATATACCAAAAATATATAGATGCTCATAACATATATAAGATGTGTTCAAATGATAAAGTTAGGGTTAGGGTAGGGTTAGGGTTAGGGTTGGGTTAGATTAGGGTTAGATATATAGATGTGTTCTAATGATAGGGTCAGGGTTAGGGTTAGGGTTAGATATAAAGATCTGTTCAAATGATAGAGTTAGGGTTAGATATATAGATGTGTTCAAATGGGTTAGGGTTAGATAGATATATAGATGTGGTCACATGATAGATTAGGGTTAGAGTTAAGGTTAGATAGATAGAGAGATGCTTTCAAATGATAGAGTTAGGGTTAGGGTTAGGGTTACGGTAGGGTTAGGGTTGGGTTAGATTAGGGTTAGAGTTAGGGTTAGATAGATAGAGAGATGCTTTCAAATGATAGAGTTAGGGTTAGGGTTAGGGTTAGAGTTGGGGTTAGGTTAGGGTTCGGGTTAGGGTAGGGTTAGGGTTAGGGTTAGATACAAAGATGTGTTCAAATGATGGAGTTAGGGTTAGGGTTAGATATATAGATGTCTTCAAATGGGTTAGGGTTAGATAGATATATAGATGTGGTCAAATGATAGATTATGGTTAGGGTTAGATATATAGATGTGTTCAAATGATAGGGTCAGGGTTAGGGTTATATAGATAGATGCTTTCAAATGATAGAGTTAGGGTTAGGGTTGGGTTAGAGTTAGGGTTAGGGTTAGGGTTAGGGTTAGGGTTGGGGTTAGGGTTAGGGTTAGGTT